>CM069163.1:23692869-24015369 GCA_035221665.1 Okamejei kenojei
ACAAAGAGGAAGAAATCCCCAATTAACTGAACATTTTAAAATAAAAAACTGATTTAGAAACCGAATCCTTAATCATCCTTGTACCACAGGACCCCGGTCGGTGACATGGGGTAAAAAAGCTTCTAAAATTGCGATGACTTTGAGAAGTTGCATAAATCAGTAACCAACACAAAAGAAGAGGTACCTTTTTTAGTGCTAATAAGATAAATTAGATTGAGATGGCAGGTATCGTTTTGTCTAAATCTACCCAGACTGGAGCTACAATTCCCCACTGTGCAAAATAAGGCAAAAATACAACAAAAAAACAAACCAACCAATCCCCAATTAAATATAATTTTAATTTATTCTGCCGATATTAATTGGTTTAAAACCTCCTGCCTGTGCTGAATCAACCTGAAGGTTTAAAAACGGAAAGATTTGCAGTTTTAAATAACGACTGTGGGACTTATGCCAAATATTTTAATGTTTACTGCAAGGAAAAGGAGGGACATCTTGAATGTACACACATCAAGCTACCCCCAGATCCTGTTGGTCAATAGAAAAAAAAAGTCTTGGAGCTACTGCTGATTAGTAAACACAATTCTACAAATTAGATAAGGGTTATCACTGTTCTGCAAGTTATTTCTGGCATGGTATTTTCAGTGGAGGTTCTGTCTAATGCTGAAATCTCCCTGTCCTATAGTTGTATGAAATCGTGAGCATATGTTCGTCCTCCTTAAAGGGTGACCATTTGCAGCCATGGTCACTCAGAATAGTGAAGGAGCATTTGGGATGATATTGGAAGATGCAGAAGCTTAGCATAACCAGCAGAAGGAACACACATCACCTCCCAAGCATTGTGTCTGAAGTTGGAACACACTGGTTGGATCAATGGGGACTGCACTCTATGTACATTTGAATACTGCTTTAATGATTCCTTTTTCTCTTAGGTCTGAAATTTGTCTATTGCTGCTGTAACACAGAGGATGACCTGTACATAACACTCTGTTGATGGATAGATTTGGAAACCATGCCTTATTTGCACGGATTTCGACGAATTATCTTCGAGTATCAGCCGTTGGTCGATGAGATTCTAAGGATTGTAGGGCTACAGGGACCCAATGGGGAGACAAATGAGGAAACTCATCCTAGGTGAGTTGATAGTACCCCACACTGTAACTGTGCGGTTTTGGGTGCTAGGTTATGTGCCGTGAAGTGCAGAGAGGCTTTCCTGGGCAGCATCAAATAGCTCCAGAATCCTGTCAATGGCTGCCTGCATTATAAATGCTTAGTGCAGGAGCAAACACTTACCAGCAGTCAACATCACTAAAATGTTTACCCATGTTATCTCATTACTGCTTGTGAGACCTGGCAGAGGGAAAATGGCAATAACAGCAGTGTCCATTCAAAAACTGGCTGTAAAATGACTAGGAAGGCTCTAATTGTTTTGGCAAGGTAATTAGAGCATAGAACAGGTTTTTTAGCCCATAATGTTTGTGGCGAACATGATGCCAAGATAGACTAATCTCACTTGCCGTCATGTGATCCATGTCTCTGTCTCTGACATATCCATGCGCCTATAAGCTTCTTAAACACACACACTATCGGCCCCAATCCTGGCAAAGAGCGTGCCCCCTGCACTGGCACCCACGCCATCCTCCCGGGGGGGGGGGGGGGGGGGGGGGGGATCTCTTCTGCCCTGCAAAACAAAATACTTGCCCTGCACTTCTCCTTTTAAAAAAAAAAAAAAAAAATAAAAAAAAAAAAAAAAAAAAAAAAACTTTTTTGCCCCTCTGCTCTCAAAAGCTTGCCCTCTAGTCTGACATTTCATGCGCTGGGAGTTTAAAAGAGATGCTCCATGCGAAGACACAAGCTCTCTTTCACCTACCCTCCCTCTCCTCTCGTCTCTCCCCGCTCATCTTGACACTCCCTCCTCCACACTTCTCCACCCCTCCATCCTCTCCTCCTCTCTTCGACCTCTCCTGCCTCCACCACTCCCAGTCCTCTTCCCTCCCTCCCCCACTTGGCCCCTCCTACCCCAGCTCCACTTCACAAAAACAAAAACCAACAAAAAACCCAAAACAGCCCTCCACGTAGGGTCCACGCCGACCAGTATCGATCCCCCCCCCCCCCCCCCCGCACACAAACAACAATCCAACACTATCCTACTCGCTAGGGACAATTTATCAACAATGATTGCCAAAGCCAATTAACCAAATAAAGAAATTACATTCCCCAACCTGTACGTCTTTGGAGTGTGGAGGAAGGAAACCCCCGAAGATGCCGTAAGGGGGCGGCTCTCTCCTCCCCCCATCGTGGTTCGTGCGGGAGAACGTACTCCCAAAATTCCGTACTGACAGCAGACCTGTAGTCAGTAGAAGGAGAAGAGATGGAACCCGGCCTTTGCGCAAGAAACAAGGCAGCAAACCGTCTGCGCCACTGTGGTCCCTAGTCCTGGGTCCTGAAACGGTAATTAATAAAAATGGTAGAACTGCAATGCTATAGATCTTTTGTTACGTAAATGCATAAAGGGTAACTAAATAAGAGTATTTACCCATACAGCTCCAGATTTCTTTAGCCCGACCCAATGCTGCAAACCCCCACCCCCCACCCCCTACTCTCAATAACACAACATCCCACCACGAAATGCCCCCCCACAATGCCCCCTCTCCCATATAAAACTGTTGGTGTCAAACCATTTTCAATAGGAGACATAACTGTTCAGGAAGTCCAATTGAAAGGTTGCCCTAAGGCAATGAAGAGGCATAGTACTCCCCCAATCCTGGGGTAGAGAGTCCAGAACCATTTCCCACCCAGTGTGGCAATGTCAAAGAGTAGAGCCATAACTTTAATGTGAGAGGGTCAAAGTTTAAAGAGGAGAGACCCGCATGCGCCGAACAGGTACCCCTAACCACAGCAGGCCCTTCCCAACAGCTCACGTGTCTGCTACCACCACATCCAACATGGATGCAGTAACTAGAAAACACTAGGCATTTTTCTCCATAACGCCCAGCCGCACACCCGCTAATCCATACAAGGCCTCCATTCCCCCCCTGCAGAATGTGCAGAGCAAAGATTTATTTTTAACACAGAGTGGTGGGTGGCTGGAGCATGCTGCTGCCTGGTGGTGCGGGCAGACACGATAGTGCCGTTTAAAGAGGCTTTTTTATGGGCACATGGATAGTGGAGGGATATGTATCAAGTGCAGACGGAGAGAATTATTTTAAGCCGCCTTGGCGTCACATCTCCAACAAAGTACCCCAATTACCCCGCCTGCATGGATAAATCGAGTGGCTGAAGCCCGGGCCTGATCCATTGCAACCCAATAGCAAAACTATGCTCTAAGTCGCTGGTCACCAACCACCAAAATACTTTTTGTGTATACCGACTGAAAGTGATTTGGGTCCTCTGTTCAAGACTTATACACACTTGAACTCAGAGGCATATGGTTTCTCTTTGGTCAGGAAGAGTATAAGTGATGTCTCTGTGGTGGGAGCAATAGTGAAGAGGTTCCTGTGACTGGGACTAGACTTGCAGCGCTGCAAAAGAACCTGTCTTCTGGAGGTAGAGGCACAATCATCATTCTACGAGGAAGCTATCAGCTATGCACTGCTCAAAGTGGCTAAAGCTGGTCTAGTCGTTGCAGCCCAGGAACTGTTGACGCATGGAGCTGATCTCAACTTTGAAGGTTAGTCCAGATCTTGAGAATAGGATCAAATATATTTTATGCTGTTCGGGCTCTCGAGAATCTTCAGTAATGGGTCGGCTCATCCCGTGTAGCAGAGAGTTCCCATTTCTAACCACTTGTCAGGTAACATTTTTCAGAAATTAGCATTGAATTTCTTAGTGATAATTTTGCATGTATGGTGCCTGGTTCTGATCTCCCCATGTGGAAACAATTTGTTTTGTGTCCACCCAGCAAACATACTGTTTACTTCTGATCACACTCCACGCTAATCGCAGAAATGGTAATTTGATCATTTTAAAACATCTAGATTTATGTTTATTGTCACGTGTATCAAGATACAATGAAGAGCTTTGTTACCTGCTATCAGATCAGATAATACCACAGATAGATAATCACATCAAACTCGAGTACAATAATGAAGATGCAGAGTACAGAATACAGTTCGCAGTAGCGCATCAGTTCCACAGACAATGCAATGGGATGGGGTGAATCTCATGAGCAGGATGTTCAGAAGCCTAATAACAGAGGGGAAGAAGCTGTTCCTGAGCCTTGTTATCTCAGCATTTGCTTTTCTAGTGCAAGAGTACACGGCTGTTGAGCATTTTCTCACAGTTTAATCAGTGGATAGTTCTCTTTGGACATTTATCATAATTTCAGGCAGAGGCGCCATCACAACAGTAGGCGGGACCGAATCAGGCAGTCCATGTCCATATGGCCACTGCCTGGTGCTACTGCGCCGCTCCTTATAAATTTGATCGCCTGTTTTTTGGGAGACATTTTTGTGTGTTCAGCATAAAGTGTGTAATCACAAGCAAACAGTAGGTTATTGATCTCACCCCACTCAACTCAAACACCGCTCAGAACAAAACAACACAGACTTTCCCCTCACCCCGGAATCGACACAACACGCCCACGACACCCCACTGCCCCTTTTCTGCCCAGAACAATACAAACCCTTAAAATAACCACACCCCCCGCCCACCCCCCCCTCCCCGCCCCCCCTCCCCCCCCCCCCCCCCCCCCCACCCCCCCCCCCCCCCCCCCCCCCCCCGACCCCACCATTCCCCCTTCCGCCCTCCGTCCCCCCCCAAGAACACCAACGTTTCCATTGACTTTAAAGCCTGGTGTCCACACTTGTCCAGGGTGGTAACACTATCATCCAAATTACAGCTGGGTTATCCAAAAAAACCCATTGATGATTGAATTCTGCTGGTTTACAACAAGATAAACCCCCCGCCCCACCCCCACCTCCCCTTAACCTCCCATCTTTAATGCCATTACACGGAACGGGTAATCTGTATTATTTTCAAATAGACCCCTCCAACCCTGTTACGTAGCCCTTCTACCACATACGGCCTTCGCATCCCGTACCTGTAATTTTTTTTTCTTAGTAACAAAAAACAACCCAGCCTGCCAGTTCCTGTAGAAACTGCTAAACGTCCGACATGGCCTCCCACCCCCCAGCACGTTCGACCCAGACATCAACACTGCCCAGGGACCGGAGTAAGGGAGTGAGCAGGGAAAACAGCCATGAAAGATAAAGGTTTGCAAATGCCTGCCTGCTGATTGTACTTGTTGGAGTTTTACACAATCAGAATATAATGTTCTTTGCAAGCAAACACTATTTCTCTTGCGCTCATTTTTGTACCAATCACAAACAATCTTTTTCAATTGGTGTTAGTCCCTTAATTCCCCCTCACACCCCCCCACTACACCAGGGAACTGCTTAATATGATCATTGTCAGTGCTCTATTCTCCAAGATCGTGAACTAATGTTTGTGGGATGGAAGAGGTTCCATGATGATAATGACCTTGCTTGGTACATGGCCTCTCTCACGTGAGCCAAGTCCGTTCTGTAGGCTTCAGCCCATAACTACGGGAGCAGTAATGAGGGCTTGCTCTGCTTTTGGAGTTGCTGCCTTTTGGATGAGAGGGTAAACTGTCCAATAATATCCTATTATGTCAATGCCATGCTGCTATTTGAGCAAAGGTATTTAACTATTGTCACCTATTATCAAGAGTTCCCAGTTTCCGAGCTTATCATTCACAAAATGGTGACAAATTTTTCATATGTTATAATCATGATTTATGCTTTAAAAAAAAAGAAAAGCAAAACAAAAAAAACGTCATGGGGGTGCCTGCAAAGCGTATTGGGACTTCCCACGGTTGCAAGCTGCCATATAAATGTGAAGGCTAACAATGGAAAAAAACAGAGTGCTGGAGTAATATAAGACTGGGCTTGTATTGGTTGAAACACGAATTTATAATAATGGATGAGGGAGATCGACAAAGTATTCCAAACACCGTGCTTTTCGTTCTTCTATATGCACGCCCCCAACCCCAAAATTTTAAGGGATTGGGACAGGCTAGATGCCCTTCAAGAATCCCTCCCCCCAAAATGTTCCTGATAGTATGAAATGGGGGGGGGGGGGGGGGGGCGTGTCCAGCACCGGTGGGGGTTACACAGTTTTAAGGGATAAGGGTTGGGCCCATTTAGGACTGTGAAAAATTAAGCCGCCCCCCAAAAAACTTTTTCAGCCCCCAATAAGATTGTTGTGATCAGTGCAATTTCAACAGCTGCCACAGAAGGCAGTGGAGGCCATTCACTGGATGGGCCACGCAAGCTTTCAAGAGACGTAAGTTAGATCACATATGCTCTTAAGGCTACCCACGAAGTCCGACAAGGGATATGGGGTAGAAAGCAGGAACATGCCTTCCCCTTACATTCAACATTATGGATGCTCGGTCCCATGATCATTTTGAAATGGCAAGTGCTGGCTTGAATAGGCCAAGGGCCCAATTTCTAAAGCTGCACCTCAAAATTTTCTTTTCTATAACCCACACCCTTTACACACTAAACTCAGCGGGTCCAAGCAGCATCAGCAAGACGTGGAAGGGTGGGCGTTTTAGTCGATAAGTTGGTTTAGATGTTTGCTTTTTTCACCAAAAATACACAAACATAAAAACGCCCCTTCCACGGCCCACCCCACGCCCAACCTATCCACGCCCTGTGGAGAAGTTCAGGAAACCCTCCTCAGCAGAGGCCTACATTTGAAACCCCTTTTCCCCGGGGTCTTGAAGCCCCAACGGGCCCTGTTGAGTTTTTCCACACCTTCCTCCCATTCCCGAGCAACCCCTCTCCAATGCAAGAACATTCAATACTCGGCAACGGCAGATGCCTTACCAGTTGAACCCCTGCACCCACATTGCCGAAAGTCCGGCTTCCCCCTCTGGATTCCCTTACCCCCTAACAATGTCCTTTGGCCAGTGCAAGGTTCACAGCAAGCAGCCCCCGGGACTAGACCCTGGCGAGTGAGGAGGTGGCAGGAACGTTGCACGTGCCTGCAGCGACTACTTGACCTTGGAGAGCTGAATATAAATGGAGTTGACAGGGATCGGTTGGGTCGTCTTTTCCTCCATTTGTTCATTTATTTTCTTAGGGATTTTAAAAATAATATTGAGCAAACAACGAGCCCAAAAAGTATGTGTAATGTGTTCTGTCTTCTGTCTCAGGAAAATCAGCCTGGATGCTGCATGCTCTGGCCAGCAGTGATGGAGTGCAGGTGTGTAACATCGCCAACATCAAACTACTGCGCCTTGAGTGGAGAGGTATATAGCAAGCAAGCTCTAATTTTGTCAAGAAATGTTTATTGTTGTCCCATATGCGCCCCAGATAATTCTATTACATTGCAGCAGCACAACAGAATATGTAAACATAGTACATTGTGAACAATATGATAAAGGATATAAAAAACTTCACTGTGTTGTGTAATATCACATATACTTACACTCAAATATAACATGAGTGTATATTTGTGTGTATAAATATATTATAAATAGTGTGTGTGTGTGTGTGTGTAATGTGTGTGTGATATATATATAGATAGATAGATAGATACGGCGAAAGATATATAGTATATCACACCCCCCCCCCACACATATATATATACACACACCCCCCCCCCATATCCCAAAACAACAACGGGACCCCCCCAACCCAAAACAATCCCAACTTTTATTCTTAACTTTTATTCCCTTTCTTGATATTCCTGAGATGCAAACTGTTACCATAATGTCCAGATAGTGTTGAGGCGAACCATCACTATAATCGGGGTCGCCCCCCCCCCCCCCCCCCCCCCCCCCCCCCCCCCCCCCCCCCCCTCTACTTTCCTGGTGTCCACAATAAAATTATTATTTGCAATGCTTAGAATGTATAGAACATAGTGCAGCATTGGATCAGGCCCTTGAGCCCACAATGTCTAGGCCAAACATAATGCCAGGATAAACTAATCTCATCCGCCTCAATGTGATCCATATCCTTCCATTTGCTGCATATCCACGTGCCTATCTCAAAGCCTTGTAAATGCCACTAAGAGCTTGCATGTTAAAGGACAAAAAAAAAGTTAGATTTTGAAAATACATTGTTGGTTCTGTCCATCGATACATGACAATGCAACCCTGATCTCCACTGACAGGCTGCTTCCAGGGGTCACAAGTGAGGAGTCTTGAGATTATTTATCTTACCTTTGACCAACAGTTAAGTTCAGGGCACGGATGTCAATAAAAGTGCAAGTATGTTGCCCTGCTTCCACTCATTTGGGATCATCCAGGTTATATAAGACGCTCACTGAATTCCTTCTGAAGAAGGGTTTCGGCCCGAAACGTTACCTATCTCCTTCGCTCCACAGATGCTGCTGCACCTGCTGAGTTTCTCCAGCATTTTGTGTACCCTCACTGAATTCCTTATTGGAATCGGGGACGGAGTTTCTCAGAACCACTCAGAGCAATGTTTCCGAGATGTATTTTCTTCTTGGACTTATGTCAGACAATGAACTTGAGGAATGCTGCAGTTGGGCCTCAAGAATTCAAGTCTGATCCTGGAGTTCCACTCTATTGCTGCTGGTTTTGGAGCATGGTCTCAGTCAAATCAGCCTTTTCTCAGTTGCATGTGATGTGAATCCATTTGGCTGAAATTGTCTAAATTAATTGTTTGAAAAATACAGCATGGAAACAGGCCCACCAACCCATTCGACCATCAATCACCCCTTTGCATTAGTTGTATGTTAGCCCACTTTTGCATCCATTCCCTACACACTACGGACAATTTATAAAGCCCAATTAACCTACAAACCCAGTATCTGCAGTTCCTGGTATCATCACGTTAATGTTTGTGGGAATTACCTGTGCATAAATTGGAGTCAATGCAGCACTATTTCACAAAACTGCCACTATTTTCTTATTATTATTTTATTGGCTTTAAAATGGTTTAAGATGTTCTGAGCTACTGAAGGTTAAAATAGTTTTGTTTTGCACCAATCATTAAGATCCCATGTTTGCCTCTCAGGTGCCGATGTGAAAGCCGTCATGATGGAAGGTGACAATGTCTTCACGTTCATTGTCTTTCTTCTGGGTGAGACAGAAGGCAGAGATCAGCAAGAGGCTGAAACCCTGCGGGACTTCTGCTTGCATACCACCCAGCTGTTGCTCGCCCACGCCGCTAAACCGGACGCTTGTCAACCCGAGGATTCCCTCATCTACACCTGCATCAATCAGTTTGAGGTCCACCTCCCTATCATACAGGTTCTCCTGGACTCTGGGGCTTCCAACCATTGCCCTGAGCACGGCCCTTCCTGCTGGTCCGGATTCACGCTTCTCTTTGAGAGACTGCGCACGCTGCTGAATGGACCAGAGGCTGGAATTACGCACAGTGAAGCCTTGCGGCGAGCAGGAGTGACCTTGGAGCTCATGTTGGGCAATGCCACGCGTCCCTGGCTGCCTCTTGGCTGGGAAATCAAACCTACGGCCTACTCCATCTACACGGACCAGGTGCTGACATTGTCCACACCCCTGAAACTACTTGAGCTTTCTCCAGCCTCGCTGAAGCATCTGTGCAGGGTGGACATCCGTCGACTTCTGAGACCTGTCCCTTTGGATCACAAAGTGAAAGCCTTGCCTCTGCCAGACCAGTTGAAATGGTTTTTGTTGATGCAAAATGGTAAGAGTGAGGAAGAAGGCATGCGACAATAGTGTAAGACGACAACTTGCCGGTGACTGAAGACTGGTTAATGTCCGGGGGAGGGTTTTGGATTTCTGCTTTGGGTCTAAAATGGGTAATTTTTGGAACCTAATTATGTTTTATTACTTGAACAGTATGGAGATATGGGACCACAAGTAGATTTATGGAGAAAGATAGGTGTCGCTGCTGACATTGGTACAGATTGTATCTACTAACGGACTAGTGATATCCAGACACAGATGGTCAGCACAAAACCGTAGCTCATGCTGGTCATTGTGCTCAGTTTGAACACTTTAATTTTTCTGTCGCAACTAACTGAAATCTTAACCAGTAATGTCAATATTTCAGTGCTTCATCTAAGGTTCCATGCTGTATATGAGCGATTCTACGTTACAATTGAAATGCTGTACTTAACCAAAAGATTCGATGTAGAATAAATTCCCAGAGTGTGCCATTCCATTGTCTACCAGTTCAAATGATTATGAGTGGGGGGTGGGGGGGGGGGGGGGGGGTGGGCAGGTGAAGTATCCAGTCCCGAGAAGATTGAGCTTACACCTGCACAGTTGGACCAAGCTGGTGCTCGGTGTCAGGACCAAGGTTCAGATGAGCTTATTGGCATTCACACTAGTATATAACAATAAACTATGAACAAAATACCCTGGTCACATGTAGCTGATAGAGTAAACAATATATATACAGTATTGATTTAAAAACAACAATGAAATGTGCAAAATAGCAGAATGGTGCAAGATTATCGTGCACTCTTGTTGTGCAAAAAAACAATTGAATAATCAAATAAGGTAGAATTAAGAGTAAGATTACAGGGCAGCACCTCCGTGAAGGAGTTATGCAATACTGGTTTAGGAGTCTAACAGCAGTGGGGAAGAAGCTGTTGTTAACTCTGGATGTTTGAGCTTTCAAGCTACCGTATCTTCTCTGCAGAAGGTAGTGAACGGGTACATGGGATAGGAAAGGTTTAGAAGGATATGGGCTAGATACAGGCAGGCTGGACTAGTGTAGATGAGCAAGTTGGGCCAAAGGTGCTGTTTCCATGCTGTGTGACTATGAAAGAAAAGAATGGCAAGCATTTCTGCCGATGCTTCCAACCTTCCTGATGAACTGGGTGAACAAGTCTGTGGTGGACTGTGCTATGTCTGCAGGTTTAGACTGCTCAAGAGTAGGGAAGTTGCCATACCTGTTGCATTCCATCAGAATGCTTTCTGCAGGCTATCTGTAGAGGTTCGGGTGAATCCTCGTTAACAAGGTGAATTGTCTAAAATGCCTAAGAAAATGGGGCAAACGAGAATTCCCAGAGGTCCTGCCCTTTAGCTGGGCCACTAATCTGAGATCACGATGTATGATGTATATCTGAGTACACAACCGGTCAACGTTTTTGGAGTTAACAAGATCTTGCTCTACACAAAATGTTGCCCTACATTATGACGCGTTTCTGTAATGTACAATAACTTGCAAAGCCCAAGTTATTGTACATGGCACTTTGCTTTTATACAACGCTTCACCACATCTCAGACAATCGGCTGTGGCATAGATCTGTTACATAACAGGCCAAATGTGAAATGTATAAAATCATGAGAGGAGTAGATTTGGTAGATGCACAGAGTCTCTTGCCCAGAATAGGTGAATCGAGGACCAGAGGACATAGATTTATGGTGAAGGGAAAAAGATTTAATAGGAATCTGAGGGGTAACATTTTTTACACAAAGGGTGGTGGGTGTTTGGAACAAGCTGCCAGAGGAGGTAGTTGAGGCAGGGTCTATTCCAACATTTAATGTACATGGATCGGACAGGTTTGGAGGGAAATGGACCAAACGCGGACAGGTGGGACTAGTGTAGCTGGGACAATGCTGGCCGGTGTGGGCAAGGTGGGTCGAAGTGCCTGTTTCCACACTGTATCACTCATGACTCTTTTTGGAAATATTCAAACCGGAACACAGTGATTTAGTCGGAATGGGATTGTCCTTGTGGCTTCTCGGTGATTATTTAATGACTGCAGAAGGAGTAAAATGTCCTCGTTACTACTTTTTGAAGATGTTGACAAGATTTTCTTCTGTAGTTCTGTCAGGAGTGAATTCTATCTACAGTTCTCACAGAAGTAAAATCACCCAGAATCTGTCTGGTTTACCTCTCCATCCTGTGGATGGGCAAGGACAGCGCCTGCCTCTAATGTGAATAAATACACATTATTCTGAAATAAGATTGGTGTTGTGTGTTGTCAAGCCTACAGGGAGACTGCATTTCGATAAGTGTACTCTGTAAGTGCAAAGAATGTCTGTTGTTGAGGACAGTGAATGTTTATAAGCTCAAAGTCAATAATGCTCATTTCCCTTATGAAAACATGAATCGGTTTAAATCCATATATTGTCAGATTTTCCGTGTTTTGGTGGTTGAAGGGAGCAAAAGCTACCCAATGAGGCTCCCCCAGTCAAGGGAGCAATTTGCTTTTATGAAAGGGAAAGGGAAATAAATGATCCTGTGACGCTGACTTCAGATACTGTGAGGTAGAGGGCGATGCGAACATTAGAGGAGTCGTTTGTTAAGTTCAACCACGTCCAGGTGGTCTGCTTGGCCCATTGCTGAACACAAACCTTTGAGGGTTCTTTGAAGGATCTTAAAGGCTCTTTGGATGATGGGTAGTCCAGATGAGAAAATCAAAGCGTTCATTGTGGGCAGAAGGGCTTGTTTCTGTGCTGTATTGTTCAATCTGTGCTCGTGTTTCAAGGCACCGCATGTGGCATGGTGTCTTTCCCCTGCCAGATATTCACCCTTCATTGAAGTTGCTAACATCAAATCCTCGGGAGGAGGAAGCAGGCAATCAGAAAATACATTCATGTATTTTTCGCTTCAAATGGAATTTGTTTAATTTCTTGAAAGTGCTTAATGCTTTGATAAAAGTTGACTTTTAATTATCATTTAATTGTAATTGTTATTTGAATGTGGGTCCTCTCCTGTCTTTCAACATATCTGCAATTTCCAAGTAATATGTTGCTTTTCCCGACACTTAGTCACTGAAAACAGAGTCTTGGAGATTCTGGTGAGAGCAGGCAGGTTTACTTTGCGTTTTATATAATTTGTTACTTTTATCATAAAATTATGCATATACACTGAAAAATTATTCAAAGATAGATATTATGGTCAGAATTGTTTCAATTAATAAAGATCTTATGATACACTCTTGGAAAAGGTGTAAAGCATAGACCGGAACCTCTCAAACATTTTGTAAAGATTCTGCGGTGGCTTTGCATTGGAACCGTTCCCTGTAAGTTATTTGTTTAAGATGTTCCATATGGAAGTTTCCCACAGCACATAAAACTGAGTTTTTCTCGGCCATCAGTCAGCTATGGACAGCTGGAAGTCAGCACTTTTTGGGCAGACAACAGGACTTTTTTTCACTGGGTTAATGGTCTTCCAGTTGCAGAGGAGATCCGTCTTGTCTATCCTGGGGAATGGCCATAGAGCATAGAATATCATGTGGACAAAAGTGCTGGAGAAACTCAGCGGGTGCAGCAGCATCTATCGAGCGAAGAAAATAGGCAACGTTTCGGGCCAAAACGTTGCCTATTTCCTTCGCTCCATAGATGCTGCTGCATCCGCTGAGTTTCTCCAGCACTTTTGTCTACCTTCGATTTTCCAGCATCCTTCTTAAACATAGAATATCATGTGTAGGAAGGAACTGCAGATGCTGGGTTAGACCAAAGATAGACACAAAAAGCTGGAGTAACTCAACAGAACAGGCAGCATCTCTGGAGAGAAGGAAAGGGTGTTATGGATGAAATGGCCCTACAGCAATACATCTTCCCCTGTACCTTCCATGCCAAGGGACATTTCACGAGGAAATGGAGGATTGTCTTGCCCCTGCTGCAGACTCAAGATTCAAGATAGGATAGGAAGTTCAAAGATGTGGACGAGGGCAGTCGTCCTCGTCACTATCCAGATTAGGTATCCTGGTGTTAACAGGTTATTTGGCCAAATGGCATTGATCTCTTTTCCTTCAGGAACATTTTTAGGCCAATCTGTAGTAAATGGATGTGTGGTCTGCCCAGTAATCTGCAAACTTCATAACGCTCCAGCAAATTAACCCAAATAAGTTTGTACAGAGATATCTTGGAGGAGTTGATGCTAAAAATGTAACTGTACAGTTAATCCACAGCAAACATGCTGATGATTAGAGAGTGCTTTTCTAGTATTCCTTGGCTTTATCCCGAATGATAATCGCTTCTAAAGCCCTGGTGTGCCTTCCCTACTTGTTCGAGGTAATTGTGTTGGAACCAAGGGTTTACTGTCTTCGAGTTGAGAGTAGTGGAGAAAGGAGGAAAAAAAGAGAAATAAGCACCACAACCAAAGCTGCAGTGACACATAAATATACAACACAGGATTATTCCACAGATAAACCGCTAGGTTAAACCTCAAGGACCCAAAGTACAATATATAAAGGAGGAAGAGCATTGTAGATAAATCGCAACAAATTTAGGTTTGGAAATGTGAGTTACATGGGGAAAGAAGCAAAGCAAAGGGGAGGTGAGCTTTAGTTAATGTCTCGGTGCATAATAGATGCTTTCTGTGGTTTATCCAAGCTCCCAGACACTGTGTCAAATCCTTCATTTGTTGAGAATTTTTACTTGATAAAGCATCCCAATGCACTTTACAAGTATATTATGCAAAGATTAATACTTAAAATGTATGAGTTATCCAAAGTAACTACTGTAAGGAGATGGTCAGAGAGGTTTTGCAGGGTACCCTAAATAAGAGAGGCAGAGAGATTTAGGAAAGAGAGATCAGAGACTAGGAGGGTACACAAAAAGCTGGAGAAACTCAGCGGGTGCAGCAGCATCTAAGGAGCGAAGGAGATAGGCGACGTTTTCGGGTCGAGACCCTTCTTCAGACTGGTCAGGGATCAGGGAAACGAGAGATATAGACGGTGATGTGGAGAGATAAGGAACAATGAGTGAAAGATATGCAAAAAAAGTATCGGTGATAAAGGGAACAAGCCATTGTAAGCTGTTTGTGGTGTGAAAATGAGGAGCTGGTGCGACTGGGGTAGGGGAGGGAGATAGAGATAGAGGGAATGCCAGGGCCCGAGGGCTGAGGGAGAGGTGGGAAGGGGAGGAGACAGCAAGGGTTAACAGAATTGAGAAAATTCAATATTCAAGCCCAAAGGATGCAGACTCCCCAAGCGGAATATGAGGTGCTGTTCCTCCAGCTTGCGGTGTTGCTCACTCTGGCCGTGGAGGAGGCCCAGGACCGAGAGGTCGGATGTGGAATGGGAGGGGGAGTTGAAGTGCTTAGCCACCGGGAGGTCGGGTTGGTTATTGCGGACCGAGCGGAGGTGTTCGGCGAAGCGATCGCCAAGCCTCCGCTTGGTCTCACCGATATAGATCATCTGGCATCTGGAGCAGCGGATGCAGTAGATGAGGTTGGAGGAGGTGCAGGTGAACCTCTGTCGGACCTGGAAGGACTGCTTGGGGTCCCTGAAAGGAGTGGAGGGGGGAGGTGAAGGGACAAGTGTTTGCATTTCTTGCGGTTGCAAGGGAAAGTGCCCGGGGAAGGGGTAGAGTGGGAGGGGAGGGAAGAATTGACAAGGGAGTTGCGGAGGGAGCGGTCTTTGCGGAAGGCAGACAGGGGGGGAGATGGGAAGATGTGGCGGGTGGAGGGGTCACGTTGGAGGTGGCGAAACTGGCGGAGGACTATATGTTGTATTTGCCGGCTGGTGGGGTGAAAGGTGAGGACCAGGGGGATCTGCCCTGTTTGCGAGTGGGGGAATGGGGAGCGAGGGCAGTGTTGCGGGGTATGGAGGAGACCCTGGTGCGAGCCTCATCAATAGTGGGGGAGGGGAATCCCCGTTCTCTGAAGAATGAGGCCATTTGTGATGACCTGGTGTGGAACACCTCATCCTGGGACATACCTGCCAACCATTCCGATTTGGGCGGAATTCTTCCGATTTTTCCATCCCAATTCCGAATTCCGATTTTTTTTCCTCAATATTCCGAAAAAAATTGGAATTCGGAATTGGGATGGAAGCGTGCATGCGACCCATGGCGGCGGCGGCGGCGGCGAGGAGACAGCGAGAGAGAGCGCACCGCGCCTGCGCCGCTTATGGGAGCACGCACGGGTGTACGTCCAGCACGCAGCCGCATGACCCCGCCCCGCCACGGGTTCGGCGTCACTTGCCCCCCCCCCCGCACCGACGTCACTTTCCCGCCCCTCACTGACGTCACGTACCCCGCCCCTCACTGACGTCACGTGCCCCGCCCTCACTGACGTCAGACTAATAGGATTCCGATTTTTCATTCTCACAAGTTGGCAGGTATGCTGGGAGCAGATGCGGCGTAGACGGAGGAATTGGGAATAGGGGATGGAGTCCTTACGGAAGCAGGGTGGGAGGAAGAGTAGTCCAGGTAGCTGTGGGAGTCAGTAGGTTTGTAGTGGATGTCGGTCAGGAGCGTATCACCTGCAATAGAGATGGTGAGGTCAAGGAATGGTAGGGAAGTGTCGGAAATGGTCCAAGTGTATTTGAGTGCCGGATGGAAGTTGGTGGTGAAATGAATGAAGTCAGTCAGTTGTGTGGGGTGCAGGAGGTGACACCAAAGCAGTCGTCGATGTAACGGAGGTAGAGGTCGGGGATGGGGCCCTGGTACGCCGAGAACAAGGATTGTTCGACGTACCCAACAAAGAGGCAAGCGTAGCTGGGGCCCATGCGTGTGCCCATAGCTACGCCTTGTGTTTGGAGGAAATGGGAGGAATCAAAAGAGAAGTTATTGAGGGTGAGGACCAACTCTGCTAGGCGGAGGAGGGTGTCAGTGGATGGGTATGGGTTGCTCCTCTGGTCGAGGAAGAACCGGAGGGCTTTGAGACCGTCCTGGTGGGGGATGGAGGTGTAGAGTGACTGGACGTCCATGGTAAAGATGAGAGGATGGGGGCCTGGAGAATGGAATGCACGGAGCCGACGGAGAGTGTCTGAGGTGTCTTGAACATAGGTGGGGAGGGATTTAACAAAGGGGGATAGGATGGCGTCAAGGTATGTGGAAATGTGTTCGGTGGGGCACGAACAGGCAGAGACAATGGGTCTGCCAGGGCAGTCGGGTTTGTGGATTTTGGGGAGAAGGTAAAATCGGGCCGTGCGGGGCTGGGAAACAATGAGGTCGGAGGCTCGGGGGGGTAGGGAGCCGGAGCTGATGAAGTCGGTTATGGTGCTCGAGATGGTGGCCTGGTGTTCGTCAGTGGGGTCATGGTCCAGGGGTAAGTAGGAGGAGTTGGCGCGCGGCCTCCGCTTTGTAGAGATCGACGCGCCAGACTACCATGGCACCTCCCTTGTCGGCGGGTTTGATAACCCAGTCTGGGTTGTTACGGAGTGAGTTGATGGCAGTACGTTCAGGGCTGGAGAGATTGGAGTGAGACAGGGGAGTGGAGAAGTCGAGGCGGTTGATGTCCCGACGGCAGTTCTGGATAAATAGTTCAGAGACTAGGATCCTGGGCATCAGAATATGCCAGAAGTGGTGACACAATGGAAGTGGGGTCTGCAAAAATTAGAAATGTAAATTGCTCTCTGATGGTTGTGAGCTGGATCATAAATCAATTATTGCAGTGGCCGAGCTATGTCCATCCTGTCTCTTGTTTTAAATCCAGGAAGATCTGGGATTTGTTCTGTGGAATGTGACGATTTAGCTGCAAACATAACAATTTGCAGCAGTATTGTTGATCAAAGAAAAGGGGAAAATAATCTGCCAAGATTTCTTTGTGATATCTATCAATTAACTAAGCACCCATTACACAGACAGGGTGTAGACATGAAGTGGGTCTAGTCAACTGGAATAGTTTGACTGTTTCAGCAGCTGCGACCCTAAGATAAGCAAGAAAGCCTGCAGCTGTTCTCCAAAGATGAAATTTTGGAAATTCCAATGTGATATTGGGAAAGCTCCCACCCTGTTTGCTTGGCATACTTCCCAGTATGTTCAGACTAGAACTTTCACCTTTCAGAGCTGAATTTCTCAGGGGCCTGTGTTTTTTTTTAAATAAACCTTTACAGAATGGTTTTATATTGAGTCATCTAATTACTCTAAAGGAGAGACTATGGATATTCAACTTGGAGAGTTAGGCCCAGGAAAGGAGAGGCTGAGGAGGAAAGTAGGGACATGTAAAATGAGAACAGGGTAAAGTCCTTGAAGAGAAGGGTAATAGATTCAAAAGAAAAAGGAAACAAAAATAGTATTGTGATTAGACTCCTCCAAGGTAATTTTCCACTTCACCGGATGTGCTTGTGGTGTGCTGACTTATTGCAAAAACTCTGAAAATCAGAGGCTTCCATCCACAAGGGACATGATCTTAGAATTCAGGCCAACATTCCACTGCAGCAATGAGGGAAGGGGCTGGGGAGCTCTAGTGCCAATGATGAGATTTAAACTAAAACTCTTGTTAAAAAAAACTATAAGTTCTCAAGGTTGCTATTTCGAAGTCATGCAGGGGACTTCTCCCCAGTGACTTGGCCGAAACATACCCTCAAACGTCACACAATGCAATCAAAGATGGCTGTTTGTAGGAATTTGCTGGGTATAAATTGGTCAATAGAACATGGAAGAGACATCCATGGCCAGAGTGACCACCACTGTAAATTGGAGGAGCAGCACCTCATAATTCGCTTGGGCAGTTTTCACCCCAGCGGTATGAACATTGACTTCTCTAATTTCAGGTAGTCCTTACTTTATCCTCCCCTTCTCAGCTCTCCCTCAGCCCACTGGCTCCTCTTCCTTTCTTCTTCCCACTCCCCCCCCCCCCCCCCCCCCCCCCCCCCCCCCCTCACATCAGTCTGAAGAAGGGATTGCAGATGCTGGAAAATCAAGGGTACACAAAATGCTGGAGAAACTCAGCCGGTGCAGCAGCATCTATGGAGCGAAGGAGATGGGTAATGTTTCTTATAGGAAACCCTTTGTCTGAAGAAGGGTTTCGGCCCAAAACGTTGCCTATTTCCTTCGCTCCATAGATGCTGCCTCACCCGCTGAGTTTCTCCACCATTTTTGTCTACGTATGGAAGAGACATTGGCTGTTTTAGTTTTTGGGGTGTATTACAAAATATGAGTGTATTTCACTTTAAGCAAACAATCACTTAACTAAACAGAATGCCTTGGTACTGTAAAGAAGCCATTTCGCTGGAAAGGGTGCATAGCAGATTTATGAGAATGTTGCCAGAACACAAAGGGGCGAGCTACAGGAATAGAGGGTTGGACAGGCCGTAGATTTATTCCTTGGAATCAGAAGGCTGAGGGATGATTTATAGAGGTGTATAAAATCATGAGGGGAATAGATAAAGTAAATGTATAGGTTTTTTTTCCACTGGGGAGGGGAATCAAGAACTGGAGAGAAACAGCCAGTCTGAAGAAGGGTAGACACAAAGTATTTTTGAGGGGGGAAAAGGATGGGCGACGTTTCAAAAATCAGCTATCCATGTCATGCAGAGATGCTGCCTGACCATTACGTTACTCCAGAACTTTTTATTTTACTCATGATTCCAGCATCTGCAGTTCCTTGCGTCTCCAAGATCTAGAGGGCGCAGCTTTAACGCGAGAGAGGAAAGATTTACTAATAGGCTGCCGAGGAGCTTTTTCGTTCAGGTTCGTGACCCAACTCACGGAAATACCTGAATTTTTAACATGTGTGAAAATATTATATAAATCATACCTGAAACTCGTCAAGAACAAAACCTGCACATTTTTAAGAAATATGAGAAAAACCTCAAATTTTCTGAGTAGTAATTGCCCAATCAATGCACGTTTGCCATTGGTCAATTTGCGTCCAACCTCAATCCCGCGTTGTTTTATGGTCGTTAGGCAGCGTGGACTCTGGGATCATGGCTGCCTCCTCACTACATCAATAGCAAGGTTTCCCATGAATAAATGTAATGCTCACCTTGCTGATCATTTAGTTTTTCAATTGATTTATCTTTATAAAGTTATGATGTGAACTGTTAAATAAAAATGATAAATAACAAATGTAGAGCTAGGGTTAGGATTAGGGTCGGTCGGTAGGCTGATGGATGCTGTGGAGGATCGGTCGGGCTGTCGGTGGGTGGTGAGCGTTGGGCCGGGCCTCCAGTGGGTGGTGAGATTTGGGCCGGGCCTCCGGTGGGTGCTACAAGGGGTCAGTCGGGCAGTCAGGTTGCCGGTGTTGCAGCAAGCGTGTGGGCGGTCTGACAGAGCTGGTTCTGTGGGAGTGCTGAAGGTGGCCGGGGCAGCGTGCAGGACCGTGCTGCTCCCCACCATCACCACCACCAGAAGGGCATGCTTGCTGCGGGGCCGCACGTACGGAGCCCGCAGCCGGTCCCAAAGCGGCTCCAGCTCCAGCCGTGGGCAGCTCTGGAAGGGGGGGCGAGTTAGGGTTAGGCATTTTCCTGTCAGTGGAAGATGCCTTAGCCTTCCCCCAGCCTGGCACTGTCCCAGTCCCACTATGACTGCCGTGACCCACACTGTGCACACTGGCAATCAGTGGGGTTCAGTAAACGGGGGAACCAAGAAGAACTGCCCTCACTTATTAATTAGGCTGGTTCAGGAGCCGGACCTCTGCAGCAGTCTCATTCAAATAAATCACAATTATATTAAATATATTATTTTTGTATAATATAATTATACATAATAATATATGATTACAGTCATTCACAAGTTTCAATCATATTCACAAGATATATATATATATATATATATGTATATATATGTATATATATGTATATATATATATGTGTATATATATGTATATATATGTATATATATATATGTGTATATATATGTATATATATATATATATATATATATGTGTATATATATATATATATGTGTATATATGTATGTATGTGTATATATATATATATATATATTTATATATATATATATATATATAATATATATAATATATATATATATATAGAGATAGATAGATATATATACTATCATATTATGTGGTTTAAAGCAGTGGTTCTCAACCTTGTTTGCCCCATGCACCCCTTTCACCATATGTCAGAATGTCAACCCGCCCTCCTTTCCAAGATTGTCTGCCTCAAAAAGTGCATTCCAAATAATGTGCATATAATACTGAAAATGCTTTATTTCTAACAGTTTGAGTTTGCTAATCTGTGGTCCTAATTTCCCCCCCCCCCCCCCCTGAAAACCTGAAATCCCCCCCTGGTTGAGAACCCCTGGTTTAAAGAGACTACACCACGGAAATAGGCTCCCAATGGTGTAATATGGGCATTGGACACTAGATGGCGCTTACTTTTTCGGTCTCATTTTCTAATTAGTTTAATTAATTAATGTGCAACTTTTGGCACTGACAAGTTATGACTTCCTTCTGAATTATATTTTATCTAAATCTGTACAAAATTTCATGTAGTTCCGAGACATGGGTCACAAAAGCTGATTTTTAGGCACATTTTTGATGCACGGCCCGCAGCCGATAGGATCCTGTGGGGAACTTGTTCAGAGAGTGGTGAATGTATAAAACGAGTTGCCAGAGGAGGAAACCGTGGCAGGTACTAAAAACAGCATTTAAAACTAATTTGTACAGTTGTGGGAAGGATTTCGAGGAATATGGGCCAAACACAGGCAAATGGGTCTAGCCCATGAATCTGAAGAAGAGTTCCGACACGAAACGTCACTCATTCCTTTTTTCCACAGATGTTGCCTGACCTGCTGAGTTACTCCAGCATTTTGTGTCCATTACAGACAAAGAGGAATGAGTTGGGCTGAACGTAACAAAGTAACACTAATGCGGATAAATGTGAGGTTATCCACTTTGGTAACAAAAACAGGATGGCAGTTTACTATCTAAATGGTGTCAAGTTGGGAAGAGGGGAAGTACAACGGGATCTGGGGGTCCTTGTACATCAGTCTATGAAAGTAAGCATGCAGGTACAGCAGGCAGTGAAGAAAGCGAATGGCATGTTGGCCTTTATAACAAGAGGAATCGAATATAGGAGCAAAGAGGTCCTTCTGCAGTTGTACAGAGACCACACGTGCAGTATTGTGTGCAGTTTTGGTCCACTAATTTGAGGAAGGACATTCTTGCTATTGAGGGAATGCAGCATAGGTTTACAAGGTTAATTCCCGGGATGACAGGACTGTCATATGCTGAGAGAATTGAGCGGCTGGGCTTGCACACTCTGGAGTTCAGAAGGATGAGAGGATATCTCATTGAAACATATAAGATTGTTAAGGGTTACACAAAAAGCTGGAGAAACTCAGCGGGTGCAGCAGCATCTAAGGAGCGAAGGAGATAGGCGACGTTTCGGGTCGAGACCCTTCTTCAGACTGGTCAGGGATCAGGGAAACGAGAGATATAGACGGTGATGTGGAGAGATAAAGAACAATGAATGAAAGATATGCAAAAAAGTATCGATGATAAAGGGAACAAGCCATTGTAAGCTGTTTGTGGTGTGAAAATGAGAAGCTAGTGCGACTAGGGTGGGGGAGGGAGATAGAGATAGAGGGAATGCCAGGGCCCGAGGGCTGAAGGAGAGGTGGGAGGGGGAGGAGACAGCAAGGGTTAACAGAATTGAGAAAATTCAATGTTCAAGCCCAAAGGATGCAGACTCCCCAAGCGGAATATGAGGTGCTGTTCCTCCAACTTGCGGTGTTGCTCACTCTGGCCATGGAGGAGGCCCAGGACCGAGAGGTCGGATACGGAATGGGAGGGGGAGTTGAAGTGCTGAGCGACCGGGAGGTCGGGATGGTTTTTGCGGACCGAGCGGAGGTGTTCGGCGAAACGATCGCCAAGCCTCCGCTTGGTCTCACCGATATAGATCATCTGGCATCTGGAGCAGCGGATGCAGTAGATGAGGTTGGAGGAGGTGCAGGTGAACCTCTGTTGGACCTGGAAGGACTGCTTGGGTCCCTGAAAGGAGTGGAGGGGGGAGGTGAAGGGACAAGTGTTGCATTTCTTGCGGTTGCAAGGGAAAGTGCCCAGTGAAGGAGTAGAGCGGGAGGGGAGGGAAGAATTGACAAGGGAGTCGCGGAGGGAGCGGTCTTTGCAGAAGGCAGACAGGGGGGGAGATGGGAAGATGTGGCGGGTGGAGGGGTCACGTTGGAGGTGGCGAAACTGGCGGAGGACTATCTGTTGTATTTGCCGGCTGGTGGGGTGAAAGGTGAGGACCAGGGGGACTCTGCCCTGTTTGCGAGTGGG
Source organism: Okamejei kenojei (assembly GCA_035221665.1). NCBI lineage: Eukaryota > Metazoa > Chordata > Chondrichthyes > Rajiformes > Rajidae > Okamejei > Okamejei kenojei. The sequence goes on from CM069163.1 coordinate 23,715,729, forward strand.
GGAATGGGGAGAGAGGGCAGTGTTGCGGGGTATGGAGGAGACCCTGGTGCGAGCCTCATCAATAGTGGGGGAGGGGAATCCCCGTTCTCTGAAGAATGAGGCCATTTGTGATGACCTGGTGTGAAACACCTCATCCTGGGAGCAGATGCGGCGTAGATGAAGGAATTGGGAATAGGGGATGGAGTCCTTACAGGAAGCAGGGTGGGAGAAAGAGTAGTCCAGGTAGCTGTGGGAGTCAGTGGGTTTGTAGTGGATGTCGGTCAGGAGCGTATCACCTGCAATAGAGATGGTGAGGTCAAGGAATGGTAGGGAAATGTCGGAAATGGTCCAAGTGTATTTGAGTGCCGGATGGAAGTTGGTGGTGAAATGGATGAAGTCAGTCAGTTGTGTGTGGGTGCAGGAGGTGACACCAAAGCAGTCGTCGATGTAACGGAGGTTAAGGGGTTGGACATGCTAGAGGCAGGAAACATGTTACTGATGTTGGGGGAGTCCAGAACCAGGACCTTCGATTTTACAGCATCTGCAGTTCCTTCTTAAACAACCTATAGTCTATTGAAGGGCCAGGTCCGGTGCTGAGTGACTCCAGCCGGCCGCCTCCATGGATGTGATGTCATAAGGACGCGTCGCCATAGCAACCGGGGCCGTGCGAGGACGCGCTGACGTCACGGGGCGGCCGCGCTGACGTCAGAGTGGGCGGGAGCGCCCCTCGTGCAGCGGCCGTTAGTCGGCAGCCTGCGGCCTTCGGGAGCTGCCGGCGTCTCAGCACCGTGTGGAAGCTTCTGGAAGCAACACGGAGGGTAGGCAGCCTGTCTCCCCCCCCCTCTCCGCGTCCGTTCTCTAACTCTCCCTCCATCCCTCCCTCGGCTCCCAGTCGCCCAGCCTTTCCGTCCACAGCCACCCTCACTCCCTCCCTCACTCTCTCTCCAGCGGCTCTCCCTCCTCCACCACCACTCCCTCCCCCTCCTTTCCTCCTCTCCTCCTCCCCCACTCTTCCTTCCCCCACTCTTCCTTCCCCCACTCTTCCTTCCCCCACTCTTCCTTTCCCCCCCCCCACGCCGTTGTCCCGGTCGGGCCGTCCCCTCCACCGCCAGACGCCCCCCCACTGGGCTTCCCACGGAGGGCCTTTACTTCTCCAACGCCGTCCTCTGGAAAGAGTCACAGACCCCACCACCCCGTGTCGAGCTGCCGAGGTGGGAGCTTTCCCGATATAGCCCTGGAATTCACTGGGAACGCAGGCTGCCCGCCATCTGTCCCGACCCACAGTTGAAACGCTCAGACTATTCTGGGAGCTGACGTGTCCCATTCACTGCGGATCCTGTCTGTGCCATCACCCTCCGCCGAACCCTTGCTGCCATTCGGAAAACTGCATCGTTTTCACTCTTCCACTTGCGACTTTTAACTTTCCAACCTCTGACTAACCTTCCTATAACGCCCCGCAAAGAAATAATTTAATTACTGTCTGTTTGATGGATTCACTGTGACCCGGCAATGCACGGCTTTAGTTTTATTTTAATTCCCTCCATGATTTGTGCTCTGAAGTGGAATCAAATATCTGAATGGATATTTTCATTTTACATGTGTTCTCTACCTCCAGAAATCCCCAGTTTATTTTTAAAATATTTAATAGCTTTCGCAACAATTGAAAATTCTGCAGACATTTTTTGTTCTTGTGATTTAAAAAAAAAACTATTTATGATCTCATAATCTGTTAGAACATGATCAATAACCCGATCATACATCCTGATTATCTATCGCACCTTAAATATCAAGTATTAGCAAACATAGAAACATAGAAATTAGGTGCAGGAGTAGGCCATTCAGCCCTTCGAGCCTGCACCGCCATTCAATATGATCATGGCTGATCATCCAACTCAGTATCCCGTACCTGCCTTCTCTCCATACCCTCTGATCCCCTTAGCCACAAGGGCCACATCCAACTCACTCTTAAATATAGCCAATGAACTGGCCTCAACTACCCTCTGTGGCAGAGAGTTCCAGAGACTCACCACTCTCTGTGTGAAAAAAGTCTTTCTCATCTCGGTCTTAAAGGATTTCCCCCTTATCCTTAAGCTGTGACCCCTTGTCCTGGACTTCCCCAACATCGGGAACAATCTTCCTGCATCTAGCCTGTCCAACCCCTTAAGAATTTTGTAAGTTTCTATAAGATCCCCTCTTAATCTCCTAAATTCCAGAGAGTATAAACCGAGTCTATCCAGTCTTTCTTCATAAGACAGTCCTGACATCCCAGGAATCAGTCTGGTGAACCTTCTCTGCACTCCCTCTATGGCAATAATGTCCTTCCTCAGATTTGGAGACCAAAACTGCACGCAATACTCCAGGTGTGGTCTCACCAAGACCCTGTACAACTGAAGTAGAACCTCCCTGCTCCTGTACTCAAATCCTTTTGCTATGAAAGCTAACATACCATTCGCTTTTTTCACTGCCTGCTGCACCTGCATGCCTACTTTCAATGACTGGTGTACCATGACACCCAGGTCTCGCTGCATCTCCCCTTTTCCTAATCAGGCCTACGACTTAAGATTGTCATGAATCCAATAACGTTAAATCCTCAAATTTAAACCATTACTTCTACTAATATTCACCGGTTGCAGTGTCTCGCCCCTCCGAGGGGCTGTTTCTGACCATACCACATGCCTTAACCTCTGTCTTATTTGGGAAAGGTCATAAGTAATAGGAGTGGAATTAGGCCATTCGGCCCATCAAGTCTACTCTGCCATTCAATTATGGCTGATCTATATCTCCCTCCTAACCCCTGACACCACCCGAAGGGGAGGGGGGGTGGGGAGTCAAGCGAATTGTCAATCAACAAGCTTTCTGAGCTGAGCTTTGTCAGCTGTTTTGAATGTCACCTTCACAGTAGGGCTGCCAAACTGCATTTGTGCATTGAATCTGTAACAGCATTCCAACATGATAGAAATAAGAAACAAAATGGGGATACTCATCATGTCTTGGACAGCATCTGTTAAGAAATAAATCATGTTTTTAGTTCATCGGAAGTCTAATAATGAGGAAGTAAGTGTGTTTTAAGTTGACGAGGGGGAGAATTGGAGCAAACCAAGGAATATTTGTGATAGACTATGGTTGTCCAGGTGATATAATTGCTCTCATTGAGTTTCAAAATGGGAAATGAATGCTTGTTAATTATAGCTGTTCTGTTCGGGGAACGTTATTAGTAGGAGATAAATGACAGTAATAGAAAGCAAATACTTGTTGGAACTGAGATACAGATCCGAACCAGAGGACATGGGTTTAAGGTGAGGGGAGGGAGGGGGAGATTTATTAGGAACCTGAGGGGCAACATTATTACACAAAGGGTGGTAAAGGTATATGTAGTGAGCTACCAGAGGAGGTAGTTGACAGGTACAATCAGAATAGTACTTTATTAGCCAAGTATGTTTTGCAACATACGAGGAATTTAATTTGCCAAGTCAGTCATACAAATAAAAAGCAACAGAACACCCAAAACACATTTTAACATGAACATCCACCACAGTGACTCCTACACATTCCTCACTGCGATGGAAGGTGAAATAAAGTTCAAGTCCCTTCCCTTTTTTCTCCCCTGGCGGGGGCCTCGAGCCCTCCATTGACTGGACGATCTTGACTCCCGTCGGGGCTGGTCGAACTTTCTGCATCGTTGCAGCTTCCCGACTCGGCCTCTCCCGAGACTGCGAGCTCGCGGTTGGAGCGATCCCAGGCAAGGGATCAGCTCCAATGTTAAGTCCACGCCCCACGGTGGGGCTCACGACAATCCGAGGAGGCCTCCAGCTCCATCGGTAGAAGGCCGCAGAGCGCCCGGAGAATGCGATCCGAAAATTAATCACATCTCCGGCAAGGTAAGAACCTGAAAAAAAGATTCCCCCGATCCCCTCCCCCTCCCCTCACATAAGACAAACCAGAGAACATTAAAACAAACTTTTAACAAGCAAATAAAAATTTAAAAAAGAAGAAACGAGCAGACTGCCGACGGAGCAGCCATCATACGGCGCCCCTGGTGGTATCACATTTATAAAACATGTGGACAGGTACATGGATAGGATAGGTTTAGAAGGATATGGGTCAAACACAGGCTGGTAGGACTAGTCTCGGTGGGGCATGTGGTTGGCATGAGCCAGTCGAGCTGAAGGGCCCATTTCTATGCTGTATGACTCCAGTACTCTATGAATGTTGCTGATTCCCTTGCTATAATCTTGCAGTATTCTCATCTACTTTTAAAATCCTGGGAAGCAACCAATCTGGTCCTGGAGATGAGGTGATCCTTGGTGTGCAGAATTTCTTCATTTCTGTTATATTGTATCAAATAATTTTGATCAATTTGCATTCCTAATACAAGATGTTACGCATGCTATTTTCTGCTCCAAATACTGACGATTCATCATAACCACCATCTCTTTATTTTCATTATTTTGGTGAAATTGTGCAGTTTCATTTTGTGGCTTTTTCAATCTGCTTTTTGCTGTTTTGCTGTTCTTTACATGACTCGCATTTGTCAAAATCTGTCCTCTCTTTTGAAACGTTATTTATTTTAATTTTAGTTTATTTCTTTAGTCATCCAAGGCCCCTAGAGTGAAAGTTATCATTGATTAAGATCATGGCAGATTTCTAGTATCAATTTAATTTTGCTGTCCTGTTCCGATATCCCTTTAATTCACAAAGTGGCTTATTGTTATACTGGCAGTTCTGTGCACTGCATGACCATGTTGGTTATAGTATATGGAAATCTAAGGTTTCTCCATAAAGTGATCCCGCTCTTTAAATCTGTGTAGTTACAGCTTAAATATGAAGGAATTATTTATCATTTCCTTTCTCCTCTTTCCCATCAACAGCCCTCTAGTTTTACTTGAAATTTCACTTGTTTGAGTTGGAGCTCTGCATTATGACTGCCAATGTGATTGGTGATGAGGATGGATTCTACACCAGAGCTGAAAAATACTGGAAGAAAATCCCCCCAACAGTGGATGGCATGTTGGGAGGATATGGGCATATCTCCAATATTGACATCAATTCTTCCAAGAGGTTTCTGCAGCGGTTTATTGGGGTGAGTCTCCGTGACCTCTGTGCAGGAATAGCTTTTGTATGTTCTTAAACATTTGTCCCTGCCAAGCACCATATTCCCCTCTTCCCCCTGTCCACTAAACCCCTCCCCACACACAAACAAAAGCTGCATGAATTTTTGACTTTTATGACTTAACCAGCTTTAGGTCTCATTTTGGCAAATCGTTTGGTTGTCGAAATGTGTGGGTGAAATAATGTTAGGACAAATGATGGAAAACAGATGGTATAACTGAATGTGTAGGAAGGAACTGCAGATGCTGGTTTATACTGAAGATAGGCACAAAATGCTGGAGTAACATAGAAACATAGAAAATAGGTGCAGGAGTAGGCCATTCGGCCCTTCGAGCCTGCACCGCCATTCAATATGATCATGGCTGATCATCCAACTAGCCACAAGGGCCACATCTAACTCCCTCTTAAATATAGCCAATGAACTGGTCTCAACTACCTTCTGTGGCAGAGAATTCCAGAGACACACCACTCTCTGTGTGAAAAATGTTTTTCTCATCTCGGTTCTAAAAGATTTCCAAGTTTCTGATAATTCATGTGCTCAATTACAATGTAATATCTTCATGAATCATATTTTCCCCTAAAATCTTCATTAAAAACAAAAATGTTGAAAGAAAATCTGCCAAGCAGCCTCTGTGGAAAGAAAAACCATTCAGTTTCGGGTCAGCAACACTTCCCCAAAAAGGGTGAGTAGACTGGAGGGCTTACAGTTCAAACCCACAGCTAGGGAGAGGGACATTTAAGAGAAAAAAAGCCTATATGGGGATGTTAAGATAGGTCAGGTAGTTTGGAGCATGAGAACTGACAGTTAGCAAGGCATTTTAAAGAGGGACAGAAGGGTATATAAGAATAATGGGAAACAATAGGAGGGCAATTCACCTAAAGTTGGAACATTCAGTGTTCCTTCCAGATGATTGCAAAGTGCCCAGACTGAAGATAAGATATTGTTCTATTAGCTTACTTTGGTCCTCGCCATATTGGTGAGAAAGGCTGCATACAGACAGGTTGGAATCGGAGTGGGATTGATAATTAAAGTGGCTCGCCATGGTAGGTTCAGGATCGTCTCCGCAGACTCAATGCAGGGGATCTGCAAAATGATCACTCAATATGTGTTTTGCTTCTTCAATGTAGAGGAGACCAAATTGTGAAGTTTGAAGTAACTTTTATTCTTTAATTAATTTTTTTAAAGAAAGATTATTAATTTGGTAAAACTGCTATGTATGAATTTTACCCTTTTGTTCCTAAATTGTGACAGATTTTTATGAAATAAAATAATTGAAGGTATTTCTGGAGATACCTTGTTTGATCTGCTTCATGCTTCCAGCATTTTCTGTTTTTCTATCAAGGTTAGAGCTTGTTACAACTCTAGTATAAGCAGAGAGCGATACGTTTCAGGCTACAGGAATATACAACATCCTGCGCTACTGCTGCTGGTTCAAGCTGTTTTCTGTTCTCAACAGGAAGGATCTGGGAAAGCAGGGGCTAGCTGTGCACTGGACTGTGGTGCTGGGATCGGCAGAATCACCAAACGATTGCTACTGCCCTTGTTTAAAGTCGTTGACATGGTGGATGTGACAGAAGATTTCCTGGCCAAAGCCAAGACCCACCTGGGGGAGGAGGGCAAACGCGTAGGCAACTATTTCTGCTGTGGTTTACAAGACTTCATCCCCCAACCCCAGCGATACGATGTCATCTGGATCCAATGGGTGATCGGTATGTCGTTGACCAAAACTGATAGGGATGGGTTTGGAGGAGAGATGGAAATTGAACCAAGGCTGTGGCCTCTATTTTAAGCAGAGAATTGGTTTTGAGAATACCGAAGGTAGAAGCAGATGTAGGCTGTTGGGTCTTCTGAACTTTCTCCATCATTCAGTGTGATCATCCACTTTAGCACCCTGTTTTCATTTTGGTCCATACCCGTTGATCTTCCTTAGCATTAAGAAATATACCTCCTTCCTTCTTGAATATAATTAATTGACCTATACTGCCTTTGGTAGAGAAGACCACAGGTTCACCGTTCTCTGACTGAGAAAATCTATGGTATATATAGCACATCGCCTATCCTGAGGTTAAAATCGCTCATTCTGGACACTCCAGCCAACACAAAATCATCTTTATGTCTTGAAAATCAAAATAACTGCAGATGCTAAAAATATGCTATTTGAAAAGCAGAAAATGCAGGAAATTTCTCTTTTAAAAAAAATCTGAAACTATCGTTTATTTCATGCAGAAACTGCTGTATTTGCAGTAGTTTGCTTCAAGATCGGTTGTATTTACTCACCAGATTGCAGTTCAGGGGTGCAGTGCTGCTCTGGCAACTCTTTTTAAAAAAAAAAAATAGCCCAAAAAAAACAGTGGGAATTTTAACTAGCGGGTGTGTGGTCGGGGTAACCTGGTTGAAAGAGTGGGATGGGGAAGACCCTTCACTACTGAGGTTCCCTGTAGGAGGGGGAGGGGAGCAGTAGGACCCAGCAGAGTTAGATCACGCGTTGCCTGCATCGTGGAGGTTGTGGGCCTGGTGCTGAGCTTGAAATTCTGAGGTGACGGCTCTGTCCCGCTGGTGGTCGGCGGAGTCGCTGGTGGAGGCCCGTGGGGGGGCTGGAATAGAGATACGGGTCGGCGGCAGCAGCATTGGTGGCCCCGGGGAGACAGTGAAGGTCGGCAACAGCAGCGGTTGCCCCAGGGAGGTGGTGAGAGTCGGCAACCAACGGCAGTTTCGGTGGTTCGGGCCTGGTTTTGGCCGGGAAGGCGGTGTGGGTTGGAGAGGCGGTGGATGTTGTCGCTGCTCCTTGTGATGGCCATCTCGGCCTCGGCTCCGGGCGGGCGGTTGAGTCAAGGAGTGTCAGTGGAGGGACCGGTCTGGCGGCAGGCAAGATTGTGATCCTTGGTAGAGTCCAGATAGGCGAGGAAGCGTTTGTTGAAGGTGTGGATCTGGCGTCAAATGAAGTAGAGTTGTGGTCCATTGCAGGTGTGAGTGGGTGTGTGAGTGAGAGGGAGAGTGAGTGGGTGGGTTGGTGAGTGAGGATGTGTCTGGGAGTGTGTGAAGGCCCAGAGTTGCGGGAGAGTCAGGGCGAGTCTGTGCTGGGCCGGCACCTGTGTAAAAATACATGATTACCGTCTTTTTCTTTACTTGCTTGATAATTATATTTTATGATAATTAGTGAGTGCAACCATGCAATATTTTGTCGTATTATATATGTTATAGTACTAGATATACACTGGGATGTAGCGATGGGGTATAATCCCCCCCCCCCCCCCCCCCCCCCCCCCCCCCCCCCAAGCCAAACCTGAAATGATGCCCCTGTTTGACAGCACCGGCACCTAAAAAATGATCACTGCAGCACTGTTGCAGATATACTGGAGCCAAATGAGGACAATCACAATAGCACCACTGAGAGCAAATGACCTTATTTTGTCCGGTCTCTTAGCATTATCAAGTTATATTTATAGAAGTAAATTGGAAAATCATGCCTCCAATGAATGATGCGAACTACAAAAGCACATGCATTAACATTTAATACTGCCACTACCACAGTCCCGTCGGAAACCAGCACCACTGCGTCGCTAATGTTTTCAACGATGATGAAAGAACGAAGGACTACTACAGCCGATCTTGTTTTCAACTATTATCATAGAATTACGCGAGATGCCAACTGCCTCCCTGAACTACTTCCCAACCATAACCTAGAACTTTGATTGCAATAGTTTATTAGGTAGCAATTGTCAGATATGATTATTTTCCATTGGGTGCTTAGACATCTTTGTCAAGATCACCAGGTGGCAAGACTTGGTAAAAGGGGGCAGTTGAGCCCGATTGCCCTCTCCCAAGCTGAGTGTGGCTAACTGAACAGCTGGGCAGCTATTGATGTTTGTATCTCAGGTGCACATTGGGAAGTAAAATAACCAATGGATATAATTAGTTCTGAGACTTAACCTTGTGGAAATGAGAGGCTGCTTCTACTTTTCCAACAGTTGGTTAAATCGGGTCTTTCACTTTTTTTTACTGGGCAGAGATTACAAAAGTAAAGAGATAAGGTTAAACCTTTACAAATAAAGGATTGGTTATGCCTCGTACACATATATCTATATCTATATTACTCAAACCCTTTCTTTGTGCCGGCAATATGTCACTCTGCTCTGCTTTTTCCTATCTTCTTCCAAACGCTACGCCACAGCCTTCCCATTTTCAGATATTCTACTCACATTTTTCCCGTCAAAGTGATAAACATCTTCCCGTCGCATTCCGACCTATATTTCCGAAATTATTCATAATTTAAAGTTTCTAAAAAAGCCTAAACCACTTTCTCAGAGAGCGTCCAGTGATGATGTCACAATGCCTCTCACAGTGCACCAATCACAATGGGCTCTCAAGCTGTCCAGGCCCTGGTGCTGCTCTATGACCTGGGTAGGTCCTGGGGAAGGGAATGGGAGTGAGGGAAATGAGGAGGAGGAGGGAGTAGGGTCTCTACCGCCCCCGCTACCCTCCCACTCTACTCCCCCTCCCTCTCTACCCGCCTCCCCTCCCTCTCTACCCGCCTCCCCTCCCTCTCTACCCGCCTCCCTCCCTCTCTAACTGCCTCCCCTCCCTCTCTACCCGCCTCCCCTCCCTCTCTAACCCGCCTCCCCTCCCTCTCTACCCGCCTCCCCTCCCTCTCTACCCGCCTCCCCTCCCTCTCTACCCGCCTCCCCTCCCTCTCTACCCGCCTCCCCTCCCTCTCTACCCGCCTCCCCTCCCTCTCTACCCGCCTCCCCTCCCTCGCTACCCGCCTCCCCTCCCTCTCTACCCGCCTCCCCTCCCCCTCTACTCGCCTCCCCTCCCCTCTACCCGCCTCCCCTACACCTACCCGCCGCCCCTTCCCTCTCTACCCCCCCTCTAGGGAGTGGTGAGCATTGGGACCAATGGGTGGGTGGTGGAATATTGCGTTCGGGGACCAGCCCTCCCCTGCGCACCCCCTCCCCCCCCCCCCCCCGTGTTGGGGAACGGGACCCAACGGGTCCCACTTGGTCTAGTATATATTACTGAAACTCTCATCTTGTTTGTTTGTATTCGTGCGTGCATGTGATATCCCAAAACCCTGCCAAAACGGTACATGATAGCGCTACAAATTTTGGCTCACCTTACTCACCATTGTCCTGTAATGTAAATGAAACAAGTTTCGTTCAGATTGATGTTATATTTCACAATCACAATTTAAACTTTACAAAATCCCTTTTCAAACCACTTTTCCACTTGCCCTGCCCGTCAGCCATGTTATTATGACGTCACAATGGGATCTCAAATTGTATTTACATTAATAATCGCGATTTTCATCAAATTCTTCAGTTTTCATTAACAGCTAACATTGTGTTTAAAGTATTTTAAAGAAATATCGTGATTTTCATTGTGTGGGATATGGGGGAGCTTTTTTATAATCGTGATTTTTCATTGTGGGGGAGGTGAGGAGTGGGAGTAGGGGATAGAGGGAGAGGAGGGGGGTTGAGAGGGAGGGGATAGTGGGGAGGTGAGGAGGGACAGTGGGGAGGAGGGGGTTAGAGTGAGCCATGTGGGCGATAATGGGGGAGGTGGGGTGGGATAGGGGGGAGGTGAGGAGTGGGGGATCAGGGAAATAGGGAGAGGAGGGGGTGAGGGAGGGAGTGGAGAGGAGGAGAGGGGAAGGAAGAGGGGGTGAAGAGGAGTGTTAGAGAGTGCTGGGGATGAGGGGGAATAGAGGAGGATAGGGGTAGAAAAAGGGATGGTGAGGTGGGGGAGGATGGGAGGAAGCAGAGGAGGGTTGGTGGAGGGTGGGGAGAGGGAGGATAATGGAGGAGGGGAATGGGGGACTGAAGAGGGAGAGTGAGATGCGTTCACATTGATCTTATATTTTACAAGTTCTTGCCATTTTAAACTTTAAAAAGGTCAGCTGCACCTGCGCAGTTAGCTGTGGGTGAGTAATGGAATATTGCGTTGGGAGAACGGGCCCAACAGGTCCGCACTTGGTCTAGTCTTATTTAATACTTCAGATCTGTTCATAAGAACGAAAGCATTTATGGAATTGGTGCTAAACAGAGTCATGTTAGCATTATAGATGCTGCCGTGCAGGGTACCCGATGAACCTTGAGCTGTCCTCTGCCATGTCAGGAATCTGGTGCAAATCCAGCAACGAATTAACCACAAGGTATCTGGCACAAATCCAATTGAGTTGACCACAGATTTTTGTGTAGAGGCTACCTGTAGGCCTGGTGTTGTTTGCATCTGAGGGAGCCGTCTTGACTGCTCAGCACTCGGATGGATGTATGCCTCGGGGCCTAACCCTGGCTACCACGAAGTGGCAGCACCTGCTTTCCCAAACACCGTGTTTGCTCTGGGGTAATAAACACAATGATGATGTGCAGCTAAATAAGGGCAGGTGGAAGCAGAAAGTTCAACAGGAGATGGTGTGAGAGATTGTTGAATGCAGCTGATCTGTCAACACATAGAACATGTGCTGTCTGTATCTATGCTGGCCAAGGTGACACTCATTTTAGTGATGAGTGATCTGACTGGTCACCCTAGGTCGTCCAACACTGGCTCACGCAACCTCAACACAAATGTAACTTTGAAAATAGCATCAAATTCTATGTAAAAATTGCAAGCCAGTGGAAAAGAGCAGAAGGAAGTGGGACCAATGTGTCTGTGTTATCATTATGATTGTGTGAATATAGGCCAGAGCGTGAACCATATTAATGCAATTGTGACAACTTTTTCTGTAACTTATAGTCTCTTTGGGCTTGTTACAGGACATCTGACTGACGATCATCTTGCCCAGTTCCTCAAGAGGTGTCAGAAAGGTCTTCGGCCAAATGGAATAATCTGCGTGAAGGACAACGTGAGCCAGGAGGGGGTGATTGAGGACGAGGTGGACAGTAGCGTCTGCCGGGAGTTGAGCACCCTGCACACCATTGTGCAGCTGGCAGGACTCAATGTGTTGGCAGAGGAAAAGCAGGAAGACTTTCCCGATGAAATTTATCAGGTGTACAGTCTGGCTCTGAGATGAAGCAAGCCTAATCCACGGGTAGGGGGATGGGTGGTGAATGGGTATAGTGTCTAAGGGGAGGGGAAAATAACAAGAGTGGCACACAGCTCTAAGACTTTGCATTTAATTGAAATAAAACACAGCGAGGAGACTGCAAACTGAATTTGACTTCATTCCTGAAAGGCAGCTCCCACCATCAACCAAGGGAATAAATCTGATGGTCAATAAACTCAGAACAAGCACTTACCTGCAGGATGCTGAGTCATGGCTTCAGAGGATTAATGGCCATGGCTGGAATCTAGTTAGCTGCAACTAATGACATCTCGTTTCTTCAGATATTCCAGCGAAGAGGAGGAAGAATGAAAATGTTTTACATTTCTGAATTCAGTTTGGCACCTAGAATCAATGGGAAATCTTGACTGCTTTTTTTTTTTAAGAGTAAAACAATCTATACCAGGGCTCGAGCCTGTAATCAGGCTTCTGCATTTGCTTTAAAACAGCTGCTGAACTTAAAAGGTTAATTATTTCTCTCTCACTCTTGCTTCCTCTCTCCCTTGCCCTCTAAACAACACTCGTTTACTCCCAGCCACCCTCTACATTTGACCATGCTGTGTTTCATGTTCGGAAAGGCATACAAACCTCATTCTGAGATGCAAGAGATTTCGTTCCATTTTCAAACAATGCAATTCATCAGAAACCATAATTTATTAAATAAATTATTTTTGTGTGAAGTCTGTGTGTTTTGTCATTCAGCAGAATTGTCTTTATTTTGCAGACCTGTTGGTGACAACAGAATCTTCTCTTCAGTACTTGCCTGTAATGGAGTGTGTTTCTCCAATGCCGAGCTTGTTTGTTTATAGTCTCTTCAACTCCCTGACTATTAAACATAAACTTCTTGTCTCATCTCTGGCCATTGTTCAGGATGACCTGCCAAAGCAATGCTGAAGGGGTGCTGCTTTGTGAAACAAATTAACTTTCAGATAAGACCAAGGGCCTGTTTGTTTATTTAGACATTTTCAGATGATGTTTTGATGGTTACTGACACATTAATGGATGTTCTGTCTGGCAATTACAACTCTAAATGTGATTCACACTACTTTTTATAGTATGATTTAGTGGTGAATCATTTAAACTCCTGTTATATGAATGCAAATAATAACATTCCTTGGCTCCAAATATCTTTGAACATTCCCTGATGTTGGAATAACAAGTCATAGTAAACCATCCTGCAAGCCTTCTGTCCAATCACATTGATCTTGCCAAGTTAATGTGAATCAAAGTTAAAGGAGTCTATGATCCCAGCAATGATTGGATTAACATATGTAGAATGTTTGAAAGTTCTGGGCCTGTACTCGCTGGAGTTTAGAAGGATGAGTGGTGGGATCTCATTGAAACCTACTGGATAATGAAAGGCCTAGATAGAGTGGGCATGCCTCAGAATAAAATGATATAACTGCAGAATGGAGATGAGGAAGAATATCTTTAGCCAGAGGGTGGTGTATCTGGAATTCATTGCCACGGTCAAAACATTGAGTATTTTTAAGACTGAGTTTGATAGGTTCTTGATTGGGAAAGGCATCAAAGGCCATGGGGAGAAGGCAAAAGAAGGGGTTGAGAGGGGGAAAATAGCAGCCATCATTGAATGGTGGAGTAGACTTAATGGGCTGAATGGCCTAATTCTGCTCCTGTGCCTTATGGTTTTAAAATATAATTGTTGTTTGCACATTTAGCTGAGGCTTCGTCTTTGCCTTCTCAGCTTTGTCTCTGTTCTGCTAATTTTGTTTATATTACCCAGACTCTGGTCAAAGATTTATCCCATTCTCTGCATCTGTTTACATGGAGTCAAGATGGAGTTCCCTATTTTTAATGACTACTGGAAAAAAAAGAACAGATATTAAATCATAATGCATCCTAACTTGCCCAAAAATCCAACATCCATATTTTGTATTCCTTGGGAGTTATTATGGTATCCTGGCTAATATTGAATTCTTCAAATTGGGCAGTTCAGGTAAATTGATCAAATGAGCAAATCAGATTATTGTAGAATATCCTGCTTAGGAGAGTTAGAAATCCCAGAAATGTATTAAACAGTAAGAGATCCCGGAGCTCCTTTTGTCTACAATGCTATGGGATAACCTTCACTGCATGCTCCAAAGTATTTCAAGGTGACTACTCTAAATTACAGGCCATTTAGAAATGAAGCACTTCATCCAATTGGCAGTAGACATCACCAACTTGCTTTGTCAATCAAAACCTTTGATGTGACTGGAAAATTTAGAACTTGCACAATCTGGATTCTGGCCTTTAATGCAAGATCAATAGACTTTTATTTTGGGAGTGGGTGTTTTAAGTTGTATCAAGGAAAATGCAGCAACTTTAGGTACAAATTCAACCAAGAGCTAGTAAATTTACAAACCTCTGTAGCTAATGGCCTTCCTCATTCCTTAATGTGATCATTCTAGACATGAAGTTTGCTGCATTTATTGCCCACTGCTTTTCATAAGGTGGTGGTTAGGTCTTTGCAAACCAATGCAATCTTCATCGTGCTTTCACACCATATGTATTTGATCAGAAATTTAGCAACTTTGTCCCAGTGTTGAACAGGTATAGATGTATGTCCAAACCAGATCATTGTCCGGTCATTCCACAACATTGCTGCAGTGGTTTGGCAGTAATGTCAGGGGAGGAGTAGTTGACATTTGGTGAATTAAATAAAAATAACAGAAAGCAATGAACAACAAAACTCCCAGAACTCATCCAAAACTCTTAATGTGCTCATTGACAAATTGGCTCGTGCTCTTGAAGTGACTTTATTTTAAAAGTCCCATCTTTGAAAAACCCTTGTTCTCTCACCCCCATCTATATGATCACCAAAAGTGCCCCAAGGATGGATTCTTTTACTGTAGAATCCCATTCCTAACCTCGTCCAGGTTTTTAGTACCTAACTTAATTTCTTTGACTTCTCAAATATTGCGTGATAATGCGCCCATGAAACTCCTTGAAATATTTAATTAAGTTTGGCGACTTGGAAATTCAAATCGTTTTGAGGCGCCCACTACTCATAATTATTAGACACTCCCAAGTATATTGGCAGGCTGAATTTTCTGTTCATTTTCTTTTGAAAAAGCTTTTTGGAACCTTTGGAAAGAACACAAAGCCTATTTTTAGTTCTCTCATTTCCTGCATGAATTGTGTGCTGCATGAATAATAGACTAGTATTAAAAACTTGAGGTTTGCCTAAAAAAAATCAAAGTGGGGTTCCTGAACTGTCAAGTGGTTTTGAAGATGAAGACAATGTTTCTTTGTAACAGGGTTGGGATTAACAACAGCCCGTACATGTTTGGCTTTTGTCTTGGTTGAAGTGTGATACAATTTAAGTGAATCATCTGCACAGTTCTATCTGATTCTCTCTTATGCCATCCAGGTTACTGAAAAAGTGGTTGAAAATCATTTTCTGTGCAGATGTAAAGTGGTTTAAACCAGCTGTTGGAGACTCATCAAAGATATTGGGCAGGGTGTGTAGAGAGGGAGGTCCAGGATTGATTGGGTGGTGGGGAGTAGGACGGCACCATTCTCATTAGAAACAGCTGCATAGCAACTGCAAATGGATTCTGGTCTTTTGCCAACCTAATTTTGCTTTGCAAAAAGCATTCCTAGCACTTGGCTGATAACTAGTTGAGTTTTTATTTCAACCAGACTGATACCAGTGTAATGTCTCACCGAGCTGATTCTAGAATTAATGGAGGTCTATTCAAGCAAGTCTCGGCCTCATTGCATCCAGGCTCCTATTTAAGTTGCGCAATTCATCCTGAATAAGATCTATTCCTTCAATGTGGCTAGGTTGAAATTATGGAAACGCCCAGACCTCCCACATCTGATGCCTTTCTGGGATTGATCACCTTCATCACATAGATGCCAGTGGTTAAGGCTGCTCGCTGTCGGGACTAGAATATCAGCAATGAGCAAAGCCCAAATATGAACTACTTACACAAATTCGATCAACATAATTTGAATAACTTTGTAAAATAACTGGATAGACTTCATGAATTTTGCTTTAATGCTTGGTCCTACAATTTTGCTCCAATCAATTTTGTGATATAAATGGCTGTGGTGTTACAAAACCAAACGTTGAATTCAAACCATTATGTACCGATAGTGCATACACAAATTGGCTGCCAAATTTCTTTGTAATAGTTGAAAATAATGTGAAACAATTTGGAACAATTTGAGGTTTCAGGTCCTGGTGGCATACAGGGAGTTTTACAGGAATAAAATAACACACAGTATTTTCAAACAAATAGACCTGTGGCAATCTGCAATTCTTTATTTGAACCACCACAGCACACAACCTTGCCCCATCCCACAGCAACATAATTGGTGTTGAAGGCATATTGAATTACTGTATCCAAAAACATGATTGAGGTTAAAGTCACTGAGGGCTCATAGCTAAAGTAGGTACATGTAGTTGAAATATATATCAGCTACATCCAGCTGGTGGTACAATCTGGACCAAATTCCCAAATTCTGAGATGCTAACTTTCTAACAACAACGTCCATATTTTGAACATAATCATGAGAATTTCATTTTATGGAATCTTGGGACCCGCTTCTTAATCCCAAAGCAGATCATTCCCACATGCCAACTTGACTAGAAGTTCAGCCTGTACATATATCTGGTTCTTCATTCTATTGCATTGCCCAATTCAGATATTTGCTTAATTCCAGCCACCCATTTATGTCGCCACAAGAGGGCAGTAATCACCTTGCTGACCCAGAACTGAGGTGAGCTGCAGAGAAGAACTGCATGTGTTGGTTTATAATAAAGATAGATACAAAGTGCTGGGGTAACTCAGCGTGTCAGGCAGCATCTCTTGAGAAAAAGGTCAGGACCTGACAAGTCATCTGTCATTTTTCTCCAGAGATGCTGCCTGACCCACTAAGTTATTCCAGCAATTTGTACCCATCTCGAGGTGAGCTCACCAGTCTTTGGAAGCCAGAAAAAGATACAAAGTGCAGGAGTAATTCAGCAGGTCAGGTAGCATATCTGGAGGACATGGATAAGTCGACTTTTCGGGTCGGGACCTTTCTTCAAACAGATTGTAATGAATCAAGCTCCCTGAGATGGGAACAGGACAAAGCTTGCAAGTGATAGGGTGGATACAAGTGAGGGGAGTTTGATTGGCAGATGGGTGGACAAAGTTGAGAGATAAGAAGAGCCGAGGTGTGAAATATGAAACCCGCAAAGAGCAGCACAGCGGTAAAGCTGTTGCCTCACGGTGCCAGGGACCCTGGTTCGATCCCGACCTCGGGTGTTGGCTGTGTAGAGTTTGCACATTCTCCCTATGTCTGCGTGCATTTTCTCCAGGTGCTCCGGTTTCCTCCCACATCCCAAAGTCGTGCATGGTTGTAGATTCATAAGGTCATAAGCGATAGGAACTGACTTGGGTCATTTGGCCCATCGTCTACTCTGCTATTCAATCGTGGCTGATCTCTCTCTCCCTCCTAACCCCATTCTGCCTTCTCCCCATAACCCCTGACACCCGTACTAATCAAGAATCTATCTCTGCCTTAAAAAATCCATTGACTTGGCCTCCGTAAAGAATTCCACAGATTCACCACCCTCTGACTAAAGGTTCATTGATCTCTGTAAATTGGCGCTTGTGTGTAGGGAGACCATAAGAAAGTGGGATAACATCGAACTGGTGTGAATCATGTGATTGATGGTCGATGGCCCTAGTCGATGGACTTGATGGCCCTAGGCACTGTCTCAATGCTGCATCTCTAAACAACATTTAGTTCTATTAGTTTACTCTTACTTTTTCTCTCACAATAATCCCCAGAAATACGAGGGGACCGAGGATCTAGTGGGAGGGAGGAACTGAAGGGAATCGGCATTAGTCAGGAAATGGTGTTCGGTAAACTGTTTGGACTGAAGGCAGGTAAATCCCCAGGACCTGATGTTCTGCATCCCAGAGTACTCAAGGAGGTGGCCATTGAAATCATGTTGCATTGATGAACATTTTCCAATGTTCTATAGACTCTGGATCAGTTCCGATGGACTGGAGGGTAACTAATATAACTCCACTTTTTAAGAAAGGAGGGAGAGAGAAAACGGGGAATTATAGACTAGCCAGAGGCCTACCATTTACTGTGTATGTCCTGCTCTTGTTCGAGGTCCCAAAATGCAACACCTCACATTTCTCTGTATTAAATTCCATCACCCTTTCCACCACCCACCTGGCCAATTGATCCAGATCCAGCTGCATTCTTTCACAACCATCTTCACTATCTGCAAAACCACTCACTTTTGTATTCTCAGCAGACTTGCTAATCTTGCCCTGTATGTTCTCATCCAAATCGTTGATGTAGATGACAAACAGTAACGGACCCAGCACCGAACCTTGAGGCACACCACTAGTCACAGGCCTCCAGTCCGAGAAGCAACCTTCCACCATCAACCGTTGCTTCCTTCCATGGAGCTAATTTGCTGTCCATTCAGCTATCTCTCCTTGGATCCCATGCGATCTAACCTTCCAGATCAGCCTACCATGCGGAACCTTGTCGAATGCCTTACTAAAATCCATGTGCACATCTGCAGCTCTGCCCTCGTCAACCTTTTTGGTCACGTCTTCAAAAAAGTCAATCAGATTTTATGAGACACGACCTCCCACATACAAAACCATGCTGACTATCCCTAATCAGCCCTTGCCCATCCAAATGCCTGTATAACCTATCCCTCAGAATACTCTCTAGTAACTTTTCAACTACAGATGTTAAGCTCACCGACCTATAGTTCCCAGCATTTTCCCTGCAACGCTTCTTGAAAAGAGGCACAACATTTGCCACCCTCCAGTCTTCCGGCACCTCTCCTGTATTTAAGGACGACTCGTAAATTTCAACCAGGGCTCCCGCAATTTCCTCTCTAATTTCCCCGCAACGTCCTCTGATATATCTGATTAGGCCCAGGAGATTTGTCTACCGTCATACACGACAGTACCTTCAGTACTTCTTCGACGGTAACACTGACTGCTCTCAAGACCCTTCCATTGACTGCCCCAAGTTCCTCCGTCCTACTGTCTTTCTCCTCAGTAAATACAGAAGAGAAATACTCATTGAGGACCTTGCCCATCTCCTGTGACTCCACACGGAGGTGAGCACTTTGATTCCTGAGAGGCCCCACTCTCTCTACTTACCCTTTTCCCTCTTATGTATTTATAAAACATTTTGGGATTGTCCTTAATGCTACCCACCAGAGCTATCTCATGGCCCCTTTTTGCCCTTCTGATCTCCTTTTTCAGTTTACTCCTTAGCTATCGAAACCCCTCCAGGGATGCACTTGATCCTAGCTGCCTATACCTGTCCCATGCACTTGATCCTAGCTGCCTATACATGTCCCATGCATCCTTCTTATTTTTGACCAATTTCCCTCGTCAGCCAAGCTTCCTTACGTTTGCCTGCTTTGCCCTTCACTCCAACGGGGACGTATATATCCTGAGCTTTCGTCAGCGCACTTTTAAAAACATCCCACTTGACCTGTCCCTTCAAATAACCTGCTCCAGTCAAGGGATTTGGGGGGAAAGCAGGCACCGGGAACTGATTTTAGATGCTCAGCCATGATCATATTGAATGGCAATGCTGGCACGAACGGCTGTACTCCTGCACCTATTTTTCGATGTTTCTATGGTTATTTTCCTTCCCTCTGCACTAGAATTTTCTTTTATTGGATTGCTTTTAATGTCTTCTATTGTAGTGACAGATATAAAGTATTCAGAGCCTCTTTAAAATGGTATAAAAACACAGAATGAAAGATGGAACCAAACACCTTTTGTGAACAAAGACCAATCCAAAATATGCTCTGTGGTCGGGTAATTCTGAGAAGTGACCCGCACTGTATGAAATCTGACCCTCAATTTACATGTTGCACATAGTAACAACCAGTTAATGTATTTTAGTTATGGTGATTGAGGAATAAACATTGGTCAGAACCTATGGGGAAGTTTGTCATGGGGCATTACCATCCGCGTGAGAGGTGAATGGAGCCACAGTTCACGTGATGGACAGCAGTGACCATGGCCCACTCCCTCAGTACTACATAGAATGTGTCAACTTGAATTATGGGATCCAGTCCCTAGAATGTTAATGCTTACAAAATCTAACGCAGAACCAAAAGTGCCACAAAGAAAACAAATCATGTATTTATGATTTTGATTTTCATGCAACTCATTACGGCAATTACAAATGTTCTCTGTTTTATTTGGCTGCTGAACAAACTGGGCCATTTCAAAATTACTCTGTACATTCAATGAAAATTATTTGCAGGGTACACGATACTAGCGACAATTCCTGGTTTTCCAGATCAAGAATTAGCTCACGTTCATTGATCAGATTCAATGATTGGGGTAATTTATTCCTGACATGCACTAAGTAGGATCAGAGAACCATAGGATAGGGAACGAGGCCATTCAGTCTAACATATCTGTGCTGTTACTTTGAAAACAGCCCACTCCCCTTTCCCTACTTTGTTCTTTCAGTCAGTATTCAATGAGCTTCTACATCCATTCCAGCAATGTATTCAATAAGACCATAAGACATAGGAGCAGAATTGGGCCATTCAAACCATCGAGTCTGCCTCACCATTCCATCATGGCTGATTTATTTTCCCCTCTCAACCCCATTCTCCTGCCTTCTCCCCGTAACTTGGCACCCTTACTAATCAAGAACCTATCAAACTATGCTTTAAAAATACCCAATGACTTTGCCTCCACAGCCGCCTTTGGCAATGAATTCCACAGCTTCACCACCCAGTGGCTAAAGAAATTCCTCCTCATCTCCATAGTACAAGGTACTTCCTTTCATTCTGAGGTTATTCCCTCTGGTCCTAGACTCACACTTACTGGAAATATCCTCCCTATATCCGTTCTATCTAGGCCTTTCATTATTTGGTCGGTTTCAATGTGATTCCCCCTCATCCTTGTAAACTCCAGTGAGTGCAGGCACAGAGCCTTCAAATGCTCCTTATATATTAACCCGATTATCCACAGGGTCATTTTCATAAACCTTTCCCCGCCAGCGCATCCTTCTTCAGATATGGGACCCAAAACTGCTCACAGTATCTCAAATGTGGCCTGACCAGCGCCTTATAAAGCCTCAGCTTCTAGAACCTGTTTGTTCCCCCATAGCCCCCCACACACACCCACAAATCTTTAACCACCTCATGTTAGGCATTTTCCTCATGTTCTGATTGATCTCTAACCCAAAGCTTCTTTTATTGATCTTCCTGCCGATGGAAAGAGTTTCTTGTTATCAATATCCCTCATAAACTGGAATCTTTAAAACAGTTTAAGGGCCTGTTCTGCGATTGGCTTTAACCCACCCAGACTGTGTCTCCAGTGTCTGGCTCCACATATGCCACATACTGAACCCATTACAACCCTCAAGCTATCTGGTTTCAACTCATTCTTTTAGAATACGTCAAGAATCCCTCACAGAAAATAACTGTATAACCAAAGTGTTTGAGTCCTTCCAGATTTATCCACTCACTTCACACATGCAGCGGTGATGATGCTGATTTAGAGAGTAGTATTCTTGCCTGAGTCAGAAGATTATGGGGGACGTCTGACGCCAGGGACTAGAGTCCTTTAATCCAGCCTGATGTTCTCCAGTGTGCTACTGAGGGAGCTTAGCTTTGCTGTAGGAACACTGTACTGTAGGTTAGTGCTGTTTCATGAGAAAATGGAGGCACTGTCTATTTTCTCAGGTGGATAAAAATGATTCTATGATGTTATTTAATCAGGGTCATGCATGTTTAATTGTCATACATATTAACAGAACAATTACATTTTTACTTGCAGCAACATATCAGGCCTCCAAATACAATATATACAATATATATATAATAAGATAATATATAATTAACAAAAATTCTATAAATTCATAACCACAATACCACAGAAACAACCCAAAGTCCTTAGTGCAATTAAAGTGAGTCCAAAGAAGTTGATAGATGAGGTTAGTGTTGTACAGTATTCAAGAGGAGGGGAATTCTGAACCAACCCCACCGTACTAAAATCTCCCTGCATTTATCCAACTATTGAGCAGCAGGGTGGTACAGCTGTTAGAGCCGCTGCCTCACAGCCCCAGAGACCTGGGTTTGATCCTGATCGCTACTGCTGTGCGTGTGCAGTCCAGACATTTTCCTTGTGGTTGCATAGGTTTCCTCGCACATCCCAAAGACATATGGGTCCCCACTCAAAACCATCGTCCATCCATTCCCTCCACAGATGCTTCCTGACCCGCTGAGTTACTCCAGCACATTGTGGTTTGCTCAAGATTCCAGCATCTGCAGTCCTTTGTGAGTCTGGATTGATAGGTTAACTGTCCCAATTGTGTAGGTGAGACACATAATGTGGAGTTGCAGAGAGAGTAAAATGGGTCATTGTAGGATTAGAATAAAACTGGGTGTTGGATGTTCAGGGTAGACATAAAATGCTGGAGTAACTCAGCGGGAAAGGCAGCATCTCTGGAGAGAAGGAATGGGCGACGTTTCGGGTCGGGACCCCTCTTCAGACTGTTGGATGTTCACCATGGACTCGGAAAGCGGACAAGCTTGTTTCCATGCTCCATCTCCCTAACTGTACTGTTCCGGTGAGTTTTGGCTCTTCACATTGGGTGATAGGTGGAAATGTCCATTCCTTGTCTCAGGCTTCCCAGACCTTGTCTATGATGCTCCATCCGCTCTGATGGCGGGCCACCTGGATGCCTCAGTGCACGGTAATTGCCCTTGACACATTTTGGGATTGGTAAAAGGTGCTGAAGGAATGTAAGCAACAAACAATCTGTTGGAGGAGCTCAGTTGGTTCATCAGCATCTGAGGGGGGAGAACGGGGAAGGAATAGTCAGCGCTTTGGGTCGAAACGCTGCATTAGGACTGGTACGGGGTTTTGACTTGAAATGTGAAACCATTCCCTTCCCCTCACTGATGCAGAGCTCGACCCAGCGAGTCGCTGCCTTCCTCCAGCAGGTTGATTGCTGCTTCAGATTCAGGCTTCTGCCGTCTCTTGTGTCTCCATAGAAATGTAAATATTAGCTTTTTATTCCCCTCACTGCAGTCCGTATGCATTTCCCAATCAGAACGGGAGTGACCTGACAATTCCCCTGCCAATCTTGCCTGAAATCTCTTCAGCTCGAAGTGACGAGGATGGATTTTACACACAAGATTTGTACCATATAAACATTCTAGGGGAGTGACACAAGTGAGTAGAGTGTTGAACCCTTGGTGTCAGGTAATGAGTTGGAGTTTGGGCAAAGAACATCGGTTGACTCAGCAAACTGAGTCTTTAAACAGGGTCCTAGACCAATCTGTCGACAGAGTCCATTTTCCCATAACAGTAAATCAATAAACCACTACAAACAAAACCCATGATGGAAACTCTTCCATTTAAGGACCTGTCCCACTATACGAGTTTACCCAAGAGCTCTCCCGAGTTTAAAAAAAAATCAAACTCGTGGTAAGCACGTAGAATGTACGTAGCGGGTACATCGGAGCTCGGGACGTCTCTTAGCGGCTCGTAACGCTAACGGCAGGTACTCGGGAAACGTGGGTAAGCTCGTGAAGACTTGTGCAGATTTTCCAATCCCGAGCCCCGAGTACCTACGAGCGGCTATTACCGTATTTCTCCGAGTTCAAATCAGGGGAAACTCGGGAGAACTCTTGAATTAGCTTGTACAGTGGGACAGGCCCTTAAGGGCGGCAGGCCCTGTGGCGCAGCGCTAGAGTTGCTGCCTTACAGCGCCAGAGACCTGAGTTCAATGCTGACTACAGGTGCTGTCTGAATGGAATTTGTATGTTATCCTCCTGACCACATGCTTTTCTCTGCGTGCTCCAGTCTCCTCCCACCGCATTCCAAAGAAGTGCAGTTTATAGGTTAATTGGTTTCGGTAAAAATGGGTAGAAATTGTAAAATTGTCCCTAGTGTGTAGGACAGTGATAGTGAACAGGAGTCGCTGGTAGGCGCAGACTCGGTGGGCCGAAGGGCCTGTTTCAGCCCTGTGTCACCAAACTCATCTAAAGGAAATCTCTCACAATAACGGTCAGGGTGTTGTTCTACTAGATTTCCCTGTGACACAAATCATATGTTAAAATCAATCGTTGTCACCAAGAGCTGAGTTATTTTCAGGTAAAAGATTGTCGGGAATTATCTGATCTTTCTCATTCTGATTGGGAAATGCACACAGAGCACATTGAGGTACTCCACACCTTTCACTGGAGCATGTTATACGGAGAAAGGGGATGGCAGTGCACTAAACTAACGTGAGAGAAATAACAAAGGAATCTATGGAAAATACTCAAGTGATTCATAGACAAAACTGTCTGGGAGAGCACTCGGTAAACCAGAATTAGGGCAATCTCTCTTGGAGAGAGAGGGGGCTTGCAAAAGTAAGGTTAGAAAAAAATTGCAAGAGTAGATTTTTAATACAAATAGGGTGAACGGGAAAAAGGCTTTCATTTGTAAAGCATCACTCAAAACCGTAATACAAGCTAACCAAAAACAGTGCATAAAATACCAAAGTCCTTTGTGCAACCAAAGATACAGTTGCAGAGGTTAATGGGCAATGTTCAACAGCCTGATGGTTGCTGGGGGGAAGCTGTTCCTCAACCTGGTGGTCACGGTTTTCAGGCCCCCTGTACCTTCTTCTCGATGGTTGGGGTGTAATGAGAGTGTGGCAAGGGTGGAGTGGGTCTTGGATGGTATCACCAACCCCCGCCATACCCCTCCATTTCTCCTCTATATACTTCTTCCTACACTCATTCCTGTCAGACAGGGAGATGTTGATCACCACTCTACCTGCACAGATGTTATTGATCTGCTGGGCCCCACCAGTAATCAGGGCCTGCGTTGACTCCTGAGGAGCCGCAGTCGGCTGCTTGATATCACTGCGTTATGTTGAGAGCAGTGCGGCAGGGGAGAGGGAAACATCTAAAATCGAGAACGTAATTCCTATTTGGCGAAATGTTTGGATCCAGATAAGGATTTAGATCCTTTCACAAGGAGCCCATACTATTTCTTAACGCATCCTCGAGAGAAAATTGTGGAAAAGATCGGGGGAAGCTCGAATCTGTCAGTCGCGAAATCTCCGGGTCTCGTCGCAAGAGGCAATGATTTGGGGGATTCAGTTGGGTTTAATAGCTGCCTCAGTTAATCCATCCCTCTCAAGGCTGGAGGTCTTTCATGTGCCTGGGACTGGTGGCTGCATCAGACTATCAATATCCGCACCTCGGGGCATTTGGACTGTTTCCTAGACTCTGTGCTCCAGGTCTTAATGCTTTGCAGGTACTAGATATGGTTTGACTGTCGGTAGCAATAAAACTTGATGGAGAGAGGTGGGGGGGTTGGGTGAAGGGATCTCAGCTTTTTGCACTTAACCCCTTAACAGCCGCAGTGTAGGCCATCTCTTTATTCATTCCCCGCACACTCGGGAGTCCCATCAGTTACACAGGTCAAAGGGAACATGACAAACTGAATTACAATGCAGTTCTGTGCATAGAAAGTAACAAAGCCCACTCTGGGCTCTGGGTGAGAGCTCAGCTTGACAGAGCAACGGGGAAGGGTTCAACTCAACAGTGACCAGAGGAAGAGCTCAGATCTCTTTTAATCGCCGTTTTAGATTTGAATGATGTATTTTCCAAAATATGACCAGACCTGAGGCATCACGCTGCAGGTTTCCGATAGCCATTGAATGAGTCCATTGATGGGGTATTTAATTATTCCGACTTCCTTGCTCTTCCCCAGAGTCCTGTACATTTCTGCCTTCAAGTACATATCTCATTATCCTTTGATAGTTGCCATTGCATTTGCATCAACTGCTCCTTCACGAGTCAGGAGTGTTTTATTGTCATGTCTTTGACACAACAGTGAAATCCTTACTTGCAGCGCCACACAGAATATGTAAACATAGTCTGTGCGCAAAGAAAAGTTCACACACAGTGTGCTTCACACATCTATATGAAGTAAATGGACTTTTCCCATTCCCGCACCAACCTCTCTGCCCGTTTGATAAATTAATTCCCTTTGCAGTCTTCACTCCTGCATAAACTCAGGCACCAAAAGGTTCCCTTGGGATCTGTCCACTGATTGTTGAGTTGATTTCTGCACTGATTGCAATTGTGACCTGGAGCTCTTCATGAAACACCAGAGAATCCGAGGATGGCAAACTCTTTCTGCGGCCCTTCTTGGCGGAGCAGCCAAGTCGGTGTCATCAGACTCCTTCCACCTTGTGACCGATGGTGTTCCAGCCTGATCATCACATGCAGAGCTCAGACAGTTCAGCCCAACTGCTCTACACTGGTGCTCAATACAAGCCTCCCCCTTTCCCTCTCATCTTTTCTCGCTTGAGCTGAAATACATCTGTTGATCTCCTCAAACATGCCATGTGATAACAGGTGCCACTTTACTCACTCCACTCCGGTTAACGAAATTCTTCCAAATTCCTTTATGGAATTACTAATCTCTACATTTGTGGACTAGAGGGCAGACAGGTACTTTATTTAATTTTTCATCAAAAACAGGTCACCTCCAGTACTACATTCCCACATCCCCAGCATGGAATTAATCACTTAAATTAAATATCTTAATCTTGTGATCTGTTGGTTTAGTTTAGAGATATAGCATGGAAACAGGCCCTTCAGCCCGCCAAGTGCATACTAGTTCTATGTTATCCCACCTTCGCATCCACACTGGAGGCAATCTACAGAGACCGATTAGACAATAGACAATAGACAATAGGTGCAGGAGTAGGCCGTTCGGCCCTTCGAGCCAGCACCGCCATTCAATGTGATCATGGCTGATCATCCCCAATCAGTACCCCGTTCCTGCCTTCTCCCCATATCCCCTGACTCTGCTTTTTTTAAGAGCCCTATCTAGCTCTCTCTTGAAAGCATCCAGAGAACCTGCCTCAGAAAAAGTGTTTCCTCATCTCCGTTCTAAATGGCTTACTCCTTATTCTTAAACTGTGGCCCCTGGTTCTGGACTCCCCCAACATCGGGAACATGTTTCCTGCCTCTAGCGTGTCCAAACCCTTATCTATCTTATATTTTTAAATGAGATAGCCTCTCATCCTTCTAAATTCCACAAACCTACAAACCTGCATGTCTTTGGGATGTGGGAGGAAACTAGAGAACCTGAAGGAAACACACGTGATAGCTGACTCTGTCGTGCTCCTTATTCCAGTGGTTTCCCACCTTTCCTGTTAAAGAGAACCTTGTATAAGTACAAGGAATTCCAGGCGACCCCTTGTGAATCCAGAACATCCTCTGGTTCCACAACACATGGTATGACACGTGCGTTCCTCCACTGGTGCTGAGTTAACTGGGCCCAGCAGTGGGAAAGTGGTCGCTGCACCTTGCCTCCACACCTCTGGCTCGGGAAGATGTCGGCTTTGGGAATTAAATAAAGATTCTCCACGGCCCACTGCAAAAATATATATGTGTATATATCGCATTTGAACTGTTTCTTGAATAGTCTGTTAACACTCATGGTAAAGAGGAACGAATGTGAATGTGAAAGCAATTCCTATTCAGTAGGTGCAGTCTTAAAGACAAGAACTGCGAAGGGTAGGAGTTCTGCATTCATTTGAATCAAATGAGTTTTGAATGTTTTAAATCAAAAGATGTGTGGGTTTGTTGGTTATTTGGCCTCTCTAAATTGCTCCTAATGTGTAGGAAGTGGATGTGAAAGTGTGATAACATAGAACTAAACTAGTGCGAACGGGTGATCGATAGTCGGTATGGACTTGCTGGGGCGAAAGGTTTCATGTTTCACCCTCTATCTCTAAGCGAAAGTAAACTTCTCAATATTTATTCTATCAAATCTCCTTTTAAAAAAATGAAAAATTATTTTCCACACAGAATGAAGCCTCAGCTTGTTTAATCTACGTTGAACGTTCTGGTATCCTTGTGACTACTTTTGGTGCCTTCAGCACTGCCTTTGTAGCCTTTATGTGTTCAGACCAAAACTGGGCACAATTTTCTGAAGGATTCCTTTAAATTCTGAGCAGAGCAACAGTTGGAAGAATGTCAGTGAATATACAACAGGAACAAGGGCAGGGATAGAGTGTGAGCCAGGGAAATGTGATCGTTATATTTCAAGAAAGTTCCTGGCTGTCTGGGTGATTTAATTAAATGTGTGCTGTACTTGTCGAGCTCACACACATGGCTCCAATATGTGTGACTTTGTTGCTTTTCCTCTTTGCTATCTCATGGCATTTGGAAGCTGTGGCTTCTCTACGTATTTAGTTCATTAAGAGACTCTGAATTTCTTCCTCAGTAAACTAGCTGGTAGCTGGAATCCATCTCTCTGTATCCCTGACGCACCCAGTCTCACGGACACACGTAGCTCCCGCAGTGGGTCAAATCTCGCACAGATCTGCTTTGAGCTGCCATAAACCAGGCTGGCAGAAGGACAGAAAGTGATATGATGTGGAAACATAGAAACATAGAAAATAGGTGCAGGAGGAGGCCCTTCGGCCCTTTGCGCCAGCACCGCCATTCATTGCGATCATGGCTAATCGTCCCCAATCAATAACCCGTGCCTGCCTTCTCCCCGAATCCCTTGATTCCACTAGCCCCTAGCTCTCTTAAATCCATCCAGTGATTTGGCCTCCACTGCCCTCTGTGGCAGGGAATTCCACAAATTCACAACTCTCTGGGTGAAAAAGTTTTTTCTCACCTCAGTCTTAAATGGTCTCCCCTTTCTTTATTCTAATGCCCCTGTCCCACTTAGGAAACCTGAACGGAAACCTCCGGAGACCTTGCGCCCCACCCAAGGTTTCCGTGCGGTTCCCGGAGGTTTCTGTCCTCCGGCAACCACCTTCAACTAGCATCGCAACCGGCTTTGACTAAAAAATTACTGATTTTTAAAACGGAAACCACTTTCGACCATTAGGGAGACTGACAAAAACCTCCGGGAACCGAACGGAAACCTTGGGTGGGGCGCAAAGTCTCCAGAGGTTTCCGTTCAGGTGTCCTACGTGGGACAGGAGCATAAGACTGTGACCCCTGGTTCTGGAGACATGAGGTGTTGCAAGGTCAGCTTGTTAATGTGATAAATAACTACTTACTACTTGAGCAAAAAAGCAAAGTGCTGGAGGAACTCAGCGGGTCAGGTAGCATCTGTGGGGGAAACGGACAGGCGATGTTTCAGGTCAAGATCCTTCTTCAGACAGATGAGGACAACGACTTACAAAGTGCTCTAGCTTTCTTCCCTTTACTCCATCTGTCAGAAGAAAGGTCCTGGTCCAAACTTTCCCTCCCCAAATGCTAGCCAACCCACTGAATTCTCCAGCACTTTGTGTTTTGCCCGATTCCAGCATCTGCTTTCCTTGTGTTTCCACTTATTACATGGGTTTGTAAATTAACATACAGTATGTATACATGCATGAAACTGCATGCAAGTAAATGCAGACATTTGTGTGAGTATTTGTGCATGTGTGTGTGTGTGTGTGCACAAATAACTTTCTTCGTGCAAGGGATTATCTATCACGGAGGGCCTGGCAGATCGGATGGTGCAGAATGGTGAAGACTTTTAATTCACACGATGCGAGTATTATGTGAGTATTGCAGGCAGACAATTTATTGCCCAGTCTGAACTGAGAGGCCTGACACACTGGTGTGTTTGAAGCTACACCTTGGCAAGGAAGGTGGATTTCTAAATCCCGATGCACATCTATGTACAGGAGGGGATTACACAGCAATGCCACAATTTCATGGCATATATTCCTTGAGCAGTTTTAAACCCAACGGTATGAGTATTGAATTGTCCAATCTCAGGGAATTACACAACAACAGACAATAGACAATAGACAACAGGTGCAGGAGTAGGCCATTCGGCCCTTCGAGCCAGCACCGCCATTCAATGTGATCATGGCTGATCATCCCCAATCAGTGCCCCGTTCCTGCCTTCTCCCCATATCCCCTGACTCCGCTATTTTTAAGAGCCCTATCTAGCTCTCTCTTGAAAGCATCCAGGGAACCTGCCTCCACCACCCTCTGAGGCAGAGAATTCCACAGACTCACCACCCCTCTCTGCTTCCTCCCCTAATCCCCCCTTCCCTGTGCCTAACCTGGACTCACACCTATTCACACCTTCACTAGCTTCACAATTCACACCTCTTCAACCTTTTGTCTCACACCTTCTGTTTTTTTCATTTCTAGCCTTTGCCAACCATCTGCCTATCAATCCTCCCCCCCCCCCCCCCCCCCTCCCTCCCTCAATCATCCTATTACCTGCCAGGCTTTTATCCTGCCCTTCCAACTTCCATCCTTCTTCCACCCTCCCCTCCCCCCGCCCCCACCAGACAAGGCTCTCATCCCGAAACGTCACCTATCCACGTTTTCCAAAAAAATGCTGCCTCACCCGCTGAGTTACTCCAGCACTTTGTGTCTTTTTTCATAAGCCAGCATCTGCAGTTCCTTGTATCCAAACCTCACGGTCACCACCGCTGATACGAGGCATTTGATTTCAGGAGGATTTGGTTGAATCTAAAGTCCCTAATTGCTATGGTGGGATTTAAACTTGTGTGAACACGTCAATAGTCCAGAACTCTGGACATTGGCCCTATAATGTCATCGAGTCAAGAGAGTTTAATTGTCACATATAGTGGTCGTGTGTGCTGTCTTCATCCTACCTTTTGTGCCTATCTTCGGTTAAAAACAGCATCTGCAGTTCCTTCCTAAACACTAGAGAGATGTTCAGATGCCCGGAGCCTGTTTGGACTGCCCTGGCCTCAGTGTTGTTCAGGTGTAGGCTGCTTCGCTCGAGGCTCTTGTTTATGTTAGCATTCTACTGGATTGAGTTTGAATGAACATTTGTTTGCTGATTTAGCAACGGAAAACTTTTGTCAATTGTGAGAGGAATAAGCAAAGGGGGGGGCAGGTCTCAGCCTCTGCCATCAGTGTATGTTTAGCAGAGAGCTTTAGTTTGGGAAATGCATTTGCATGGCAAATTGTATATTTTTGTTCCACCTCTGGCATCCCTGAGTGCTTTGATCTTGCAGTGGGTCATGTTTCACCAGAGGGCCCAGTGATATACGATACACGGGAGGGGGCTGGGCATTGGATTCCTGGGAATCAATTTCTCTAATTGCAGTGTTGTGCCTGATTAATTTTCATTCAGATCTCTGTGCTCCAGGTCCTGGAGAGAATCCAAAATATTCCCTTGATCAAAATTACTCTGCAAATTAATTGATTCCAAATCTGTCCAATCCACTTTTTCATAGCCAGCATCTAAACTTTCAGCGAGCAAGCTGGCAACTACAAATAACGCGTAGTATTTATATTAAAGTCTTCATTTAGAGAGGGTTTTGCTTTGTTTTATTCTCGCACATTTCTACTGATTAGAAAAAAAATGTACTCTAGATCCAAGTTTTTAACTCTTGTATCCAAAGGATAATTCAGCTGGCTACTTCTGTAATTTGTCCCTGGTGAGGATAGAACTAGTGTACGGGTGATCATTGGTCAGCGTAGACTCTGTGGGTTGAAGAGCCTGTTTTCATGCTTGTATCTCTAAACTAAACTAAACAATGACCACGTCTCTGAATTAGACAACTTTGCAACTCTCCTGTGTATCAGTTATGAATGAATGAATGAATAAGTTTATTGGCCAAGTATTCACATACAAGGAATTTGCCTTGGTGCTCCGCCCACAAGTGACAACGACATACAGTGACAGTTAGGAATGACACATAAAGCATTAAACATTAATAATAAAACATTATTGATTAAACATGTGAATTAATAATGTTTTCTTATCTGATGCAGCAGAAAGAAGTGATGTGCACATTGTGCCTTTACTAACTATTTGAAAGAACTACTCAATTAGTTTTTCCCTCTTTCCCTATAATCCTGGCAGTTTCTTCCCATTCATGGTTTTCTCCAATTGCTTTTGAAGATTCTACTGAATCTGCTTTCACTTTAGGCAGTTCATTCGGAATCATAACAAACGGCAAATCAAATCTGTGCAAAACACAATGTGTGAGGAACTCAGCAGGTCAGGCAGCATCTGGGGAGGAAATAGACAGACGACATTTCAGAACATGACCCTTCATCAGTCTGAAGATAGGACCTGACCCAAAATATATCTGTCCATTTCCTCCCCAGATGCTGCCTGACTCACTGAGTTCCGGCAGCGCTTTGTGTTTTGCTCAACACATCAGTATCTGCAGTTTTGCGTGTCTCCACATATCAATTCTGTATCAATTTGGTTCTTCCGTCAATCACCTGAAACCTCTGTTTTGTGGTATCAATCTTCTCCCACCAGAAAATCTCTTCCTTACTCAACCGATCAATACCTGAAGTTCAATATCTTGATCCGCAGCACCAAACTAATAAATATTTCATGCAGTCTCTCTAAGTCTAACAGCTTTTCTAATGTCTATCCCAGAAATGAACACAAACACCAGTTGAGGTCTAAGCCTCAATTATTAATGTCATGTTGTTAATGTCACAAATCCCTGATTGCTGTTTATACCTGCAGCTCCCATGTCCTGTCAAACTCAATCTGTTTGCGCACACAGACCACTTTGTTTCTGCTCTGGATCCCCCGTCCTTAAAATTATAGCATTTAATCCATCTTGCCACACCTTGTTCTTCCTTATAAAAAGCATCACTTTACACTCCGTTGTGTTTAAGAAAGAACTGCCGATGCTGGAAAAATCAAAGGTAGACAAAAAAAGCCGGAGAAACTCAGCGGGTGAGGCAGCATCTATGGAGCGAAGGAAAAGGCGACGTTTCGGGTCGAGACCCTTCTGAAGAAGCTGCCTCACCCGCTGCGTTTCTCCAGCGTTTTTGTCGACCTTCACTTCACACTCCTGGGCTTTAAATGTCATTGGCCACATGTCTGTCCAATTCACCAGTCAGGCTATGTCTTTAAAGTTTATTACTATTCTCCGCAGAGCCTACTTCCTGAATTTAATGTCACCTGTAAACTTTTATATTATCCTCTGAATAATCAAGTCTAGGCTATTAACATACAGTATATCAAAAAACCAGTGGTCCGAACAGTGACTCCTGTAAAATGCCATTTTACACATAACTGTCCCTTAGCTACTTTTACATCCATCGTGTCATTGTCTCTTTAATTGCACTAGCTTTCATCTCACTAATATCGTTTGTGTAATCCTGTTTCATATCACTTTGAAATAAGATAATATGCACAATATTAATCAACTTACTCTTATCAACCCGTTACTTCATAAAGGTGGAAATAGGGATAAATTAATTTGATTCAATGGCCACTATAGCGAATGATGACTCGAGTTGCGAATTGAATATTCCAAAAGATTTAACATTGTCACAACAAAGGTAAAATGGAGAAGGAGGCGAGTATGACTTTAGAGCAGCAGTGAAGAAAGATCTTGGAACGGAAGTTAAAGCAGAGAGTCATCCACATGGCAGTGAATAATGTCAAGTAATAATCCACATCCACCCCTCTGTCCCGTGCCCACCCCTCATGCTGACACACACACATTTCCCCCCACCCCGTGCCACCCTGTTTCGTCCCCCTCCTCCATATGCTCATCTCCCTTCCCTGAGTCTCAATAGACAATAGACAACAGGTGCAGGAGGAGGCCATTTGGCCCTTCAAGCGAACACCGCCATTCAATGTGATCATGGCTGATCATCCCCAATCAGTACCCCGTTCCTGCCTTCTCCCCATATCCCCTGACTCTGCTATTCATAAGAGCCCTATCCAGCTCTCTCTTGCAAGCATCCAGAGAACTTGCCTCCACCGCCCTCTGAGGCAGAGAATTCCACAGACTCCCCACTCTCTGTGAGAAAAAGTGTTTTTTCGTCTCCGTTCTAAATTGCTTACTCCTTATTCTTAAACTGTGGCCCCTGGTTCTGGACTCCCCCAACATCGGGAACATGTTTCCTGCCTCTAGTGTGTCCAAGCCCTTAACAATCTTATATGTTTCAATGAGATCTCCTCCCATCCTTCTAAACTCCAGAGTGTACAAGCCCAGCTGCTCCATTCTCTCAGCATATGACAGTCCCGCCATCCCGGGAATTAACCTCTCCTATTTATCTTTTATCCCCCACTTTTTCCCTCCCTCCTTGTCCTTGTCCACCACATCCCTCCCTCCAGCTTTACATTTCATACACACATGCGCAAACTCACACACATGCACGCACGAACGTTCACACACACACTCACATACTATACACACAATACTCACACACACAGACTCAATAGGCGGACACGTATACACGCACATACAAACACACATTCTCTCTCACACACACACAATCTCTCACACACACACACACACATACAGGAATGCTGAGTTGCTAGTTCTGCCTTTTTTCAAATATGCCTCTGAATCAATATGATCAACAGGAGCAGTTTGATAAACACTTCATAGAATGTGTTAGGGATAGTTTTTGGAGGAACATTGTGGAATCCATCAAAGTTCAGGTTATTTGAGAACCCGTCAAACAATGACAACATGTTCATTTGCAACCTAATGGAACTGGATCTTCTGAATGAGAGTGATATCATAATAATTTTGCATTATTCAAAAGTAATCTACTTAACAAATTTAGAGATTCAGAATTAAGCAAACCCACTTCTACATACATAAACCCCAGGTCTGCTAAGGTAGATTGAGAAATTATATTACAACAGTATGACATTGGACGAGTAAATGGTAAATTCACAAAGGAAATATATTGTTCTGATTCTATGACAGTTCTCAATGAATATGCACTCTACTGAGAAACAAAATTCCTTGGAAAAAAGAATCATACATTTGTGATGAAGTGAAGAGAAAATTGATTGTTTGTCGTTAAAACTAAAGGCTTGGGCATTTTAGGAAAAAAACATATTAAGTGGTGAGGATTTGGGCAAATTTTCAAACCTGCAAATGATGGCCAAAGCATTGATAAAGTAGGTGATTGATGAAAATACATCTCTTGATGCTCCGGAACACATCATCAGTGATGTAACCTGGGGTCATTGGGTGTTTCAGGTCTTTCAACATCAGACACCCTCGCCCAGGCGACCCAGCCGTGTGTTGAGGTGGCATCCGCTCCTCCCCATGGACCTCCTCTTCTGATCCAGAGCCATCTCGAGGCCTTCTCCGCTGCCTCTGTGGTGTTCCTGATGGCTCTTCTCCTCTCCACTCCGTTGATGCCCTCAAGTGCACTCAAGGCTTTGTCGAGCGATTGCCCTGCAAAACCTCCGCAGCCAACCTCGATGGGCCTACACCTTGCCTTCCAGCCCTGCTTACGGCAGTCTATGGCCAGCTCTTCGTATTTGGTCAACTTCCTCTCGTGGGTCCCCTCCAGACGGTCCTCCCACGGCACTGTCAGTTCCAACAAGACAATGTTTTTGGTCGCCTTTGAGACCAGGAGGATGCCTGGCGTCAGGGTGGTCGTGGCAATGTGCAGTGGGAACTTCAGCTGTTCCACCAGGTCTACAGAAAGCTGCCAGTCCTGCGCAGTCGCCAGGATTCATTACCATATATAATAATAATAATAATAACAATATCTTTTATTGTCATTGCAGATAGGTGCAACGAGATTTGGTTTGCAGCTTCCATCCGATGTCATAACTTAAAAAACTAAAATTTAGACACCCAGAGAAACATGATTTATAAAAAAGAACAGTAAAACAGTATAAAGTGCAAATAGGTCTGTGCCGGGTCGATGTGACCATCCGAGGGAGACGGTCCATGGGGGTGGGGGCACTCAGCAGGGCCGCTTCAGAGCAGCCATAGCTATATGGTAAATTCACAATTTTACTTCGGAGTCACGTGAGTGACTACGTGAAGAGCCCGCCTCACGCTGGCAAACGGCATTACGTCGACGCTGACGGCGGAAGGAGGAGCTGCAGTAAGGAGCAACTCCTCGCAGCGGTCGGAACGGACCCGCAGGTAAGTGCAGCAAAGTCGGGATGTTTTTTAGCGTACGCTGGGTGGGTCCAGCAGTAAAAATAAAGAAAAATAAAAGTCAGAGTCACGTTAAAGTGCTGTTTAGCACAGATTAAATGAAAGAAATGGAGAAATCGGCAAAGAAAATTTGCGGGTAAAAAGAGCTTCCCGGGGTGAAAATAAAAATACGGGAAAAAAGCTAGTGTGGATCCGGTTCCGATACCGGTGGCCGCTGATATACCCGTTAGTGAGTTCTAGATTCTACAGAAGTTATAACCACGGAGAGAAATGCTCCTAAAAATGTAAAAGAAATCTGAGAGGCCGTGGTTCTGATGACTCTGATACTGAAAGTAATGGAGCATATGGAGAAAGTTCTCCAAAAAATTATGAGACTAGGGTCACAGTACCCAGAAGGTTCCCAAAAAAGCCCTGAGGGGTTTAATTATTCTGAATATGGCTGTGGGCCTAATTGGGAGTTGGAACTCCGGACCCAGGATTTGGGCCGAAGGAAGTCTCATGGGATGAAATCCCAATTGATTTAGGGCTGCAGAAGGCAGACCC
Organism: Okamejei kenojei; assembly: GCA_035221665.1. Taxonomy (NCBI): domain Eukaryota; kingdom Metazoa; phylum Chordata; class Chondrichthyes; order Rajiformes; family Rajidae; genus Okamejei; species Okamejei kenojei. Next base: position 23,752,292 of record CM069163.1, read on the forward strand.
TGCTGATGGTGATTTGCATTTGAAAACACACCACAAAATAAAAGAAAGGCCAAATGTGCCTGGGATAGCAAAAGAATTTGCTATATATGAAGGAAGTGGTGAGGCTATGGAAGAAAACCTAGCTGCCAACATTAATATATGGTATCTCACCAACTTCATGATTCTGTGATGATTGAAACATCAGAATTATAAACGCACAGGAAATTGTGCCTCATTGGAAGTGCCTACGGTTTATCCGTTGATACGGGCATCCATGACCCCAAATATGAGAACTCAAGAAGTGAGGTTCAAAAATCCTCACAAATTATTCTGCTGCCATTATGGCTTTTGGGGAGATGGATAAGTTTAGGAAAGAGGGCCTATTGTGCAAATTCTTTCTATGAAATTATTGTAAGAGGAAAAGGCTATTAGGCCCATATTTCACCCAAGGTTTGCAAGTCTGTGTCGAGCAAGTGGTGTTCAAGCTCCTGGTATCTGTTTGGAGTAAATCTGCCTAAATTATTAAAAATTGGATGAAGAAGCTAAAAATTTTAGCTGCATGAAACCTTCGTCTTAGGACAAAAAAGGTATTTTTTCGCCCAGAAGGGGATTTGATTTTGGAAATAGAGGCAGAAATATGTCAAGGAAATATTATTGTACTGCACAGGCCAATACTTACCCGTATTCGGGGAAAAGGAGACCACCACGCTCATATGGAGAGGTATTAAAGACTTGTTCTATCCTTAAAGAAACTGCGGATTAATCTCCAGTTGGAGGGAGATTACAAAAGTTTATAAAGACTGGCTTACTATTACTTCTGATCGGTTTATTTTTACAAGCAGTTTCAGGAGCCATTATTACATTTAAAGAAGGGGTTAATCCTCAATTGGAAAAGCAGAGATTAATGTGGAAATTGACAAATTATCTGAAAAGGGGTTTATTGAAAAAACTTATGAACACGAGCATCAATTGTGTCTAAGATATTTCAAAAGACATAAAAAGATGGTGATTGCAGAATTATTCTGGACCTTACAGATCTAAATAAGCTTTTAAATGGAAACATTTAAATACTGCAAGATTTTTTAATATCAGCAGGTTGTTATATGGCTACGATTGATTTGGAAAACGCCTATTATTCTGTACCAATACATCAGTTTCTGGAGGTACTTAAAATTTAATTGGCTGGGACAATTATGGCAGTTTAAAGCTTTGCCAAATGGATTGAGTTCAGCTCCCAGGCTCTTTACTAAACTGTTGAAACCAGTTTTAGCCCAATTAAGAGTACAAAAACACATCGTTATGGCTTATCTCGATGACATTCTAATCATTTATGGCAATCAAAGAGTCAGCTGAGAATTAGTTTCAGTACAAAGCTTTGTTAAAGCTAGGGTCCTTGATTCATCCAATTAAATCCCAGCTGCAGCCAGCACAATCAATTAACTATTTGGAGTTTGTAATTAACTCAGAAACTATGTTAATACTTTACCAACAAAGATAAAGTTGATGATTTTTAGTGACTTGTAATAATCTCATTCACAAACTTATCCTTCCATCCGAGAAGTAGCGAAAACTATTGGTAAACTAGTAGCAGCATTTCCTGCAGTAGAATTTGGTCCATTACATTATCAAAATCTTCAAAGGGACAAAATAAGAGCTCTCAAAGAGAGGGCAGGACACTTTGATAGGCCTATGCAATTAACAAAAGAAGTTTTGTTGGAATTACCATGGTGGGTTAATAATGTCCCACAAAGCTGCTAAAAACATTCTGATTAAACAGCCTGAAATTGTTTATAAATAGATGCTAATGCTCTCGGATGGGGGGGGGGGGGGGTAACAGATTCAGCCTCCAGTTGTGGAGGTAGATGGAAAGTCCAAGAAGAAACGTTTCTATCAAACTATATGGTATTAACTATTTAGAGTTATTGGGTGCTTTCTATGGTCTAAAAGCATATTGCAGTTCAAAAAAGGGTCTACATGTATTAATACAGTTAGACAATAAAACGGCTGTTGCATATATTAATCACATGGGGGGAGTCAGATCAGTATCATGTGATTGGTCTCAATGAAAAATATGGCAATGGTGTATTGATCGCACAAATTTGGATTTCATCAGCAAACTACATTCCAGGTAAAGACAATGTGGTGGCAGATAAACAGATCAAGGATATTTAAAAAAGATAACCACAGAATGGATGCTTAATCCAGCAATATTTTAAGAATATTGTAACTCAATTATGGTTTACCAGAAATTGATTTGTTTGCATCAAGGCTTAATCATCCAATTGCCTAAATATGTGTCTTGGGAACATGATCCAGATGCAGTAGCAGTAGATGCTTTTTCATTGAACTGGGGGAATATGTTCTTTTTATGCTTTCCACCTTTTGCTTTGGTTCAGCAATGTCTGAAGGAAATAGAACAAGATTCTGCCACAGGATTGTTGGTAGTTCCAAATTGGCCAACACAACCTTGGTTCCCATTAATGCTGAATATGATTAAAGAACCATATATGTCAATTCCTAACTGTAGTGATTTTTGATTAATCTAGTAACCAAAGAAAATTTATCCATTATATGCATATATGAAATTTATTAATCTGCAGGTTTTGACCAGACCAACTACAGGAGCTGGGATTGTCAGACAAAACTATGGGAAGTTATAGTCGCATCATGGCGAGATAACACACAAAAACAATATATGACACATATTAAGAAATGGGAAGAATTTTGCACACAGTCAAATATTTCTTATGATACTGTGAATATTGCATGTTTGATATTGTGATACTGTGATATTGCATGGAAAATGTATTGGAGCTCCTTGCTAAATTGCATTTTGAGCAACATTTAAGTTACAGTGTCATTAACACTGCACGCGCGCGAGTGCCTTATATCATCTTATTTAGGACTAATGTCTGACCAGAAATCAATTGGATCACATCCATTAATATCTAGATTTATGAAAGGAATCTTTAACATCAATCCACCCAAACCAAGGTACACAGAGATTTGGGATGTGAGCATTGTACTTACCTTACTTAGGCAATGGACTTCCAATTGAAGGATTGTCATTGGAAAGATTAACATTGAAATTAATAATGTTAATGTCATTGGTTTCAGCTCAAAGAGTGCAAATTTTACAAATGTTGCGTTTAGACTGTATGCATGTGACTACAGATAACATTGTGTTTCTATGTTTACGATCTGATCAAACAAAAGCAGACCAGGGAGATCTGGAGCTAAGGTAACCTTTCAAGCTTATCCTATTGATCCTACTTTGTGTGTGGTTAAACATTTGAATCAATATGTTAAAGTTACTGAAACTCTTCGAGGAAATGAAAAAACGTTAATGATTAACGCATAAAAAGCCACACACACAAAAGCTTCAGTTCAAACTATATCAAAATGGTTGAAACAGGTGTGGCTTTTTAAGCAGGAGTAGACACTGATGTGTTCAAATCTCACTCCACCAGGCTGCAGCTACGTCGCCGCGGCGAAGGTGGCGGGACATACCACTCGAGCATATTTTTAAAAATCACAGGGTGGAGTAAAGAAGAAACTTTTGTCAAAAGTCTACAATAAACCCTGTTCACACTATGACCAAGCTTTTGGCCACGCGTGTTGGGATCAATCATAGTCACCTGCTTTGTATACTATTGATTACTATAACCAGTTATGTAGTCACTTAATATTTCTTTTATCACTTGTAATTATTCCCTCGGTATATAAGGAGGGTTATATTAATATGTTCTTTAAACCATTAAAAAGTTAATTATGGAAAGAACTAATATTAGTCTGGTTTCTCATGTATGTATTTACTTAGCCGGACTGTCGTACTGATTAATTCTACGACATAAAAAACACAGAAAGCTTTAAAATCTTCACGTAGTCACTCACGTGAGTCCGAAGTAAAATAGTATAGATTAAACGAGAACTTACCAGTTCGAAGTTTGATCGTTTATTTTATGAGGAGATTACGATGAGGGATTACGTGCCCTCCACTCCCACCCTCATAAAATAAATGATCATCTGGTAGTTCTAAGTCTATTATGAGCCTTACTATGTTACTTCGGCTATTTGGTGTTCTGTGTTTTTCATGCCGCTGCTTTGAAGTATGCCGTTTGCCAGCGTGAGGCGGGCTCTTCACGTAATCCCTCATCGTAACTCCTCATAAAATAACGATCAAACTTCGAACTGGTAAGTTCTCGTTTAATCTTACTATTTTATGGTAAATTAGCAATAACTAACAAAACTGATAATGAATATGTATAATGTAAAAGAGCAATGAGAGTAAATGTGCTTCACTTAGAGAATGAGACCAGAGAAATTAGAATAAGGAAAAGGATAGAACATTAAAGAACGCCTTTGTTTTAAACGTTCACAGCTGGAGAAACAAATAACTTACAAATCGGTGGCAAAGTAATGAGCATGAGGAACTTAAAGTGATCACTAATAAAAGAAAGGGAAGGGATGGGATTAAAAATTGTCAGTGTTCAGAGGAGCTGGACGTGAATGATCAGCTCGCATTTCCGACATTTTGACACGATTCGAGCGGTGTGGAAGGAAGCAACAGTAGGAAACTTAACAAAGTTACCTGGGGGACAGAGAAAATAAGGAACCATAGGCCTGCTAGGCTGACTTTAGTAGTTGGCAAAATAAGAGACTCTACATTTGAGGAAGTGGCAAGGCACTTCGAAAATCATGATATAATAAGCAAAATCAACGTGTTTCATGGAAGGGAAATTATGTTTGACAGATGTCCAGACATTTTTAGTGATGTAACCAGCAGTGAGTAATGAGGAACGAGTGATTCTTAAAGCCATTTGATAAGGAGCCACATGGAACATAGTCCATAGAACAATACAGCACAAGAACAGGCCCCTATGGCCAACAATGTTTGCAGTGAACATGATGCCAAGAGCATCTCTTATCAACCAGTGCATAACCCGTATCCCTCCATTCCATGCATATCCATGAGCCGATCCCAAAGCCTCTTAAATGCCACTAACATACCTTCCCCAACCATTCATTATCCTTGCCAGCATGTTCCAGGCACTCCCCACCATCTGTGTGAAAGGTTGCCCTCCTTTGCACATCTCCTTTACACTTTGCCCCACTCACCTTAAAGCTATTCCATCCTGGGAAAAGGGTTCTGGTTGTCTACCCTCTCTCTTTGCTTCTCATAATGTTACATGAAAGGTCATTTCACATGATTTCACATAATGTTACATGAAAGGTCATAAGGACTCACAGGATTGGCAATTACATGAAAAAGTATAGGTAATTACACAAAGGACAAACAACTAGGAATAAATAGTTGGTCTATTTTTATTTGTGATGCGCCACAAAGATCAGTGCATTTCAATATCATAAAACCGAAACTGGCAAATGTGTACAGTCAGCAGCCACGTGCAGGTAGGCTTACATGGACAAACAGGAGAATGGTGAAAGAAAGAGACTACAGGGTCAACCTGGTCTCGTATTAGCGAAAGGTGTAGACAGGATGTGCAAAGAACCCTGGCTGACGAGTGATATTGAGGGCAGGATAAACCAAAACAAAAACATGCCAGGAAGCACGACAACTTAAAAATAAATTTAAAAGATTAAAAATAGTTACATTTTATTCATAATTTAGGATGTAGAGGGATGGGGTGATTGGGCACGGACATCGATCAGAGTGTAAAGTGGAAAATGGTGAGGCATTTTTGAGGCTGTGAGCTGTTGTGGACAAGCAGAAAGCTGAATATTTTCATATGTTTAGAGTGATTAGAAGTTGGTGTTCAGAGAAGCTGGGATGTTCTTCCACACAAATCACGACAAATTTATTACCAGAAACAGGTAATTAGGAAGATGGTTGTTTTTATTGTGGGGACGTAAAGGTCGACAGTGATGAAGGCCACAACCTGCAGGCTTAGGTCATAATAGATAAATCTGAAGTAGATAGGAGAAGGGTCTCGGCCAAAAACGTCACCTATTCCTTCGTTCCATAGATGCTGCCTCACCCACTGAGTTTCTCCAGCATTTTTGTCTAATCTGAAGTAGAGAGTCATACTTCAGCACGGAAACAGGCCCTTTAGCCCAACATGATGCCTCATCTAACCCAGTCCCACCTGCCTGCATTTGGCCCACTTCCCTCTTTCCTTTCCGTGCATGGTCCAAATAAGATAACTGGCTGCAAGGCAGAGTCCAGCAATATCATTGGTGATCGTGCGACCTTACCCGATGAACTGAATGCTTTCTATGCTCGCTTCAAGCATAAGGCCAACAGGGTGGTGACACCTGGCCCTTCAGACTCCGATGTGCCTCTCCCCAGGGTGACTGTTGCTGAGGTTAGATCGGCCTTCCTGAGGGTAAACCCATGAAAAGCAACTGGCCCAGACGGAGCTCCTGGCTGTGTCCTTAGCAGCTGCCTGGACCAGCTATCGAGAGTATTCGCAGACATCTTTAACTTCTCCCTACTCCGTTCTGAGGTTTATGAATAAGGGGTAGGTCATTTAGGACTGAGATGAGGGAAAAAAAAAATCACCCAGAGAGTTGTGAATCTGTGGAATTCTCTGCCACAGGAGGCAGTGGAGGCCAATTCACTGGATGTTTTCAAGAGAGAGTTAGATTTAGCTCTTAGGGAGAACGGAATCAGGGGTTATGGAGAAAAAGCAGGAATGGGATACTGATTTTGGGTGATCAGCCATGATCATATTGAATGGGGGTGCTGGCTCGAAGGGCCGAATGGCCTACTCCTGCACCTACGTTCTATGTTTTTATGTACCTGTCCAAATGTCTTTTAAATGTTGTCTTGGTACCTGCCTATGTTGTCATAGTACCCTCCATATACCCATCACCATCTGTATGAAAAAGCTGCCCCTCAGGTTCCTATTAAATCTGTCTCCTCTCACTTTCATCCTTGATTCGCCTGCCCCGTGAAAAAAAATGTGGTGCATTCATGCTATCAATAATTGTATACATATGTGCAGTTTTAGTGCCTATGCCATAGGAAATATTTACTTGCCTATAAGTAGAGATTTAGTAAGATTCTCCATTCAGTCTGGAGCTGAGGCAATTGACGGGTAATCCTATTGAAATATAGAAGATTTGAAGAGTGACACAGTGGAGTACAGTGGCAGGGGTGGATCTGTGGGAAGGAGAATAAAGACTGAATCTTGAAGCTTGCCTGGTTAAAAACAAATCAAGCTTAACTAATTAGAATGTCTTTTTTCAAAGAGGTAATAAAGATAGTTAATTAGGAAAATAGCGCTAATTTGTATAAATGGACTTCAGTTTGAAAAAATGCTACATAACGCACTTGCAAGAAAATCTAGTCCCTTGGAATACATTTGGCAGAGGCAGCATGGATAAAACATTGGCTGAGGGGCTGGAACCAGAGAGTTGTGGTGAGCACTTCTTTCCCCAATGGTTGATAACAGGACCACTGTTATTTTTGATACATATTAATGAGTTGGACTTCTATGCATTGGGCACCGTTTCAAAATCTACAGATGATGCACAACTTGGAAATGTAGTAAAGAGTGAGGGAAATCGCGATGGACTTTGTGGAATTGAACAGGCCATCGGACAAATGGTAGATGAAACACCCGCCGATGGGAGGAGCAAGCAAAGGTAATGTAATGTAAAGAGCATAATTACAAAACATTGTACGTCATCAAGAGAAACTGGGTGTCAAGAGTAATGAGTGTTTAAATGTCATATGTATCAATAATGGAATAAATACATTCTTATTTGCAGCAACATAACAGGCCTGTAAATACAATAGATGCAGATAATATATAGTAGGTGGATTTGGTGGAGAGGAAGCAGTCAGTTGGGGCAGAAAGGAAATGTATAGCACAGTAAGTGTATCTCTTTGTCAGTGTATTCTGTGTAAGTGTATCTCTTTGTCAGTGTATTCTGTGTAAGTGTATCTCGGTTTTATGTGTGAGGTTGACTTTGTGGCACTACAATTGTTTAATGATGGGTTGGGATATGCGTAAGACAGGATGTGAGTGTTTAGCATCTGTTTGAGTGAATTAAGCATTTGTAGTTTCCTGTATTTAGTAGATATTGGTAGCATAGGTGGTGAGAGCAGGTATTGAAGGGGGTGGTTCTGAGACGCCAGAAACACCGTTGACCCGTCTCACCCAACAATACACCAGTCAGTGAAGGGAGACGGCCAAATAATAACACCAATTAACAACCACGATACGAGTACAAAAACGCAAAGTGCTTAGAGAAAACAATGACAGACCATATTTCATAGTTGAGGTTAGTGTTTAGTGTTCAAGAGGCAGATGGTTATTGGGAAGAAGCTGTTCCTAATACTGGTAGTCATAATTTTCAGATTCACATACCTTCTATGTTTACGAATGAGGAGTAAGCCATTTAGAATGGAGACGAGGAACCACTTTTTCCCACAGAGAGTTGTGAGTCTGTGGAATTCTCTGCCTCAGTGGGCGGTGGAGGCCGGTTCGCTGGATATTTTCAAGAGAGAGCTAGATAGGGCTCTTAAAGGTAGAGGTCAGGGGATATGGGGAGAAGGCAGGAATGGGGTAATGATTGAGTATGATCACATTGAATGGCGGTGCTGGCTCGAAGGGCCAAATGGCCTACTCCTGCACCTATTGTCTATTGTCTATTGTCTTCTTCCCGATGGTAGACTTACAAATATTTGGTAAAGGACAGGTTAAAAGAAGCAAAATAACATTCGAGCTGCTAGGATTATGAACTGAGGCAAAGGGTGCAAAGAATTACATGGAACCTCTATAATACATTCTTTGTAACTCGGGATTAAAGAACTTCAATAAGTGATTAGAACTGGAGAAACTAGTATTGCTCTCAAAGCAGAGAAGAATGAACTCTAATTTGCTAGCAGCACTCATAATCGTAGAGGGTCTGACCAAAATGAATATGACAGAACCATTGCCATTGCAAGAAGTGTTAAGTACCAAATATAGATTTAATGTTATAAAGCAATTGGCTAAAGTGGCTCAAGAATAAAGGGTGACATTGAATCGTGGAGTCATACAGTATGGAAACAGGCCCTTTGGTCCAACGTGCCCACAGCGACCAACATGTGCCATCTACAGTGACTCCAACTCTCCCGCTTTCGGCGGGAGATCTCCCACCGAAAGGCCATTTTCGCAAAATCTCCTGCTCTCCCTGAGATTTTAATTTCTCCCGCTCTGGCTTTGTGTCTCCACTTAAGATGTATTTTGGCACCCTTGAAATGTTCTTTTCTCCCGTGAAAAGTGGAATTTAATTTTCCAATGCATTTCCACGGTGTATAAATCACCAATACGCACACGCTACTACATAAGTTTTAATGCATGTATGCATACATGTGTATAATGTGCATGCTAGGCGCTCTACCCCCCCCCCGGACCCCCGCCGCAAGGGACCTCGCGCTTCGCGCTCGTGATGTGCCTTCGCGCACATGAGTTTGGAGTCTCCAGTTTCCTAGGGGATCCAGGCGGTAGAATCTCCAGATCAGAAGGTGCTTGGGGTTGGAGTCTCTGCATCTACACATCCCACCTGCCTGCATTTGGTCCATATCCCTTGGCTGTAAACCTGTGCTATCTATGTACCTATATAAATGTCTCTTGTCTCCACCACCGCCTCCAGCAGCTCGTTCCATACACCCACCACCCTTTGTGTGAAAACGTTACGCCTCAGGTTTGTATTAAATCTATCCCCCCCCCTCATCTTAAACCTGTGTCCTCTACTCTGGGTAAGAGACTCTGCGCCTTTACCCGATCTATTCCTCTCATGATTTTGTGAACTGAGAAAATAAAAATTCACAGCTAGTAATTGTGATCAGGAATTCGTTGCAAGAAGGAATGGTGGAAGTATATTTCATACACACATAAAAGAGGACACTAAATAGATAATTGAGATTGAAAAAAATAAAGGGCTTAGGAAGTGTTTCGGACTTTTGTTTGCTCTTTCCTTTACATTTCCAATGACCACGTTTCCATTCAGAACAGATGCAAAATTCTGACTCAGAACTTCAGTATTCCCTCCGATTCCAGATCTGGTGTGGTGTTTGCAGCTTCTCCCTGTGACCACATGGGTTCCTTCCAGTGCTCCGGTTTCCTCCCACATTCCAAAGACAGGCGGGCTTGTAGGTTAAGTGGCCTCGGTAAATAAGCCCCTGGTGTGTAGGGACTGGATGGGGCTCATGTTGTCGACCTCCGTGGTGAGCCCTGTCAACTGACTTCAGTCAGGCTAACGACAACAAACGGATTGACAGCAGCGCGCCGTAGCTTGGCGCCAACCCGAAGCATGCGCCCTTTTAGGGCGGGCACCTACGGATGTCGAACCGGATGGCATCCCACCCTGCTGCGGATTCTGTTGTCAAACGCAAGAAGAAGAAGAAGAAGGGACTGGATGCACAAGTGGGATTACGTAGAACCCGTGTGAACGGGCGAGCGACAGTCGGTGTGGGTTTGGTGGGCCGAAGAGCCTGTTCCCATGCTGTATCTTTCAATTAAGAAAGACGCCTCGCATTCCTACGATTCTCGTCCTTGTCCCAAGGGGATGGGGACTGGACTTTGTGCCTTCCTTCACACTGGGAACCATTGTGGGGGGATGTTTTTATGTCTAAATGTCTTTATTATTGTTATGTGGTATTCTTTAGTATGTGCTGCAATGGCAATCTGCACTTCACCACACCAATTAGTGTCGGTGACAAATAAAGACCCTTTGAATCTTGTCTTAAACATTACTCCTCCAAATTCCTTCTCCAATTACTCCTCCAATTTTGACTAAAATCTTTATTCAAGTGTTGTCTCGAGATCTTGAACTCCTTCCTTCTTAACTCATCATTCATCATTTCTAATAATTACCATAGCAACAGTCCCTTCCCCCCCCCCCCCCCCCCCCCCACCCCCCCCCCCCCCCCCCCCCCCCCCCCCCCCCCCCCCCCCCCTCTAATGTTCTGCATCTGTCCAGTCATCCCTTTACCCAATAGCAAGTAATGCAAGGCACAATGTGGGACTCACTTTGGCTGTCGATGTTTAAAATGTAGAACAGTACAGCACAGGGGAATAGGCCCTACAGTCCACAATGTCCCAGCTGAACATAATGACTGATCTTATGTGCCTGGCTGAACGTGATCTGTACCCTGCATCTCCATGTGCCCATCCAAAAGCCTCTTAAATGCCACTATGGTCTCTGCCTCCATCACCACCCCTGGCAGTGTGTTCCAGGCACCCGCCACTCTTCATGCTTCTTCAGTCCTATTTCCTAATGGCCGAACCCCTGACAAGGTCTACACTCCAACAAGGTGCAGCCCTTTGTCCAAAGGAGTTGTATTATTTTATACACCCCCCTCCCCCTCCTTCTCCAAACTCCCACACTTAGAAAGCAGCCAGTATATCATAGCCAGGCTATTTATTATTGAACATATAAATCACTTGAACTCACTTCCAAGTTTGTTAATCAATGTGTAAACATCCTAATCCCTCAAGTAGATTTCATCCTGTGACGCTCTCCAAGATTCTCGCTATTTTATATAACAGACCACACAAACGCCCAGATTAGATTCCAAATAGTAATTCACTCGAGGGTATGTGTTATTCTGGATACGAACCGCCCAAAACGCTCCATCAGGTTCTAGTCTGCATCTCACCCTGGCTCCGTTAATCCTTGTATCCAAGGCTCCATACCTGGATTGAATCTTAGCCTCTGTGAAGGGAAATCAATCAGTCCGTTATTCCCCGTGTAAACCACCACACCCCGGGACAACGTCCCCAGACGCAGTTGCGGACGGCAGCGATCCCCTGGCACATCATATTGGGCAACACCAGGGGCGGGGAGGGGAGGGGAGGGGGCGTCAGTTTATTATCGTCTGCTTTCGGGTTTTTTTTTTAATTTAAATCGTTTTTTTGGAGCTTTCTGGCGGAATTTCAAAATCAGGAGTCCTGCTGTTGGGGAGGCGGAGGGAGTGAGAGGGAGGGAAGGGGAAAGGGAAGAAGTGATGGAAGGGAGGAGCGAATGAAAGTGAGAGGGAAGGAGGAGAGAGGGAGGGAGAAGGGGAGAGGAAAAGGGAGGGAGGGGAGAGGGGCGGGAGCATGAGGGGGGAGAGGGAGGGGGAAGGGGAGGGAGGGAGGAGGGGGGAGGGGGGGGAGAGGGGGGGGAGATGAGGGAGAAAAGAGGAGGGAGGGGAGAGGGGGGGAGGAGGAGGGGAGGGAGGGAGGAGCATGGGGGGGGAGAGGGAGGGAGGGAGCATGGGGGGGGGAGGATGGAGGGAGGGAGGAGGGAGGAGGGGAGGAGGGAGGGGGGAGGGAGGGAGGGAGCATGGGAGGGAGGGAGAGAGGAGGGAGGAGAGGGAGGGGAGAGAGGGAGCGGGAGAGGGAGGGAGCATGAGGAGAGAGGAGGGGGAGGGAGGGAGGAGGGGAGAGGGAGGGGGAGGGAGGGAGGGAGGGAGGGAGGGAGGGAGGGTAGGGAGGTAGGGAGGGGAGGGGAGGGGGAGAGAGGAGAGAGAGGGAGGAGGGAGAGGGAGGAGAGGGGGAGAGGGAGGGGAGGGGAGGGAGGAGGAGGGAGGGAGGAGGAGGGAGGGAGGGGAGAAGGGAGGGCGGGAGCATGAGGGGGGGGGGGGGGGAGAGGAGGGAGGGAGGGGAGTGGAGACGACGCTAGCCCCGGCTGAGTCACGGCAGACAGAGGTTGGAGTCAGTGGGCGGCCGAGTTGTGTAACAGTCCCGTGGGGGCAGTGGGCGGCAACAACTGACAAAACTCCTGAAAGACTTCTTTCCGTGCCCGTCAGCAAGAAGTGGCGAGAGTTCCGCAGCGAGACAAAAGTTGTGAGAAGTTGTGAAGAGTTGTGTGTGGGGGGGGGGGGGCGATCTGTGGCGACCACGGGCCGGGGGCCGGGGCCGGGGCCGGGTTGGTGTGGGGGGGGGAGGGGTGGGGAGGGGTGGGGAGGGTGATCTGTTCAAACTGATGGAAAAACCGGGCTCTCTGTGTCCGGCCGGGCTGGCGGCGCCGGAGGCCGCCCAAAACAGAAAGAGTTTCTCGGTCAGTCATCTGCTGGATCTGGGAGAGGCGCCGGGCATGAACGGCGGACCCGAGCCGGCCAGGGGGGCGAGGGAGAGCGGCCGCAGGACGAGGGATCAGCCGGGGCTCGGCGGCGGCGGAGGCGGAGGCGGAGGCGGAGGCGGAGGAGGAGGAGGAGGAGGCGAGGAGGCGGCTCGGCAGAACGGTGAGTGGTGGATGGGGAGGGAGGCTGTTTGGGGTTCGGGACTGGAGGGGGACAGGGAAACCCACCCACCATCAGTGCAAGAAAGAAGGGTTCCAACCTGCAACACCCATCGCCTGTCCATTCCCTCCCCAGATGCCGGCCAGCCTGACCCTCCGAGTTCCTCCAGCACTTTGTGGGTTTTGCTAAAGAATGACAATGTATTAGGTAGGAGGGAACCGCGGATGATGGTTTAAAACCGAAGATAGATACAAAGTGCTGGAGGAACTCGGCGGGTCAGGCGGAGTCTCTGGAGAGAAGGAATGGGGGGCTGAAGCCTGGAGGAGGGTCTCGACCCGAAACGTCCCCCATTCCTTCTCTCCAGAGACGCTGCCTGTCCCGCTGAGTTACCCCTGCATTGTGTAACTGTAACATGGTAAATATTGTTTAAATTGGAAGTGGTTCCTGGGTGTTTGTGGATTAATATGCTGGCGGGTCAGTGTGAGATGCTGAGGGGTTTGACAGGCTGTGTGTGTGTGTGTGTGTGTATGTGGGGGGGGGGGGGGGAGAGATGTTTCCATCTGTGAGTGGGTTCGGAGCGAGGGGGTCACAGTTTATGGATCAGGGGGTCTTCTCCCAGTTATGAAAGCGACCAGACGAATGTCTGTTCTCGCCGAGGAGACCGAGACTTGGGTAAGACTCTGCATGGGAGCGCGGCCGACAGGAGCAGAGCCTTGGAATGTTTCTCTTAAACACAGAGGTAGATAAACACTTGATAAGCAAGGAGGCGAAAGGTCACTCGCTGGAGGAGAGGAATGAGGAGTTTACAAGCAATCACACCAGCCACGATCCTGTCAAAGGACAGAATAGGCTCGAAGGGCCGAGTGGCCGACTGCTGCGCCTGAATTCAGAACTAAGTTCAAGAGTCTGAAGAGAGGTCCCGACCCAAAACCTCGCCTGTCCACCCCCTCCCCACCCCAGACGCCACCCGACCCGCTGAGTCCCTCCAGCATGTTGTATTTTTGCTCAAGATTCCAGCATCTGCTGTTCCCTATCTCCTGCCAGCGATTCGGGTCGAAACATAGAAACATAGAAACATAGAAATTAGGTGCAGGAGTAGGCCATTCAGCCCTTCGAGCCTGCACCGCCATTCAATATGATCATGGCTGATCATCCAACTCAGTATCCCGTACCTGCCTTCTCTCCATACCCTCTGATCCCCTTAGCCACAAGGGCCACATCCAACTCACTCTTAAATATGGCCAATGAACTGGCCTCAACTACCCTCTGTGGCAGAGAGTTCCAGAGACTCACCACTCTCTGTGTGAAAAAAGTCTTTCTCATCTCGGTCTTAAAGGATTTCCCCCTTATCCTTAAGCTGTGACCCCTTGTCCTGGACTTCCCCAACATCAGGAACAATCTTCCTGCATCTAGCCTGTCCAACCCCTTAAGAATTTTGTAAGTAAAGAATTTTGTAAGTAAAGAAGTCGAAGAATTTAATCTAACAACTTTGTCTTTTAGTTCTGCTCCAGGGACAAAAGTATGCCTTTCATTGCAATAAAAATACTAATCTTAAGCAATCCGGAGACCCCAATATATATTTCCTAGAATTTGTTCCAGACACTGCAATTTAATTTTGTTCTGATTTGTTTGTTATTGAGGAAGATTAGTGACTCAGACTTGTCCCTGTCTGTCCTGTCCCCACTTCCTGCTATCGTGTCCCTCTCCCCCCTGTCCCCCCCTGCCCGTCCCCCCTGGTCCCCCTGTCCCCCCTGTCCCCCCTGTCCCCCCCTGTCCCCCCCCTGTCCCCCCTGTCCCCCCTGTCCCCCCTGTCCCCCCCTGTCCCCCCCTGTCCCCCCCTGTCCCCCCCCCCCCTGTCCCCCCTGTCCCCCCTGTCCCCCCTGTCCCCCCTGCCCCCCTGTCCCCCTCTCCATGTACCCATCCACCCGGGCCCAACAGCGCACTGCTATCTCGCTGCACTGGTTGGGATCCAGAGGCGAGAACGTGGCTGCAAATCCACCCGGCAGCTGTGTTAAATCATGTATCTGCAATTAAAAGTTAATATCAGTAATGGTGGCTGTGGGCAGACAGGGATGAAGGGGGATCAGCCAGGCTATTTTCCACGTGCTGGAGCAGGCTCGGGAGAGGGAGTGGATTAGGGTAAAAAGCAGGGGTCAGTGAAAGTGGCCGTGAACCTTTCAAATTGTGGTTAAAACTCCACATGGTTCGCAGTTGCCTTTGGGTACGTCTGACGGTTCCTCCCTTAACCTCAAGCAGTGCGATTCCAGACCCACAGTATAATCTACCCCTTGGAATCTCCCACTTAATTCAGACGCATTTTGGGTCCTTTAATTCATAACCGAGCAGGATAAAGGTGTAAGGAATGGTGCTAAATTACGGCAAGGCCGGGGGTGGGGGGTGGGGGGTATAAACATTCAAGATGCCAGCATCTTACATAGGGGGGGAGAGCAACATGCAGAGGAGAATGATCGCCTCGGGGGAAGAGAGTAGCAGATGGGGAAGAGGGAGACTGGGGTACAGTGGGAGAGGGACAAGTTTGGCGGAGAAAGTAACAGAATGACCCTCCACGATTTCCATCCATCATTAGTTTATGTTTTGGGCTGTGTGGTCCGATGATTATAGTTTAGACAGATTCTACTTCATGGAAAGTCTGTGTCCAAACTTTACAGAGTTTTAAGTTTCAAAAGCTCACAGGCATGTTTCTGGAGGCTTAGAATCACAACATCCAACAAACAGCTTTAAACGTGTTCCTCTCTTGTGCTGTCTTAGTAAGGTTGCTGTTCTGGCTTCAGTTATGTGTACTCTCTTCCATGTCAGCTTCCAACTCAGTCTCCACCATCGCACTGCTTCTTATCTTCAGTTTTCTTCTCCTTATTGCAGTCAGTGCCATTTTGGTCATTTATTTTTGAACAGATTCTTTCATTCTGTCTGTACAAAGCTGGTCATCTGTCTAGCACTTTAACAGATGCCTGGACTACACCACAAGCCACTGTGCGTGTTCTCTCTTCATCACTCTTTCCTGAAGCATTCTCGCCTCCATCTTACTCAGTATCCTTGCTTGAAGTTTCTCCAGCGAGTCACACACTGGCCACTCCCTCTTCTCCCCCTCTCCCATCCGGCAAAAGGTACAGAAGTGTGAAAGCGCACACCTCCAGATTCAGGGACAGTTTCTTCCCAGCTGTTATCAGGCAAATGAATCATCCTACTACACCCCGAAAACAGTGCTGAACCACTATCGACCTCATTGGTGATTCTCGGACTATCCTTGATCGGCTTTGGCTGGCTATATCTTGCACTAAACGTTAATATTCCCTTATCATGTGTCCATACACTGTAAATGGCTCGATTGTAATCATGTATTGTCTTTCTGCTGACTGGATAGCAGACAACAAAAGCTTTTCACTGTACCTCAGTACACGTGACAATAAACTGAGCCGAACAGAGGCCAGATCCTCACTCCGTACAAAGTTGCTGCATGCACACATGTGTTTTAGACTTTCTTCGCAGTTTCACCGCTCCTGACTCAACACAAACGGTCCTCACTGCCAAATTCCACATTGCCCATGCTGATATTATTTGATGATTCAGTTTCTCAACTAACCGCGCATCTAGCTGAACAGTTGACCCCAGATATTTGAACTCGTCAGCATAGGGAATATTTACAAACCGGGTTTTGAAAGTTATTAAAACCTTCAAAACAATATCAAATATTTGTGCATTTGTACAACGGGATTTGGAACGCAACTTCCATCCGATGTAATAACTTAATTAGCTAAATCTTTAATCTCTGTGCAATTAAATTATTACATCGGATGGAAGTTGCGTTCCAAATCTCGTTGTATCTCTGTGCAATGACAATAAAGATATATTATTATTATTATTATTATTATTATTATTAAACTTGCATAAAGCAACAATGGGAGAAGGATGAAATATATCCTCTCCCACCATCTGTCTCTCTCCCTCTCCTGCCAGTTACTCTTCCCACCTACAAGTCAGTCACTATCCACCTACAAGTATGTCATTGCCCCCCCCATCTTGCATTCTCTCTTCCCAAACCTGTTACTCTCCCTCCTCCCAGTCTATCGCTTTCTCCCCTGAGTTGGTCACTGTCCACCCAATCTCGCACTCTTCACCCAGCCTCTCACTCTTCCCCTCACTCTCCCCCCAGTCTCTCCCTCTCCCCCCATCTCACTCTTCCCCCCAGTCTTTCACTCTCCCCCCATTCTGTGCTCTTCCCCCAAGCCTGCCACTCTATGCACCACCCTCCATCCTCCCCATCTATCACCCTCTCCCGAGGCTATCATTCTCCTCTGTCTGTCTCTGTTGTTTTCTCACCCCCATCTATCACTCTCCCCCCACAGTCTGTCAGTCCCGCCTCCACTCTCACCCTCCCCCATCACAATTGGTTCTCCCATCGGCCCATGTCCCTGGCTTGCAGAGTCGCTCTGTGTTTAATTATCCCTCACTCACTTCCACTACTCATGCCCCCAACCAGTTAGTAGCTTAGAAACATAGAAATTAGGTGCAGGAGTAGGCCATTCGGCCCTTTGAGCCTGCACCGCCATTCAATATGATCATGGCCATTAGAGCATAGAACAGCACAGGAACAGACATTTCAGCCCGTAATATCTGTGCCATACATGATGCCAAGACCAACTCTTATCTGCCTGCACACGATCCATACCCGACCATTCCCTGCACATCCACATGCCTATCTAAACGTCTCTTAAACACCACTATTGTATCTGCCTCCAACATCCCCGGCTGCACGTTCCAGGCACCCACCATCCTGCGTAAAATTAACTTGCCCCGAATGTCTTCTTTAAACATTGCCCCCCCCCCCCCCCCCTCACAAAACTGTAAAGCTAATACCCCTGTCCCACTTAGGAAACCTGAACGGAAACCTCTGGAGACTTTGCGCCCCACCCAAGGTTTCCGTGCGGTTCCCGGAGGTTCCCTGAGGTTTTTGTCCTCCGGCAACCACCTTCAACTACCATCGCGCAACCGGCTTCGACTAAAAGAATTACCGATTTTTAAAACGGAAACCACTTTCGACCATTAGGGAGACTGACAAAAACCTCCGGGAACCGCACGGAAACCTTGGGTGGGGCGCAAAGTCTCCAGAGGTTTCCGTTCAGGTTTCCTAAGTGGGACAGGGGCATTATTATTCCCCTTCAGATGGTGGTTCCTCATCTCTGGCTTACTGTAAATCATCCTCATGCCTCGTCATCTACGTTCATCTACTTCTACATAACTTTCTCTCTGAATTTTGCACATGCATTTCCTTGTCTCTCTGCCTGTCTGTCTGTCTCTCTCCAGTTATTGCCTCCCTTTAGCTCTCCCTTTCCCATCCCTTCCCTTGTTTGCCCGTCTTTCTCTCCCTGCTCCATCTCCTGTTTCCTATGGAGTGCAGCTGGAATGGTGAACACTGAACCTATTCTGAGGAAGCAGCCATCCTGCTGAAACTCTCAATGTTCACCTGGAATCACAGGGTAAATATCACTGGGAAGGAGGTCATCTGATCATCAGAACAATGGAGATCCAAGTTAACTAACCCTGCAGATCGAATGAATTCATTCCACTCAATAAGTCCATTATTTTACTGAAAGAAAACTTTCCACCAAATGGCTATTGATCTATGATCCCAGCAATGATTGGATTAACATGAAATGTTGTCAGGATTAACATGAAATGTTGGATTAACATGAATGTTGCCAGGGTTCCAGCAACTATGTTACAGAGAAAGGTTGAACAAGTTAGGTCTTTATTCTTTGGAGCGCAGAAGGTTAAGGGGGGACTTGATTGAGGTCTTTAAAATGATGAAAGGGATAGACAGAGTTAACGTGGATACGTTTTTCCCATTGAGGGTAGGGAAGATTCAAACAAGAGGGCATGACATGAGAATTAAGGGACAGAAGTTTCGGGGTAACGTGAGGGGGAACTTCTTTACTCAGAGGGTGGTGGCTGTGTGGAATGAGCTTCCAGCAGAAGTGGTGGAGGCACGATCGATTTTAACATTTAAGAGTAAAGTGGATAGGTATATGGACGTGAAGGGAATGGAGGGGTATGGTCTGAGTGCAGGTAGATGGGACTAGGGGAAAACAAATGGTCGGCACGGACTGGAAGGGCCGAGAGGGCCTGTTTCCGTGCTGTAATTGTTATATGGTTATATGGTTATATGGTTTATTTCAAAGACAACAGCGTGGAATTAAATTTAATTCTGAAGTTAGCAGGCTGTGCCGACTAATGTCTTACTTGTCGAACCCAAATACCAGAAACTCCACCAGAATTCTTGTTGCACAGGGAGTTTTTTTTTTTCAAATGAATGTTATTCATTCTCGAGATGTAGGCTGGTGGATGGTATTAAAAAAATAATTTCATGGCCAGTGGTATGTTGGCCTAGGGTTGAAATACAAAAGAGGCGGAAGTTAGGATACTGTTATATAAAGCTCTGGTTAACGTCCCCGTGGAGTAATTACACTCGGGTCTGGGCACCGCGTCCCAGAACGGAATATTGGTCTTGGAGACATGCAGAACGAGAATCAACAGACCCATCCCCGAGTGAGGGTTTCAGTTAGAAGGCAGGTAGCATGGTCTGAGGTCTATTCCTTTCAATATCAAGGTTGTGACACCAGCTAATTGTGGTGTTTACAGTGATCCAGCCAACGAGAGAAGTCCTGACCCTAAAAGGGTCCCGACCTAAAACATCACCTGTCCAGATTCTCCAGGGATGATGCCTGACCTGCTGAGTTACTCCAGCATTTATGTCTTTTTATTAGATGGCATCTATCTCCTCATTTGGGGGGAACTTTACAAAAGGGGACATAATCTTTGAGTTAGAGTTTTGCTGGTCATGGTGATCTCAGCAGGGATTTCTTCACACGGGATAATTGGGATAACACAGGAACCGGCCCATTGCCATAATGTCCACGCCAAAATTGAAGCCAAAATAAACTCTCCTCTGACTGCCAGTAATCCATATCCCTCCATCCCCTGCATATCCATGTGTCCACACAAAAGCCTCTTAAACTCAGTGCAAAGTAGGAACACCTATTTACTACCATTAACCACTGAATTTAAAGTTTATTAAACATTTTCAAACTTAGATTGGTAGAATTTTATTTTTTCAGGAGCCCAATTTTGTTTTACCAGACCAAATTTGACGTAACTTAAGGCACAATAGACTTGGACGACCGGATCCTCTTCCAATACGCTGAAGGCATTTTAAGTATTTGATGTCCAAATTTAATAAACTGGTTTGGTGGGTCACTTCAGATAATAATCAGGCACATGGGTGAAGTGAAATTCAGGCACAGACAGGGAAAGAAGGGCAGTTTTCATTCTCTAAAGAATATTAACATAATAATGAAGGTTCGCTCCTGACCTCAGGTGCTGCCCCTGTGGAGTTTACGTGTTCTCTCTGTGACCACGTGGGTTTCCTCCGGGTTCTCCGGTTTCCTCCAACATCCCAAAGACATGGGGGTTTGTAGGTTAATTGGCCTCTATACGTTTCCCCTAGTGTGTTGGGAGTGGATATGAAAGTGGGAAAACATGGAACTAATGTGTAGGAAGGAACTGCAGATGCTGGTTTAAACTGAAGATAAACACAAAAAGCTGGAGTAACTCAGTGGGACAGGCAGCAACTCTGGAGAGAAGGAATGGGTGACATTTCGGGTCGAGACCCTTCTTTAGACTGGTTAGGGATATGGGAAACAAGAGATATAGACGGAGAAGTGGAGAGATAAAGAACAATGAATGAAAGATATGCAAAAAAGTAACGATGAGCAAACAGGCCACTGTTAGCTGTTTGTAGCTCTTTGGTTTCTAGGGTGAAAAGGAGAAGCTAGTGCGACTTGGGTGGGAGAGGGATAGAAAGAGAAGGAATGCCAGGGCTACCTGAAGTGAGATAATTCAATATTCATACCACCGGGCTGTAAGCTGGCCACGCGAAATATGAGATGCTGTTCCTCCAATTTGCGTTCAGCCTCACTCTGACAATGGAGGAGACCTAGGACAGAAAGGTCTGTGCAGGAATGGGAAGGGGAATTAAAGTGTCTGGTAACCGGGAGATCAGGTTGGTTCAGGTGAGCTGAGCGAAGGTGTTCCACGAAACGATCGTTCAGTCTGTAACTGGGCAATTGATGGTTGTCACAGCCCAGTGTGATAAATGACCGGTTTCCATGCTGTTTCAATAAAATCAAATAAGAATACAACTTTATCCTGTTTACTTATTACAATTCTTTATTCCGGATTCTTAAAGACTAAATTCAGATTTGAATACTGGGTCCTTTGAATACTTTTCCAGTACCTGCCCAGACCCCCAAAACACTGGAGTAACTCAGCGGGTCATTGTTCCGACCCGAAACATCACCCATTCCTTCCCTCCCAGAGATGCTGCCTGTCCCGCTGAGTTACTCCAGCACTTTGTGTCTACCTTCGGTGTAAACCAGCATCTGCAGTTCCTTTTCACTACCTCCCGTGGCAGCTCGTTCCATGCACCCCCCACCCGGGAAGGGGACGGGGAGATGTTTTGCAGTTTGGCATCGGGAGGAGAATGGGGAGTGCGGGGGGAGAGATAAGACTTTGCCTTCCATCACAGTGAGGAGGAGAGTCGCTGCGATGGATGTTTGTGTACATTGTGATGTGTCTTGGTTCATTTTCTCGTGTTTGTATGACTGCAGAAACCAAAGTTCGTTTTAAACCTCAATGAGGTTCAAAGGACAACAAATAAATTGTATTGCCTTTGTAATTGTATCGCACTGTAAGCTGGGCTGTGCAAGTGGCCGTGTGGACGCCCCCTTGTTCATTGGGATCACTCGCACCCATCCGGTGTCCGGCTGCGGGCGTTGTCCACTGGCCTGCGCGAGGGATGGTCCGGGCGGCGGGGAGGTGTGGCGGAGGCCGGGGCTGCGGGCCGGGAGCGCGGGGGCCAGCGCTGGGCCACCCCGTGTGTGCGGTGAGGCCCCAGCTGCACAGGCTGCAAACCTCGTCCTATCCTCCCGCTGCTTAAGAAGGAACTGCAGATGCTGGAAAATCGAAGGTAGACAAAAGTGCTGGAGAAAGTCAGCGGGTGCAGCAGCATCTGTGGAGCGAAGGAAATAGGCAACGTTTCGGTTGGGTTTCGGGCCGAAACGTTGCCTATTTCCTAAGCCCTTGGGTTTCGGCCCGAAACGTTGCCTATTTCCTTCGCTCCATAGATGCTGCTGCACCCGCTGAGTTTCTCCAGCACTTTTGCCTACCTATCCTCCCGCTGGCCCCGCCTGTAGTTAGTGCATTTGTACAGCGCCAGTCCCCCACCTTCGCATCGCAGCTCCCAATACATTGAAACCATAGACTTCGGAGAAACACGTACAAACTCTGTACAGACGACACCCGCAGCCGGGATCGAACCCGGGTCCCTGGCAGTTACAACTCCACCGTAGCTGCCCACATCTTGATGTGGCGTCAGGCAGAAAGAACGGCATCCAATTTGACCCCAACAACCCCCCACTGACATTTCCAACCTGGGGAAAAACACTGTGTGAAAAACAAAAGGATAACACAATTCATACTGCCCCACCCAGGGAGCCGCACATTTCTCCCACTATTCCACCCCTCTTTCTCCAGCCCTCCATCCCCTTCCATCTACATCCCTCCCTCTGGCTTCACATTTCATTCCCCATCCCGCCTTGTCTGACAGCCTTTTGTATTCTTTTCAACTCTAACTGTTGTCATTTACTCCACCCATCTATCCCCCCCCCCCCACCCCTGTTAGCTGTATCCACCTATCATTAACCTGGTGTTGTCCTGCCCCCATCTCTTTTCCAGCTTTCTTCCCCCTTCTAACCAGTCTGAACTAATCAGGATTTAATAGAGAGTTGGATAGAGCTCTAGGGGCTAGTGGAGTCAAGGGATATGGGGAGAAGGCAGGCACGGGTTATTGATAGCGGACGATCAGCCATGATCACAATGAATGGCGGTGCAGGCTCGAAGGGCCGAATGGTCTCCTCCTGCACCTATTTTCTATGTTTCTATGTTTCTATGAAGAGGGGCCAGACCTGAAAGATCATCTATCCATGTTCTCCACAGATGCTGCCTGACCCGCTGTGTTATTCCAGCACTTTGTTAATTGCTCAAGATTCCAGCATCTGCCATTCCTTGCGTCCCGCACATAACAGCGTGGTTACCATTGGGTAATCTGGTTAAATTATATTGGTTGAGTGGTAATATTGCCCTATATCTGGGAGTGAGAGGGAACTTGCTTGATATCCCCACCTTCACTGATGGAGTGTGAACTCACACCTACCCCTGCACCAGAGAAGTGTGAATTCACACCTGCTCCTGCACTGTAGGAGTGTGAACTCACACCTACCATTGCGCTGGAAGTGTAAGCTCACAACTACCCCTGCACCAGCAGTGAACTTACACACCTACCCCTGCACCAGAGGAGAGTGTGAACTCACAACTACCCATATGCCAGAAGTGTGACCTCACACCTACCCCTGCACCAGAGGAGTGTGTTGGCTCACAACTACCCCTACACCAGCAGTGTGAGCTCACACCTACCTCTGCACCAGAGGAGTGTGTGGGCTCACAACTACCCCTACACCAGCAGTGTGAGCTCACACCCACCTCTGCGCCAGGAGTGTGTGGACTCACAACTACCCATATGCCAGAAGTGTGAGCTCACACCTACCCCTGCACCAGAGGAGTGTGTTGGCTCACAACTACCCCTACACCAGCAGTGTGAGCTCACACCCACCTCTGCACCAGGAGGTTGCCTTGGGAATCGCCCTCTGCCAATGGTTTACTGCACCAGTGTTGCCTCACTGAGTGTGAAATCACTGACCCACCGATCTTTCCTTCCCCCACCAAGATAGCGCCCACCCTGTCCTGCATGCACTCAGTGCTGCCCCTCTAGCAGTGCATGCTTTGATCCATCCATGCTCTCTTTCCTAGAGTAGGGAGAAAAGAAAGCAAAAACAGTGCATTAAGTTCAAATCAAAGGGAACTGCGCGCTAGACAGTAGCAACGTCGGACCTGCTGAGTCTGTTGGAGACAGCAGAACATGTTAATCAAGGCCCAAGCTCACGTCCAGCTCCTGATTGAACGTGTATCCCGGCTAATGAGAGCAAGGCAGCCAAAGATATTTTAATTGGAAAACAAGGCCGAAAGTGTGAGTCAAAACTTTGGCAAATCTCGCAATCCTTAATTGAAAACACTTTGGTTTGTGAAGCACAAGGGGAAAAAAAACTCTCCTTGTCTGGGCAAAAAGGAACTAAGGCCTTGTTTGCATTGACTGTAATTCTCGTCAGTCGGGATTTACATCAGGGGTTCAAAATATTATTTTTTTTACAAAATAAATTGAAATCCCAATCAGGGTTCATCGATCCCTGGGTTTACAACTGAGAGCTGGATGATGTACATCACGTTAACAAGGCCACTTGTGCTGGGACCATGGCCAGACAAAAGTGGCACAGCTTGGAGAAAATAATCCAAATGTTTGGTCAAAGGATTAATGAATTGTGTGCAGTTTTGGTCCCCTAATTTGAGGAAGGACATTCTTGCTATTGAGGGAATGCAGCGTAGGTTTACGGGATGGCGGGACTGTCATATGCTGAGAGAATGGAGCAGCTGGGCTTGTACATTCTGGATTTTAGAAGGATGAGAGGATATCTCATTGAAACATATAAGATTGTTAAGGGCTTGGACACGCTAGAGGCAGGAAACATGTTCCTGATGTTGGGGGAGTCCAGAACCAAATAAGGAGTAAGCCATTTAGAACGGAGACGAGGAAACACTTTTTCTCACAGAGAGTGGTGAGTCTGTGTAATTCTCTGCCTCAGAGGGCGGTGGAGGCAGGATCTTTGGCTGCTTTCAAGAGAGAGATAGATCGGGCTCTTAAAAATAGCGGAGTCAGGGGATATGGGGTGAAGGCAGGAACGGGGTACTGATTGGGGATGATCAGCCATGATCACATTGAATGGCGGTGCTGGCTCGAAGGGCCGAGTGGCCTACTCCTGCACCTATTGTCTATTGTCTATTGAATGAATGGAACTTTATTATCACATGTGATATGTCACAGTGAGCTTCTTTGTTTTGCATAGACAAGGCATGCAAAGAGTCACCACTTATAGGGCACTGACAACGTTATAGAGTACAAAATTACTTAAGGGGTTGGAAAGCTAGGAGAGGATGTTTAAGGTCACAGCATCCTTTAAGACAATCACACAGAGAGAGGCTCTGGCGAGAGGGTAGTTGAGGCCAGTTCATTGGCTATATTTGGGTGGAGCTAAGTTTAAGAAGGAATTTCAATGATCGATCGGTGCAGGCGGCTGAATGGCCTACTCCTGAAGGTAAAGGTCTGCATTGCTCAGATTTGGAGATAAACAAAAAGGAGAAACCTCTGGAGCGAAGGAATAGGTGACGTTTCGGGTCGACCCGAAACGTCACCTATTCCTTCGCTCCATAGACGCTGCCTCACCCGCTGAGTTTCTCCAGCATTTTTGTCTACCTTCAATTTTTTTCCAGCATCTGAAGTTCCTTGTTAAACATTCAGATTTGGAGAGAAATGTTGGAGCAAACATGGAGGGAAAAGGGCAAGGGGAGAGATGAACATGAAGGAGAGCAATACAGAACATTCTGAAGATGGTCTCGACCCGAAACATCACCCGTTCCTTCTCTCCGGAGATGCTGTCTGACCCGCTGAGTTTCTCCAGCTTTTTTGTGTCTATCTTTCGGTTTAAACCAGCATCTGCAGTTCCTCCCTGCACCATATAAAACATTGACAGGAAACACACGGAACTGCAGGTGTCGGGATCTTGCGTTGAACGCAAAGTGTTGGAGTGACTCAAAGGATCGGGCAGCAACCAGTAAAAACAAGCCTGAAGGCTTAGTGTCACAATGCAAGGAGCATTCGTAATAAGGTGGACGAGTTGAATGTGCAGATAGCTATTAATGACTGTGCTATAGTTGGGATCACTGAGACATGGCTCCAGGGGGACCAAGGCTGGGAGCTGAACATCCAGGGATATTCAATATTCAGGAGTGGAGTTGGGGATGGCATCAAACAGGAAATTAGAAATGCGTGCAACAAGGGTAAAACAGTTATAATGGGTGACTTCAATCTACATATAGATTGGGTGAATCAAATTGGCAGGGGTGCTGAGGAAGAGGATTTATTGGAATGTATGCGGGATAGTTTTCTAAACCAACATGTAGAGGAACCAACGAGAGAGCAGGCTATTCTAGACTGGGTGTTGAGTAACGAGGAAGGGTTAGTTAGCAGTCTTGTTGTGCGGGGCACCTTGGGCAAGTGACCATAATATGGTTGAGTTCGTCATTAGGATGGAGAGTGACATAATTAAGTCAGAAACAAGGGTTCTGAACTTAAACAAGGGTAACTTTGAAGGTATGAGAAGTGAATTGGCCAAGATAGACTGACAAGTGATTCTTAAAGGGTTGACAGTGGATGTGCAATAGAAGGTATTTAAAGACTGCATGGATGAACTACAACAATTGTTCATCCCAGTTTGGCAAAAGAATAAATCAGGGA
Source organism: Okamejei kenojei (assembly GCA_035221665.1). NCBI lineage: Eukaryota > Metazoa > Chordata > Chondrichthyes > Rajiformes > Rajidae > Okamejei > Okamejei kenojei. The sequence continues at coordinate 23,778,991 of CM069163.1, forward strand.
AGGTAGTGCATCCATGGATAACAAGGGAAATCAGGGATAGTATAAAAACAAAAGATGAGGCATACAAATTAGCCAGAAAAAGCAGCCTACCAGAGGACTGGGAGAAATTCAGAGTCCAGTAGAGGAGGACAAAGGGCTTAATTAGGAAAGGGAAAATAGATTATGAAAGAAAACTGGCACGGAACATAAAAACTGACTGCAAAAGTTTTTATAGATAAGGGAAGAGAAAGAGATTAGTTAAAACAAATGTAGGTCCCTTGCAGTCAAAAACAGGTGAATTGATCATGGGGAACAAGGACTTGGCAGACCAATTGAATAACTACTTTGGTTCTGACTTCACTAAGGAAGACATAAATAATCTGCCGGAAATAGCAGGGGACCGAGGGTCAAACAAGATGGAGGAACTGAGTGAAATTCAGGTTAGCCGGGAAGTGGTGTTGGGTAAATTGAATGGATTAAAGACCGATAAATCCCCAGGGCCAGATAGTCTGCATCCCAGAGTACTCAAGGAAGTAGCCACAGAAATAGGGGATGCATTAGTGATAATTTTTCAAAACTCCTTAGTTTCTGGAGTAGTTCCTGAGGATTGGAGGGTAGCTAATGTAACCCCACTTTTTAAAAAAGGAGGGAGGGAGGGAGAAAACGGGGAATTACAGACCAGTTAGTCTAACATCGGTAGTGGGGAAACTGCTAGAGTCAGTTATTAAAGATGGGATAGCAGTACATTTGGAAAGTGGTGAAATCATTGGACAAAGTCAGCATGGATTTACGAAAGGTAAATCATGTCTGACGAATCTTATAGAATTTTTTGAGGATGTAACTAGTAGAGTGAATAAGGGAGAACCAGTGGATGTGTTATATCTAGACTTTCAGAAGGCATTCGACAAGGTCCCACATAAGAGATTAGTATACAACTTAAAGCACACGGTATTGGGGGTTCAGTATTGGTGTGGATAGAGAACTGGCTGGCAGACAGGAAGCAAAGGGTAGGAGTAAATGGGTCCTTTTCAGAATGGCAGGCAGTGACTAATGGGGTACCACAAGGCTCAGTGCTGGGACCCCAGCTATTTACAATATATATTAATGATTTGGACGAGGGAATTGAATGCAACATCTCCAAGTTTGCGGATGACACTAAGCTGGGAGGTAGTGTTAGGTGTGAGGAGGATGCTAGGAGGCTGCAAGGTGACTTGGATAGGCTGGGTGAGTGGGCAAATGTATGGCAGATGCAGTATAATGTGGATAAATGTGAGGTTATCCATTTTGGTAGCAAAAACAGGAAGGTGGACTATTATCTGAATGGTGACAAATTAGGAAAAGGGGAGATGCAACGAGACCTGGGTGTCATGGTACACCAGTCATTGAAAGTAGGCATGCAGGTGCAGCAGGCAGTGAAGAAAGCAAATGGTATGTTAGCATTCATAGCAAAAGGATTTGAGTATAGGAGCAGGGAGGTTCTACTGCAGTTGTACAGGGTTTTGGTGAGACCACACCTGGAGTATTGCGTACAGTTTTGGTCTCCAAATCTAAGAAAAGACATTCTTGCCATAGAGGGGGTACAGAGAGGGTTCACCAGACTGATTCCTGGGATGTCAGGACTTTCATATGAGGAAAGACTGGATAGACTTGGCTTGTACTCGCTAGAATTCAGAAGACTGAGGGGGGATCTTATAGAAACTTACAAAATTCTTAAGGGGTTGGACAGGCTAGATGCAGGAAGATTGTTCCCGATGTTGGGGAGGTCCAGAACAAGGGGTCACAGTCTAAGGATAAGGGGGGATTCCTTTAGGACCGAGATGAGGATAACATTTTTCACACAGAGAGCGTTGAGTCTCTGGAATTCTCTGCCACAGAAGGTAGTTGAGGCCAGTTCATTGGCTATATTTAAGAGGGAGTTAGATGTGGCCCTTGTGGCTAAAGGGATCAGGGGGTATGGAGAGAAGGCAGGTACAGGATACTGAGTTGGATGATCGGCCATGATCATATTGAATGGCGGTGCAGGCTCGAAGGGCCGAGTGGCCTACTCCTGCACCTATTTTCTATGTTTCTATGTAACCTCAGCAGGACATGGATGGGCGACCTGTTGCAAGGCCTGGAGCAAGGTAGTCAATCAGCTAATGGGACTCGTACAAGAATGAATCGTTTAAAAAACGAGATGGACCTACCCTGCCCACTCATACAATGGCTGACAGATATTATGTCCTGCCTAAAGCTCGAGAAAATCAGGTACTCACCTCAACATTCAAATGGAAGGTTTCAGAAAGCATGGGGATCTTTTTAAAATGCATTCCAGACTTTGTAAATGCTTGATCATCAAGTACAGTTGAACAGTCTTGCCCATTCACTTATTGTGGGTCATTGTTGCGACAGGCTGATATTTGCATCTGCTCACTGGCAGTGACTGGGGAGGGATTATTTTTTGGTATCTCGTTTTTCCTTTATTGTTCTTGTCTTGTTATATGTTGGCATAAGTTGTTTTTTTATTTATTCTTTTCATACACTCTGTCTGTAACAAATGGACAACGTTGCACTTTGTTATGTCCTGAAAACGAAATAAAAAAGATTTTGATTTAAAAAAAAAATGAGTTGGAGACAGAGTAAGAGAGCTGAGGTTGGGTGTGTAGGAAGGAACTGCAGATGCTGGTTTACACCGAAGATAGACACAAAATGCTGGAGTAACTCAAGCGGGTCAGGCAGCATCTCTGGAGAGAAGGAATGGGTGACGTTTCAGGTCGAGACCCTTCTTCAGACAGAGCCAGGGGAGAGGGAGACTGGAGATATGGAAGGGTGCAAAGAGCATGTAAGGTGTGGCATGGCATCGCTCACCATTCACAGGTAGGCTCCACACTTCCAGCACCTTTTGCCCAGAGCAATGTTTCCTGACTTCAACCTGAGAGATTTAGCTCTAAAATTCAGCTAGCATGCTTCAGCCTTAGATTCCCCCATCAGGATCTCTCTATCTTACCTGCTGGTTCCATTTAACTTCAATCAGATATTCCTTTAGCTGTCTGAGTGCCTAGCAATATAACCATAGTTTGTGTAACAGCTTGCCATAATTGAAGCCTTGGAATCCATGGATTGTATGCTCAATTCAATACTTCAGAAATAAAATCATATTGGGTTCATTTCAAATGGTAGAGTTTGATATATTTTTTAAGTAGAAACTTGGATGTAAAGATGTTTCCCCTGAGTTCCCTATTACATTCATTTGGGACTCTCGTGGACTTATAAGCTGAAGAATTCTACACTCGGAACGCTCGTTCTTCATATTTCAGCCCAGAAAGGAGACCATTCAGACGAAACATTGCCACCAGTCCCATCCCTCATTTATTTCCCCGTAACCTATTCTCTCTCTCTCTCTCTCTCTCTCTCCCACACACACTGACCCTCACTGGGGTACAGGTCCCCCACACACACACACTCGCTGACCCTCACTGGGTTACGGGTCCCCCACACACACACACACTGACCCTCACTGGGGTACAGGTCCCACACACACTGACCCTCACTGGGGTACGGGTCCCACACACACTGACCCTCACTGGGGTACGGGTCCCACACACACACACACTGACCCTCACTGGGGTACGGGTCCCACACACACACACACTCGCTGACCCTCACTGGGGTACGGGTCCCCCACACACACACACACACACACACACACACACACACACACACTGACCCTCACTGGGGTACGGGTCCCACACACACACACACACACACACACACTGACCCTCACTGGGGTACGGGTCCCACACACACTGACCCTCACTGGGGTACGGGTCCCACACACACTTGCTCTTTACTTGTGCGTGGGGAAGATGCCGTTTGTAACCCTCCTCCTCCTCCCCTCTCTCCCGCCTCCTGCAGTGGTGCGGCGCATTCCAAATGCAGATCTCCAGAAAGAGAGGAAGAAGCAGAGGAGGAACAGGACCACGTTTAACAGTTCACAACTACAGGCACTGGAGAGAGTCTTCGAGCGAACGCATTATCCAGATGCATTTGTCCGGGAGGAGCTGGCCAGGAGAGTCAACCTGAGCGAGGCGAGAGTGCAGGTCAGGGCAAAGCACCAATGCAGTGCCAATCGTGCATGGGATCGACATACAGAGGGTGGGAGCGTGCCGGGGTAGATGCAGTACCTGGACTCCATCCCCATCTTCTCCTCTCCTCTCCTCCTGCCTTGACTATTTTCAAGCCTCCCTTGAATTCACCAATACTGTTTGCTTCCACCTGAAGTCAAGTCAAGTCACTTTTATTTATAGAGCACATTTAAAAACCAACTCTCGTTGGCCAAAGTGCTTTACATTGGTATAAGAATAGTATAACAAACAACAGCGGTTCACAGATTAAATACAAACATCACTACATACATATAGCCCTCGCTCAGAGGACGTCAAGAACGGCTTGGGAGTAGAGATGGCAGCAAATTCTTCACCTGATGTATTGACTTGCCCCCGTCCCCTTCCGTAGCTTGTGCAGTGCATCGGAACTTGGAACGCAAACCTTTCCCTTTGCCAAACCTTGTGATGTCATTTCACGGCGCTGCCTGATCCACAGGAGATCTGTGATGGATGCCTTGGAAGGAAAGTTGGAAAGACACAGCAGAGAATAGATCTCTGTCGGTTCTGCCTGTATCCAGATCCCTCCGTGGCTGCACCATCTCACCATCTCAATCACCTCGTCCAGCCCCAGAACTATTGGAAATGTCTCTGCCCCTCCAACTCTGTGCCCCCACAAATCCACCATTTCCAACGCACCAAATTCAGCTGCTTTGACCCAGACCTTGGGCATCTCCTTTCCAGAACTCTCCATCTCACCCCGCTCCTTCAAGACACTTCTGAAAACTTACTTCCGTGGAATGTGAGGTGTAGGAGGGATATGGATCAAGTGCAGGCAGAGGAGGAGAAACATAGAAACATAGAAAATAGGTGCAGCAGGAGGCCATTCGGCCCTTCGAGCCAGCACCGCCATTCATTGTGATCATGCCTGATCGTCCGCTATCAATAACCCGTGCCTGCCTTCTCCCCATATCCCTTGACTCCACTAGCCCCTAGAGCTCTATCCAACTCTCTCTTAAATCCATCCAGTGAGTTGGCCTCCACTGCCCTCTGTGGCTGGGAATTCCACAAAGTGGAACGGCATTATGTTTGGCATGGACATTGTGGATTGTAAGGCCTAATCTTGTGCTGTGTTGTTTTATGCTCTGTGTTCTGTGTTCATAGTCTATGTTCTCTGCTCCATGTTCTATGTTCGACGTTTAAGAGCCGTGTGGATTTGGCTCAGAAACTCTTGCTGCCAATTGTAATACTAAGGGTTGGCATGAAACCGGCTGTCAGAAAGCAGCTCCCATCTCTCACACCCTCACCGCCCCGTTACTCTCGCAGGTCTGGTTTCAGAATCGGCGAGCAAAGTTTCGGCGGAATGAACGCGCCTCGTTGGCCAGCAGGACGGTGTCGCTCCTCAAATCCTACGGCACGGAAGCTGCCGTCGAGCAGCCGGTCGCCCCCCGGCAGCCTTCCCTGGGCGCAGAGTTTCTCTCGTGGTCGGCCAACTCTTCCTACAGGTAACGGCGCAGCGGCAACGCCGGCGGCTGCAGCCCTCCCCCGCGGGAGCGGTCGCACGTCATTGTAACTGTCCCTCCCACACTCGCACCCAACACATCCGTTTCGGCCTCGCCCATCGCCAGAGAGAGGCCAGGCGCAAAATGGCAGAATAATACCTCATACCTCGAAGATAGACACACAATGCTGGATGGAGTAACTCAGCGGGTCAGGCAGCATCTCTGGAGAGAAGGAATTGGTGACGTTTCGGGTCGAGACCCTTCTTCAGACTTGGGCAGCTGGTACTGAGTGGTTTGTGCATTGAACTTTCCAACATCAGATAGCCCATACCCTCATGTTCCTCTTCACACACCCTCACCCATCCATGTTGTTGTCTCATTTTATTCATCTCTCCCATCCTCCACCACCGACTGATTCCACCTGCCCATCATCCCCTCCCCCTCTAGTTCAAGCTATCACCCACTGGTCACCATCCCCTCCCGCCTGCTCTTATATACTGGCGATCATTCCTCTTCTCACTCTGATGCAGGGCCTGACTCGAACTGTTGACCGTTTCTCTGCCTCCTCAGATGCTGTTTGACCGTGCAGTTATTCCTGTTCCTTGTTCCAGATCCCAGCATCTGCATTCTCTTTTGTCTTCACTCAACAGGAGAGATTTTGGAAAACCTGCCCTCACCTCATCCGTCCAACTTCCACAGACACAGACACGTATCTGCACACACACTCACGCACACACGCACGCACACATACAAACAAACATGCATGCACACGCACATGCACACGCAAATGTGCATGCACATGTACACACACACATACACGCATGAACGAGCATATACATACACACACACACAATAATTGTTCTGTGGTTTTACAGCCCGGTGCCATCTTACACTTCGAACGGATCGAGTGGCAGCAGCACAGGAGTGACCATGGCGAACAGCATTGCCAATCTGCGGCTGAAGGCCAAGGAGTTCAGCCTCCAGAGGAGCCACGTCACCCCCATCAACTGATCCCGGGCTGGCCTGGGACAAAGGCAAGTGCTGGGGACATTCTGACACGGGACACGTTCTAACCCAGGTCAGTGTGCTCGGCACACTCTCTCATCCACGATAACGTATGGTACATTCTGACCCGGGACATCGCGGTTGGACACGTGGATCCACACCAGCCTGCCCAGGACTATCCAGCCTAGCGCCACACTCTGACCCAGGATAACCTGCTTGGGACTCCCCGACAAGAGACAATGCGCTTGGGACTTGGCTATCCCGGGTAACGACAGACCCTAATCTTGGCCAACGAGGCCAAGACACACCGACCCAAGGTGAGGGGCTTGGGCAGCACTCTGACTCAGGGCAACATGCTGGTGACAACATGTTCCAGCTCAAAACCAGCCAAGTGATCCAGGTTGTAGAAACAAGGAACCACAGATGCTGGTTAATGCACAAGAGGGCACAGAGTGCTGGAGGACACAAGGTGCTGGATAGTTCATGGGGACCATTGATATCCTTGTTTTCAGGAGAGGGCTGCTACCGTACAACGCCAGGTACCCGGGTTCAATCCTGACTATGGGAGCTTGCACCTTCTCCCCGCGCTCGGGTTTTCTCCGGGCGCTCCCGTTTCCTCCCACACTCCGAAGGCATACAGGTTTTATTGTCTTCGGTAAAATTGTAAATTGGCCCTTGTGTGTAGGATAGTGCTAGTGTGCGGGCATCGCACGTCGGCGTGCACTCGGTGGGCCAAAGGTCCTGTTTCCACTCTGTATCTCGAAACTAAAACTAAAGATGCTGCCTGACCTGTTGAGTGACTCCAGTGGTTCTGGTTACTCCTTTACTGATCGTACACTCACTCACCACATCTCCTTAGATACACGGACAGGCAGCGCGAGTTTCCTGTTGCTCAGCGTGTCGTGAGATGATTGCAAATGTCACTATGAACGTTTCTCAGTGTGGTATGTTGGAGTCCATAGGTTAATTAGTTGCTGAGCTTCTGTCCAATTGTCCTCTTTTTCCCGACCCCATTCAAAATGGAGTCCAGGTCGTTTCTCCTTCATTTTGCGTCACCGTTAGAGGAGCTACAGTATACTCAGACTGGGGCTCACAGCTCCAGCCCCCTCTAAATGCAGCAAGGTGTAAGCTCCCCTCGCACAGCTTCTCACCAGAGTTTGGCTTCCATGGGCACCAGTGGTCCTCTGGCCTAGTACCTGCAGGTGCCTCTGCTTCACCACACCCCAGTCGTAAGGGCAACAGAGTTGGTTTAACTGGTGTGGCTCCAAGGAGCTCAGGTGCTGACTGCCTGGAGTTTGCATGCGCTGCGTATTGCTGAGTATTGCTGCGCGGGTTCTCCAGTTTCCTCCCACAGACCAGCAGGTTACTTGGCCACTGTAAACAGCCCCGTGTGCACGTGAGTGATACAATCTGGGAAGCGTTGAGGGCCATCTGGTGAGAATGAATAGGGTATAGCATGAACGATGGGCTGAATGGCCTAATCCTGCTCCTATGAGCGATGAAAGGTGATTGAAGCAGGATGAGGGCAAATGGGTGCAGATGGTCAGTACTGATTCAGTGGGCCGAAGGGCCTGTCCTCGTACTGTATGAGTCTATGACATTGAGAAACAAGAGAGACATGCTGCATTCACAAAATACCCACCCTCATCGCTCATGCCCCCTTCCCCTCTCCATGAATCATCTTCAACGGCGATTCCAGCATCCTGTCAGATGGATAACAGCCCTCTGTGAAGAAACGTATAATCCTGCCTGCGACTTGTGGCCAATTATTTTCTATCTGTCATCTTTGAACTCGCTTACTCGAGAAAGCATTTTCTCATTATCGAATTTATTGAAACTTTCCGATAATTTTCTTTCTGATCTTTGGCCATGTGAAACATGAAATAAAACTATGTTCAAAGGCCTCACTCACAGAGGCACACGGGTCCGTGCAGCCCAGCCTGTGTTTCAACCTTGAACCCAGAGGTGAAAGATCAATGCTTGTGGCTTGGGTCAAAGTGTCATCACAACTTAAAAATACTTTGCACCATTACACAAACATGGATGGGGCAAAGGGTGAAGCAAGGATGATTCTTGTAGATAGCGTTACTTTGCAATGAATGTATGCATGTCATGTTTAACTGTGTAAAAAACAAATCTGTTGAATAAATAATGTTTAAATATTATATTGTAAACTGCTGCGAGAGACACAGATCTTTTGTATCATTGATCATTTGGATATCATTCTATATATTTATCCTATTCTTCTACTGTGAAGATTTAAACCAGAGACCCGGGTTCGATCCTGACCTTGGTGCTGTTTGTGTGTGAGTGCACATTCTCCCTGTGACTGTGTGGTTTCCTCCAGGTGCTCCTGCTTCCTCCCACATCCCAGACATGCGGGGTTTTAGGTTAATTGGCCCTCTGTAAAATTACCCTTAGTGTGTAGGGAGTGGATGCGAAAGTCGGATAACATAGGACTAGTGTGAATGGGCGATCACTGGTTGGCATGGACTCGTGGGCTGAAGGGCCTGGTTCCTGTCTGTCTGTCTGTCTGTCTGTCTGTCTGTCTGTCTGTCTGTCTGTCTGTCTGTCTGTCTGTCTGTCTGTCTTCCTTCCATCCTTTCTTTCTTTCTTTCTTTCTTCCTTTCTTTCAGGGAATCCCAGGCTTGGGTCCCAGGTAACTGAAGATTGGTGCAGCAGGAAAATCTGGATGTTCAAGAGGCCCAAATGGAGCCACCCATTGGACCTTAAAGCTGGAGGAAGTTACTGCCCGGGGATGGGGTCTTGTCACCGAGAGTTCAGGGTTCAATTTTAAAATATGCATAAACGCTCGAGCAAACATAGCGAGATTGAACAAACACATTGTTATCTCTGGAAGGTTTTAGGTGGAGAGGAGACCTTATAGACGTATATACAATTACGAGAGGCATAGTTAGGTTAGACAGCCAGAATCTTTTCCCAGTGTGGGAATGCCAAAAACTAGATGGCACAGCTATAAGGTGAGAGGGGCAACGTTTAAAAGAGATGATCACGGCATGTTTTTTAAACACTGGGAATAGTGGGTGCCTGGAACGTGCTGGCAGGGGTGGTGGTGGAGGCAGATCTGAAAGGGGCCTCCAGCCTCGTTTAAGAGGCTTTTTGATGGATATGCAGGGTGTGGATCCTGTGCACGCAGAGATGAGTTGAACTTGGCATCATAATCGGCACAGACATTAATGGGCCAAAGGGCCTGGTCCTGTGCTATGTTCTATGTTCTATGTTGACAATAACCTGTAGCTCTTTAAGCACAGTGTATATTAGCACAGCGTGCAGTGTCCACTGGGGACAGTGTCCATGCAGTCCGCACCTGGCTGGGTTAGGGGTTTCAGTGAAGCCGGGGCAAAGGAACAGCTTTAGCTGGGTTGGGCTGAAGGGCCTGTTCCTGTGCTGTACTGTTATGTGTTCTGAACTATAAACCCACTCACCCTTCCATATCTCTGGTCTCCCTCTCCCTCGACTCTTAGTCTGAAGAAGGGTCTCGACCCATTCCTTCTCTCCAGAGATGCTGCCCGAGTTACTCCAGCATTTTGTGTCTATCTTCAGTATAAACACATTGGGCTGTTTTAATGAATTGCTGCACGCATGAGCTGGCAGGTAAAAAAATGCTTATCAACTAGTAATTTCACCTGCTGGTATCCACGTTTCAAGCACGTTGCCAGGCTGGAGTGAATTGTTCCCTCTTTGTTCCGTCTCCATCTGGGCCTCTCCCTCTCTCTCACACTCACTTTCTCTCTCTCTTGTTGTACTTGGCAATCCTTCTCTTGGACCGAAGATTTTAATAATTCTTGGACTTTGATAACGATTCCCAAAAAATCATTATTGAGGGAAAAAATATCCTGTAACGACATAACTATTAAATAAAAGACCAATCCCTGGAGCACTCGCTGGAGCCAGACAGAAAGCAGACACACAGGAGAGGGTCTGGACTTTAACGCCTCTGATCCATCGCTACTTGTGTATTCCAACTTTGCCAGAAACATCGTGAGAAACAATTAGACACCTCATTGGACGATGATACAGATTCCCCGTTCCTTCCATATTGTTGTTGCCACATCCCTCCTTTTGTCTCTCCCTCCTTCCCTCTCTCCCTCCCTCTCTCTCCCTCCCCCTCCCTCTCTCTGTCTCTCCCTCCCTCTCTCTGTCTCTCCCTCCCTCTCTGTCTTTCCATCCCTCTGTCTCTCCCTCCCTCTGTGTCTCTCCATCCCTCTCTGTCTCTCCCTCCCTCTCTGTCTCTCCCTCCCTCAATCTCTTCTTCCATCTCTGTCTCTCCCACCTTCTTCTCTCCCCTCCCTCCCGCCCTCCCTGTCTCTCCCTCCCTCCCTGTCTCTCCCTCAAACATCTACCGTGTCTTCACTCCCCCCCTCTTCTTTTCTTTCTCGTTTTCCCCCTTCCCCCCATCCCTGTCCCCCTTTCTATTACGACCTTCCGTCCCTCCCCCTTCCACCCATTCCTCCCCATCACGACCCTAGTCTCCAGCCGCCCCTCCTGCCCCCCTCGCCTCCACCCTGCACCCTCTCCTTCACAACCCGGGACTGTGTCTCTGTCTCTGTCACCAACCGCGTAAACCCCAGCGAGAAGCTCCCTTACGAACACTTGGACTACTGTTGCTGGGATCTGTGCTCCGTGCTCATAAATGTTTATTTTAATCTCCAGAGTCACAGCAGCCTTGATGTCGGTTTGCCATTTATTCCTCTAGTTACAGTCGGAGTCAAACAGCCAGCTGCCAGCGACACTTCAAAGCTGGATCAATACCCAACGATAACAAAGCTGAATCGTGGTTCTGTTACACTGGTTACATTCCTGACAAGAGGCCACTGACTTGAGCCATTGCCTCTGGGGTTTTTCTCTCTCTCCACAGATGCTGCCTGATCCGCAGAGTAATTGCCAGCAATTGTTTCACGTTTCCAGGGCACCGACAACGAGTCCGCGCTAGTTTAAGGCGGGGCTGCGTTAAAACTCGCGAGTCAGCGGTAATTGCAATGTATCTAGGAAACGGCCCGAGCCGGGATAAACCTTGTCTGATGGACTTCTACAATTCCAGAAGGAAACAGAACAGGAAATGACATCTCAGGAATCCGAGACAGTCAGCGGGCTCGGTCAGTCAGTGTGGACTTGCCCGCGTCTCCGGACACTTCCCGAGAATGCTGGAGGACTCGAATTCCTCTGGTGTCATTCCCCGCGGCCCGTGGGCAATTCGTGAAAGTCACCAGAAACCCAGCGAGTGTGGGGCGGATCTCTGGGCGAGGTCGGGGGGAGAGCAGGGAGGAGAGCAGAGCAGGGAGGAGAGCAGGGAGGAGAGCAGGGAGGAGAGCAGGGAGGAGAGCAGGGAGAGCAGGGAGAGCAGGGAGGAGGAGAGCAGGGAGGAGAGCAGGGGCAGCTGCCTGGCTCTGGCTCTGGCTCTGGCTGCGGCTGCAGGGGCCGGTGAGACGCGTTACACGCCTGCATCCTCCAAAGCTGCCACGTTGGGTGTGTGTGTGGCCAGGGATCATGAGGGAAGTGAGGATGAAGTGACCGGGGAACTCATAGCAACATAGGTGCCATTCGGCCCAGCACCGCCATTCAATATGATCATGGCTGATCTAAAATCACTACCCCGTTCCTGCTTTTTTCCCCCCATATCCCTTGATTCCTTTAGCCCTAGTAAGAGCTAAATCTACCTCACTCTTGAAAACATCCAGTGAATTGGCCTCCACTGCCTTCTGCGGCAGGGAATTCCAACACAACAGCCTCGTCAGCATGTAGAGCCAAGCGCGATATTGTGACACTGCGCCGCCCGGCGACCTCCACCGCCTCTGTCCCACCTTACGCCGAAACCCGTTGACCCCGTTGACTTATCTCGTTGCCTGCAGGCATCAATGTAAAAGTTCACGACCTTGTTTTTTAAACTCATGCGTGTCTCATCCTTTCCTATTTTTTTATGAGCTATTTTCCAGCATTATAACCTTCCAAGATTTCTGCATTAATCACAGTTTTACTTGCTCGCTCCTGGTTTTAATCGGTTCACAGATGACAGCAATGCTTTCAGTTGCCAATAACTTAAGCTTGAGAATCCCCTCCCTAAACGTCCTTGCCACTCTCCCTCTCGCTAGCCACTCCTTCAGAGTGTTCAGGAGTTTGGACATCTGCCCTGGTGTCTCCTGCTGTGGCCTGGTGGAGGTCCAAGCGTCCATTCGGCCCATCAAGTCTACCCCACCATTCACTCATGGCTGATCTATCTTTCCCTCTCAACCCCATTCTTCTGCCTACTCCCCATAACCCCTGACACACTTACTGGTCAAGAATTTGTCAATCTCCGCCTTAAAAATATCCATTGACGGCCTTCCACAGCGATGAATACCACCCTCTGACTAAAGAAATCCCTCCTCATCTCCTTTCTAAAGGTACATCCTTTTATTCTGGGGTACACAAAATGCTGGAGAAACTCAGCGGGTGCAGCAGCATCTAAGGAGCGAAGGAGATAGGCGGCGTTTTGGGTCGAGACCCTTCTTCAGTCCAATCAGGGTTGTGTCGTCCGCAAACTTGAGAAGCTTGACAGAGGTGTACACAGGGCTGATCTGTACTTCTGTCCACCTCTGTCAAGCTTCTCAAGTTTGCGGATGACACAACCCTGATTGGACTGAAGAAGGGTCTCGACCCGAAACGTCGCCTATCTCCTTCGCTCCTTAGATGCTGCTTCACCCACTGAGTTTCTCCAGCCTTTTGTGTACCCTCGATTCTCCAGCATCTACAGTTCCTTTTTTAATCCTTTTATTCTGATTTTATTTATGGCCTCTCATCCTGGACACTCCCACTAGTGGAAACATCCTCTCCACATCCACTCTATCCAGGCCTTTCACCATTCAGTAAGTTTCAATGAGGTTCCGCCCTCATCCTCCTAAACTCCAGCGAGTGCAGGCCCAGTGCCGACAAACGCTCATTATATGTTAACCCGCTTGTGCTCCTCAGTAGCGCACGGGAAGTTCTGATTTGTTAAAGATGCTTCACGATGCAAGTACTTGCTGCCTCTTTGAGTTGGACCCTGTGGCTTGAAGGAGTTCAGTCACAGTGAACTTTGGTGGTCCACAGGTACGGTATAACGGAAGAGGAAGGGAGGGATGGCAGGGAGACGCATCTTTGATTAAGCCTTTCACTGTGACATCCCCATATCTCCAAATGCAAAGAAAAACCTCCAGTTGATGCTGGAAGGCTGACTCACAAGCAGAAAATGCTGGAAATATTCAGCAGTTCAGGCAGCATCTGTGGAAGGCGAGAAAGTAATTGAACGTTTCCAAAAACAAAACACATTGGATCAAAGTCAAGAGTGTTTTACTGTCATCTGTCCCAAAACAACAATGAGATTCCCTGATCATGGTTCAATGACGTCAGGCAGCATCCGTGGAGGGAAAGGGTCAGGCGACGTTTTGGGTTGGGATGATTAGCCTGATTGTTTCCAATGCAGTAAGTAAGTAGGTTTATTGGCCAAGTATTCACATACAAGGAATTTGCCTTGGTGCTCCGCCCACAAGTAACAACGTGACATACAGTGACAGTTACGAATGACTCAGAAAACACTAAACATTAATAATAATAAAACAGTAATGATAAAACACCATTAATCAAGCATGTGAACCAACAAAATACCAGATCAAAGGGAGGCTACATATTTTTGGCTGTTGAGTAGAGCAACTACTCGTGGATAAAAAACTGTTTTTATGTCCGGCTGTGGCAGCTTTGACAGTCGGAGTCGCCTTCCAGAGGGAAGTGATTCAAAGAGTTTGTGGCCAGGGTGAGAGGGGTCAGAGATGATCTTGCCCGCTCGCTTCCTGGCCCTTGCAGTGTACAGTTCATCAATGGAGGGAAGGTTGCAGCCAATAACCGTCTCTGCTGATCGGACGATTCGCTGCAATGTAATTCTGTTCTCTTTCCCGTGACCTGCCAAAACCTCAGCATTTTCTGTTACTCCCCTCAGATGTAATGCCTCTAGTGCGGGCAGCCAGTCCACGCACAGCCAGCCAGCTCCCATTCCCACACTGCCTTCAACCAGGATTCAACCCCAGCTCCCGAGTGAGATACCTGTGGGCAACACCGCCATCTGCTGCCAGCTGTACACATGACACCCGGCTTCACTGGCACCTGTGAGACCAAACCTCTCTGTCCAGGAACTGCAGATACTGGTTTTCAAAAAAAAAGACACAAAGTGCTGGAGTAACTCAGCGGGTCAGGCAGCATCTCCGAGATCTCCCGGTTGCTAACTATTTTAACTCCACTTCCCAATCCCACACTGACCGCTCCACCCTGGGCCACCTCCATTGCCAGAGTGGGACCATAAACAAACTGGAGAGACAGTACCTCAAATTCCACAGGGGTCGCCTTGCTACCGAATGGCATGAATGGTGAAAAGTTCAATTTTACGTAACTACCCCCCTTCACCCCCACCCTCGCCCATCTTTCACTGTGCATGAAAGAGGATCACACTCCCTGATAAATAGCCGTGTGAAGTGATATGTGGGAAGGAACTGCAGGTGCTGATTCAAACCAAAGATAGACACAAAAAGCTGGAGTAACTCAGTGGGACAGGCAGCATCTCTGGAGAGAAGGAATGGGTGACGTTTCAGGGTTGACACCCTTCTTCAGACTCCGTTAAGTGATAACGTTTAACAGACCAGGACAGTTCACACCCACCCCTTTTATAGTTTAGTTGTTAATCTGCTACTTCAACCTTTGTTCTGTTTAGATTGTTGCATCCGTTTACCAACTTAAGGGCAGGAAAGGAATGTGATAACCGCAAGGTTCACAGACTCTGGAAATACTATTTTATTTGGAAGAGCATCATCTGTGGCGTGTGGAAGGAGACGTGGCCCCTTACTAAACCCAAACCTGTAACCAAGTCACCGTAGACGGGCACTTGGTGCTGTTGGACCTGCGTTTGGATCAATTAGATGTAGCTGCTATGGGAAAGGGACAGAGTGGTGATGGGGAGACAGAGAGAGCGAGAGAGCGAGAGAGCGAGAGAGCGAGAGAGAGAGAGAGAGAGAGAGAGAGAGAGAGTGAGAGAGTGAGAGAGAGAGAGAGAGACTCGGCACAGAGCAAACAGGGTTCAGGAAGAAGAGGATAGAAGGATGGAGAACAAGGAAAGCTGAGACAATGAGGGACAGAGAGACAGAGAGGCTGAGGGAGACACAGGAAAGAAGAATGCACAGGGAAGACAGTGAGGATATGAAGCAGAGGAGACATTCAAATGGACTCCTTAATAATAACATTAGCAAGTAAAATACAAAGGGCTGGAGGAACTCAGCGGCTCAGGCAGCATCTGTGGAGGGAAGGGACTGGAGGCATTTCAGGATGGGCTCTTCTTCAGATTGGGTCCATTCCATCCACAGTAAGTAAGTAAGTTTATTGGCCAAGTATTCACATACAAGGAATTTGCCTTGGTGCTCCGCCCACAAGTAACAACGTGACATACAGTGACAGTTACGAATGACTCAGAAAACACTAAACATTAATAATAATAAAACATTAATGATAAAACACCATTGATCAAGCATGTGAACCAACAAAATACCAGATCAAAGGGAGGCTACAGATTTTTGGCTGTTGAGTAGAGCAACTACTCGTGGATAAAAACTGTTTTTATGTCTGGCTGTGATACTCCAGCACTTTGTGTTTTGCTCCAGATTCCAACATCTGCAGTTCCTTGTGTCTCCAATGACATTTACAAAGATGTTCTCAACCGCCATAACGTCCCCACCTTCAGTGAAAGGAGCACGGCCATTTGTGAACTACTGGAACCCACAGGCAATGAATAAATAATAACCAGATAACCCATCTCAGAAGTACCGATGGTGAGGTAGGTAGAGGAGAGAAGTCCAGCATGGAAACAGGCTCTTTGGTCCATGTGTAGGAAGGAACTGCAGATGCTGGTTTACATCGAATGCTGGAGTGACTCAGCGGGTCGGGCAGTATTTCTGGAGAAAAGGAATGGGTGACGTTTCGGGTCGAGACCCTTCTTCGGACTGTGAGTCGGGAAAGTTGGGCAAAGCACCCAGGAGATCAACCTGCTCTTCAAAATGGTGGTGGAGGGATCATTTGCCCAACATGGGTTCTAGGCAACACCTGGCCAGGGCTAGGGCACCCCCACAGTGCAGCAGTGAGAGGGTCGGCCAAGGCACAGCAGAGTGGGGTGGATAGAGAGGCAGAGGGAATGCGGCTGAGCTCAGTGAAGCCCAGGGGGGTCGCTCCATCACTGTGTCGGGGTGGGCCACAGGGAGAGTCTGGGGATGCATCAACTCCCATCCTGGTTCTTGCCTTCCCCGCCGGAGTAGTCAGAGTCGGTGGTCTCGCTCGCCGCCACGCCTCCTTTCACCCCCTCGTTCATCTGTATGTTCAGGCGGATCGCCCGCTTCCTGTTCCGTTTGTTTGAAAGAGAGAAAGGGATCGGGGTTCAGGATTTGGCGAGGACGGCTCTCAGCGTGGAGTTCAAAACCTCTACCTGCCCCCTCCCCACAACAGACGGTGATTGTAATAGAGAGAGAACTGCAAACAGATTGCTTACTCTCTAGTCACCGAGTGATACAGCGTGGAAACAGGCCCTTCAGCCCAACCTACCCACACCGAACGACAAACATGTCCCAGCTACACTAGCCCCACCTGCCGCTGTTTGACCCATATCCCTCCAAACCTGTCTTATCCGTGTGATAGGATGGGATGTCAACATCTTAAGAGTGGGTAGTGCTGTGTCTCACAGCACCAGAGACCCCAGACGACCAGGTTTGATCCTGAGCTCGGGTGCTGTCTATGTGAAGTTTGCAAGCTCTCTCTGTCACCACATTGGTTTCCTCCCACTTCTCAAAGACGTACTTCGAGGTTAATTGGCCTCTGCAAAATTGCCGTGTGAGGAGTGGATGCCAAAGTGGGATAACACAGAACTAATGTGCATGGGTTCGTGATGGTCAGCTGTGACTGGGCTGGCCAAGGGGCAGTCTCTTGCACACAGTGTCTGGGCAGGTTCTGGGCCTCCTCTCCCATCACTGGACCTTGCATCTTAGCTCAGCAGCCCCCCCCGGTGGCTGTGGAGTTGACTCCTCATGGACCGCTTCCTCAGGTCAAACCCTGTGAGGAAACCTGAGCAAATCAAGGAGCCCTAAAGCCCAATCTTTCTGAAACAGAGAGACACGTGTGTGGCACGGTGGTGAGCGGTAGAGTTGCTGCCAGAGACCCGGGTTCGATCCCGACTCCGGGTGCTGTCTGTACGGAGTTTGTACGTCCTCCCCGTGACCGCGTGGGTTTTCTCCGAGATCTTCGGTTTCCTCCCACGCTCCAAAGAAGTACGGGTTTGTAGGTTAATTGGCTTGGTATAAATGCAAAACTTGTCCCTAGTGTGTGTGGGATAGTGTTAATGTGCGGGGATCACCGGAGAGTCAAGAGAAGGGTTGGCCAGACCATTAAGAATTTCAGAAGCGGCAGACACATGTGGCAAGGATTTGTTACAGACCTTCTGTAGTCTTCAAAGCTTTTCTTCATCCTCAACCTGCTGGACTTCACCTTCAGTAGGTCTTCAGTGGCGACCAGCTGTGAGAGGGGCCACGGGAGAGTCCAGTCACACAGCCTGACCTCTGCCGCCCCCAAACTCCATCCGACCCTCCCCTCCCCTCCCCTCCACCCACTGGTGACACCACCCCCACCCACCCCAACATCCCCGCTCCACTATCAGCCTCGCAGCGGGTGCCCTGCAGCGACAGCACAATGCAATCAGTTCTCAAGGGATAATATTATAGAGACAGATTACACACAGTACGGTGTGTAGAAAAATTGTGATTTTGGAAGGAATTTGAAAGAGTCCTTTGCGATGAGAATAAACAGGGAAACCGTTACTTCCCTTCTGTCGGAAAGACCCCAGGGAGTTATATTGTGTAGGAAGGAACTGCAGATGCTGGAAGATAGACACAAATGTTGAGGTAACTCACCGGGACAGGCACCCACTCCTTCCCTCCAGAGATGCTGCCCATCCCGCTGAGTTACTCCAGCATTCTGTGTCTATCATGGAGTTGTATCGGCAGCTTCCACACGTTCTCGGGTCCACAGGGGCAAGGATGGATAAGGCAGAGGATGGGAATCGGTGGGATGAAGAGGATCCTCAGCTGCAGGGGCCCACGTACCGTTTTCATGTCGGAGTGTTTAGCCAGTGCTGGGGACGGCAGCGAGCCAGCTGCCTTCACCGTCTCTGTGTTCTGTGTCCAACACCCTGGAAAAAACAGATTGGACTTCACGCGACACAACCAGAAACATCGCCCCTCCCCCTCTTCCCCATCTCCCTCACAATGGTCCCCGGAATAGGTGGCGTTCCGGGTCGAGACCCTTCTTCAGACTGGAGACCCCCTAGTCCTTCTCTCCAGAGATGCTGTGTGACCCGCTGTGTTACTCCAGTTTCCTTTTAACACTTCTGAACCTTCTGAATTGTGTAGTCGGCAGGGCAGTACTCTGCATATCGCCAACTTGGACAATTTAACATTTATACCGAGCCAATTAACCCACAAACCTGTGCGTCTTTGGCGCGTAGGGGGAAACCGAAGATCTCGGAGAAAACCCACGCAGGTCACGGGGAGAACGTACAAACTCCGTACAGACAGCGCCCGTAGTCGGGATCGAACCCGGGTCACTGGACTTCTAATTATTGTACATTGTTACACGTATAATTCTCCTCTCCCCCTGCCCTTGGGATCATTTACGTTCACACAGAAGGCAGCGTGGGACTTTAGATTAACACATTGACCATAAACACACCATCACTGACAGTACAGCTCACATCATGGCCCCCTGTCAGTATGGTGGGTCTCGAGGTGAGAGGACAGACGTGACATTACTGCCTTATATCGCATTTTAAAATGAAGGGAACTCACATTCGGCAGAACCTTGATCTGTATCGTGGATTCCTGTAACAGTGATCTGTTGAAAGAGAGAGATTGATAGTGGGTATCCATGCCGGTCCAATTAATCACAAACCTGATATGGAATGTAACTGGATGTGGACAATAAGACATGTACTAAACAGGAGGCCCACCTCATACTGAAACACATGAACCATCGCAGCTCTGTGCAGAATGAATTGATCTCACATTGGTTGATAATGGGGGCACATGAATCAAGGTTGATGGTGAGTGTGTATGAACATGTATGTGCGCATGTAGATGGGTCCAGGCATGTGACGATTGCAAACATGTATGTGTGCGTATGACTGCGTGATGTGTGGTTGTGTCAGTATGAGTGTTGAGTGACCTGATGCACGGAGTACGTGTGTATGCAGGCACGGAACTCGCTATCAAAGTATGGAGGGGACCGGGGGACAGGGGGGACACAGTTTTTTTGCGGCCACGCGTGCATGCGTACATTCACACACACATGAGCGAGGCTTCGGAGGCTCAATCCAGCGCTAAATGCAGCTCAACTCTGCCTGTCTCGCCGGGTTAACCTACAGCCCTGCCTGGACTGACGGGACACCAGCGCTGCTTCTCCGCTCCCCATATTTCCTGCAAGCCCAGGCAGGTTAACCTGGCGGGACGGGCAGAGTGAGTTGGGTTTAGCGCTGCTTCTCAGCGCTGGCTGTGGGCCTGGGGGCGCCGCGCCAGTCTGACTCCCGACCTCTCTGGCCACCCGTGGGGGGGGGGGGGGGGGGGGGGGGGCACTCGGGTGGGGACGGGACAGGGCCGGAGACCCGGCCGGGATCGATCCTGGCTGTGGATGAGGCGCAGGTATGTGCCACGTCTCCCGCCTCCAATCACCGCACTCGATCCTCAGTCCCCCCCCCCCACTCCTCCCTCCTCCAATCACCGCACTCTATCCTCAGTCCCCCCCCCCCAACTCCTCCTCCCTCCTCCAATCACCGCACTCGATCCTCAGTCCCCCCCCCCACTCCTCCCTCCTCCAATCACCGCACTCTATCCTCAGTTCCCCTCCCCCCACTCCTCCCTCCTCCAATCACCGCACTCTATCCTCAGTCCCCCCCCCACTCCTCCCTCCTCCAATCACCGCACTCCATCCTCAGTCCCCCCCCACTCCTCCCTCCTCCAATCACCGCACTCCATCCTCAGTCCCCCCCCACTCCTCCCTCCTCCAATCACCGCACTCCATCCTCAGTCCCCCCCCCACTCCTCCCTCCTCCAATCACCGCACTCCATCCTCAGTCCCCCCCCACTCCTCCCTCCTCCAATCACCGCACTTTATCCTCAGTCCCCCCCCACTCCTCCTCCCTCCTCCAATCACCGCACTCTATCCTCAGTCTCTCCCCCCCACTCCTCCTCCCTCCTCCAATCACCGCACTCTATCCTCAGTCCCCCCCCCCCCACTCCTCCAATCACCGCACTCTATCCTCAGTCCCCCCCCCCACTCCTCCAATCACCACACTCTATCCTCAGTCTCTCCCCCCCACTCCTCCTCCCTCCTCCAATCACCGCACTCTATCCTCAGTCCCCCCCCCCACTCCTCCTCCCTCCTCCAATCATGTCCCACCCCCATTGCCTGCTGACCGACGTCTCTCTCGTCCAATCGGCACCCTCGACCATCAGTCCCACCTCCACTGTGATTTTAAAATCCGAATGACAAAAACTTGGGGGGTGTCCCCCACCTCTCAAAACATAGGTGGACACCCCCCCCCCCCGGGTTTTCCGCCCGTTATGTGCGTGTGCATGTTATGTGTGCGTGTACATGTGCGTGTGCGTGTGTAAATGTTATGTGCTTGTGCATGTGTGTGCATGTCATGTGCATGTTATCTGCATGTATGTGTATGTGCATGTGTGTGTGTGTGTGCGTGCTTACATATGCATGTGTGTGCCCATGTTTTTGGACTTGGGTGCAGGTAGGGTTCAGAGTTGGAAAGGCCGAGATTCTGCCGAGTCTTGACCTTCATGTTGAGACCGGCGTCGGGGCGGAACATGGCTGTACGCACCGTGACCTGTGGCAGCCAGCATGGAGGGGGTAAGGGGCAGTGGGAGGTGACCCACCTGGACCAGGAGAGCAACGTTATACTGAGTCATGAAGTGAAAGCAGAGTGACTCACATCCTGAGAAGCTTTGGAGCTGGTCTCATCAAAGTCTGAGGTCTGAAAAAGCAAGAAAGATTTTGCGAAATTATAAATTCACATATTTATCAACACGAACATCAGCTGGACCTCAACATCACTGTCCCAACCCCAAGACCATGCAGTGATCCTCACATCACCACCAGCTAAACCCAACACCACGGCGATCCAAACCCCAATCCATTGCCAAATCCAACGGCAACACCACAGTCTCGAGACCCCAGAGACTGCAGATGCTGCAACCTTGCTGGAGTAAATCTGCGGGTCAGGCAGCATCCTCGGAGAACATCGTCAGCCGTGATTGAATGGCGGAGTGGACTCGATGGGCCGAATGGCCTAATTCTACTCCTACAACTTGTGAACTACTGGACACGGGTAGGCGACGTTTCAGTTCGAGGCACTTCTTCAGACTGATTGTAGAGGGGGGGGGGGGAGAGCTGGAAAAGTGGACGGAGTAGACAAAGCCTGGAAAGTGATTAAGAAGGAACTGCGGATGCTGGAAAATCGAAGAAAGGGTGAACAGAGAAAGGGGGGGGGGGCGTTACCTGGAATAATTCAAGGAGGGAGGCAGGATTAGGGAGAAATGGGTGCACATCCAGGCGGGGCGGGTGGAGAGCGCAGGGGGGCGGAGAAATGGAGAAATCAATGTTCATACCATTGGGTTGTAAGCCACCCAAGCAGAATATGAGGTGCTGTTCCTCCAGTTTGCATGTGGCCCCACTCTGACAATGGAGGAGGCCCAGTACTGAACATTCAGTGTTTTATAAGGAAGGGTAAAATTGTATTTTTAAATAGATGAAATGAGCTAATAGTTCTTATGGTACTAGGCAGAGTGTTCCTGTCAGAAGGAGCTTTGAATTTAAATGCATGTCTCCCAATTTCTTTGTTAGTTCTTGGAATGAAAAAGAAGGGTTGCTGAATATGTCTTAGTGAATATGAGGGTGTGTATGGTAATAGGTCTTGTTTTAAATAAGAAGGGTAATTGAAATGGATGCATTTAAAGATGAACTGGAACCAGTGGTAGCATCTTCGAGCGTGGGGGGATAACCAGTTTAGAGTTTCGTACATAGAACAGCGGTGAGTTAGATATGGACACCTTAAAATAAATCTGCAGAGACTATTATAAACTACGTTGAGGGGTTGAAGATGTGTATCAAATGTATTCTGATAGACAATATCAGCATAATCCAGTGTTGGTAATAGTAGTTGAGAGACAATTCTTTTCCTCATCTGAAAGGTGAAACAATTTATATGGAGGTAAAGAATAGCTAGATTACAGCTAAGTTTTTTAGTAATCATCTCACTATGCTGCGTAAATGAAAGCGTTGGGTCGAGCCAAACACCAAGATATTTGAAGTTCAATACGTTCTAATGGTGATCCTTCATCAAATGATATAGTCAGATCTACAGAATTACCAAGGCCTTGTCTGGTACCAAATAACATACTGCATGATTTATTTTTATTTAAAATTAATTTGTTAAATAATAGCCGTTTCTGAACAGAAGTAAGATCTGATTGAAGGGATCTTTCAATTTCAGACTTGTTAGTACTAGATGTATATAGCACTGCATCATCAGCTTATAGTTGTGTTTGACAGTCAGAACAAATATTAGGTAGGTTGTTTATGAAAATATAGAAAAGGAGTGGTCCCAAAGACAAACCTTGCAGGACCCCCTTCTCAACAATTAAGGAATTGGATTGACTTCCATTAAAGGTAACACATTGGCGTCTGTTATGAAGGTTTGAGTTAAACCACAGTAGATTGTTTTGAGAAAGACCAATTGAGTAAAGTTTATCAAGCAGTAGGTAGTGGTCAACAGCCTTGGTTAAATCAAGAAAGATGGCACCGGTGAGTTTACCGTCCTCAGAAGCAGTGAACACGTCGCTGGTGAGTTGTAACAGAGCTGTAGTTGTGGAGTGATTAGGTCTGAACCCAGACTGGCATGGAGATAGAATGTTGAAAGTTGAGACATAATGTGATAGCTGGTTGAACACTAGTTTCTCGAGGATTTTAGCCACCGAGTTGATAATTGAGATGGGGCGGTAATTGTTAATATCGTGTGGGTCGCTTCCCTTATGCAGTGGAGTAACATTGGCACACTTCCATGCAGAAGGGAGGGTACAAGTTGAGAAGGACAAATTAAACAGGTCGCATAGTGGGTACATTAGAATATTAGTTCCTAACTTAATGAATTTAGTCTCAATACCAGCTGGTCCAGATCCACAGTCATCCTTTAATTCATTAATAGCATGTTGAACGTCAACAGGTTTTATTTTTTGAAAAGAAAAAGAGCTTCTACATGTAGAGGTAGCTGGAAAGTCACCTATAATAGATGAGTCAAATACAGTAGAGCTACATACAGTGGAGAAGTGATGGTTGAAAGCATTGGATATAACAGCAGGGTCCTGAATGATGTCATTGTTGACCCGAATCTGAGTGCTGATATTTTGATTTGATTTATTAAGAATATTATTTAGTCTTTTCCAGAACCTTTTTGGATTATGCATGTCTTCAGAAAGATGTTTTTTAAAATGACTTGATTTAGCATAACGTGTTCTTGTCGTATACTGATTCCTTAAGGACCTATATTTTTCCCAATCAGCAGGGTCCTTTGTTTCCCTGAAAGTCTTCCAGACTTTATCCCGCTCATTAAAAAGGTTGAACAAATCAGCACTAATCCATGGTAAATGTTTTCCCTTGACTTTTATTTCTGTCCAGGGGGCATGCTTATCGATAACTCTTGTGACTTCAGTGTATAAATAGTTCCAGGCATCCTCAACAGTTGGTATAAGTTGAAACCTGTCCCAGTTTATTGCAATCAGGTCATGCATATAATTATCATAATTAAATTTTCTACATTGTCTGACACAAATAAGTTTAGGAGGGAGATGGGAGGGTTTAATCTTCCACACACAGAAAATAGCAGAATGATCGCTAAAGCAATCTGACAAAACACCGGATGTTAAAATTTGGTCAGGATGGTAACAAGAATCCAATCTAGTAGTGATGTAGAATTGCCATGAACTCTGGTCGGTTCGTTGATTAACTGGGTCAGGTTTACACTTTTAAGCAAGTTTTTGTCGTTAGAAGAGGAGCGATCGAGCCAGTTTTTATTGAAGTCACCAAGAAGCACTAATTCACATGGGTGTTCAATAGAGAGTGGAAATTAGGGACTTTGTTGAGTCAGGATGAACGGGGGGGGATCGATAGATAGTGCCGATAATTAGATGTTTATTCTCATGATGTTTTAGCCTAATGAAAAGGCTTTCAAAGAGAGATGAGGTTACTTTAGGGATGGCAGATTCAAATATAAAGCGAGTTCATACAAGCCACACCTCCAGCTCTCGTAGGCCTATCTGCTCTATACAATGCAAAATTATCAATATGAATATCATTGTCACAAATTTCACTATGTAACCATGTTTCTGAAAATGTTATTATGTCAGGTTTATTCTGTGAAATCCAAACTCTAATTAAATCAATCTTTGGAAGAAGACTCCTAATGTTCAAATGGATGATTTTTAGGTCTTTAGCTGTAGCAATTGTGGATCAATTTGGTGTAGATAACGTTGGGGGAGTGGGGCAGGGAAATAGCATGAGAAAGGGGGCAAGAGAGCCACATGCACAGATTGACACAAGCACACACACACATAGAAGACAGGACAGACAAAGCACACAAGATCAGGCTGCATCATTGAGAGAGAGAGAGAGAGAGAGAGAGAGAGAGAGAGAGAGAGAGAGAAAAAAAAGCGAGCATGCACACCTCAGTCTGCATAGCTCGTATTTATGCATGGGATATGGATCACGTGCAGGCAGAGGAGGAGAAGAAACATAGACAATAGGTGCAGGAGGAGGCCATTCGGCCCTTCGAGCCAGCACCGCCATTCATTGTGATCATGGCTGATCGTCCTCTATCAATAACCCGTGCCTGCCTTCTTCCCATATCCCTTGACTCCACTAGCCCCTAGAGCTCTATCTAACTCTCTCTTAAACCTTCTGTGAACGTCTGTCTCACTTGCTAGGGCCACAGTGGTCCGTGGATGGAGCTGGGGGAGTAGAGGCTGGGACAAGTGTGACATCTCTTGCGGTTGTAGGGGAAAGTACCTGGGGAGGGGGTGGTTTGGGTGGGAAGTGATGAATGAGCCAAGGAGTTGCGGAAGTGTGGAAAGGAGTGGGGATGGGGAGATGTGACTGGGTTCACGTTGCACACCACATCTCATACTGAACCCCAATACCAACACACAACAAAACCCAACATCATGGAGTTAACTCCAGGTATCGTCGCAAACCAAAACGGACATCAATACAAACCAAACCCCAATCCGTGCGCGAGACCCCAGCAAGCAGCAAGACACACCAAGGTCAGAAGAGTCTGAAGAAGGGTCTCGGCCCTGAACGTCACATATTCCGTTTCTCCAGAGATGCTGCCTGACCCGCTGAGTTACTCCAGCATTTTGTGTCTGTCTTCACCAAGATCTAATATCACCACGTGACAAAACCCAACTTTGTGAAGCACATTCCAAGGTTGCGGACAGAGGACCAGCAACGTGAGCCAAAGCCCGACCGTGGCGGGCCAAACCCCGATGGCACGGAGCGCACCCCAACACTGTGATAAAGGCAGGCGTTACCGAGCTGTCCGGCAGTTGCTTCAGTCGCTTGAGCGTGGCCTGCAGGTTGAGGAGTCGCTCCTCCTGCCGGAAGAGCTCGATCTGCAGCTCGTCGCACCTCTCTCCCTTCTCGCGGATCAGCTTGCGGTACTCGTCCTTCTGCTGCAGGCTGTGCGAGTGCAGCTTGTGGATCTCCTCCCTCGACTGCAGGGCCTGTGGGGGACACACGGTGACGGGCACAGAGTTACGGGCACAGTTCAGGTCAGTTCACTTTGTTGTCACTTGCACCGAGGTCCAGTGGCCAGCTGTTGCTGCGTGCTAACCAGCCAGCGCAAAGACAATACATGATTACAGTCGAGCCGTTCGCAGTGTACAGATACATGAGTTGGGGACCCAGTGAGACCCTGTGAGACCCAGTGGCCCAGCGGGTAGAGCTGCTGCCCACAGCGCCAGACACCGTGTAATGCACGAGGCTACGTTGTAATCTTATAAAGGTGTACAAAATCACGCTCTTTAGCCCACCGACCCCAGGCCAACCATCGATTACCTGTTGACACTTTCACATCCACCCTTTACACTGGCGGCAATTTACAGTGGAAAATTTTGATTCTGTTGTGGGAGGACGTTGATGTTGAATTCTATAATGTGTTGTGTCGTTTTTCTTATTTTTAATTTTTCTATCGATGTACAGAAACTTTATTATTAATTTTATTATTTATTTTATGTAAAGCACTTTGGTTTCAACGCAAGTTGATTTAAATGTGCTTTATAAATAAAATTTACTTACTTACTTACAGGGGTCAATTAACCAACAAATCTGCATTTTAATGTTTTAATATTATTTGTTAAAACTTTTTGTTTTAAATAATTTTGTCATCATAATGTGACCTTTTAAAGGTTTTATGAACCCACTGTGCTGGGTACCAGTATGTTGCAAGTTGTCCATTTGATGGATAAAGTCTCTATTCCAGTTAGACAAAAGTGCTGGAGAAACTCAGCGGGTGCGGCAGCATCTATGGAGCGAAGGAAATAGGCAACGTTTCGGGCCGAAACCTTTCTTCAGATTGATGTAGGGTGGGGGTGTGGAAGAAGAAAGGAAGAGGAGGAGCCCGAGGGCTGAGGGAGAGCTGAGAAGGGGAGGAGACAGCAAGGGCTACCGGAAATTGGAGAAGTCAATGTTTATGCCACTAGGGTGCAGACTGCCCAAGCGGAATATGAGGTGCTGCTCCTCCAATTTCCGGTGGTGCTCACTCTGGCCATGGAGGAGGCCCAGGATAGAAAGGTCGGATTTGGAATGGGAGGGGGAGTTGAAGTGCTGAGCCACCGGGAGATCGGGTTAGTTAATGCGGACCGAGCGGAGGTGTTGTGTTCCAGTTACCTGGTCTCTCTCTATGGCCACCTCTTGCATTTGCAGCACGATCGCCTCTATACGATCCTTGTACATCTGGGAATCCTTTTGCAGCGTTGTGCACTTCAGCTCAAATACCTCCTTCTCTTCCAGGTACTGCAACAAGACAAAGAGTAGGAATTAGGAGGAACAACTGTATCCATCACGGTTCTGCAGCCAGAGATACAGCGCTGGGCCAGGCTGGGTCAACACCTGTGGTGATGTGGAGGTTCTGGGATCCCTTCCACAAACACATTCCATCACACGGGGCTTCATTCCCAAACTCACTCCTTGCCCTGACTCCCATTAGGAAGAGGGAAATGGTTCTCTCTATATCCCACCCCAGCCCATTCCCCTTCCATCCCCTTCCTGAGGCCTATTGTCACCTTCCCACATAACGAAGCCATAGAGTTGTACAGCGTGGAGGCAGGCCCTTCAGCCCACCTCGCCCATGCCAGCCAGAACTTGCTTTAGAACTGAGATAGCCCCATTTTCCTGCATTTCCCAACTGGTGTGTAGGAAGGAACTGCAGATGCTGGTTTACACTGACGATAGACACAAAAAGCTGGAGTAACTCAGCGGGTCAGGTGGCATCGCTGGAGAAAAAGAATAGGTGACGTTTCTGGTCGCGACATTTCCTCAGATAGAAGATGGGTCTCGACCCGAAACCCCGAAGGGTCTTACCTACTCCTTTTCTCCAGAGATGCTGCCTGACCCGCTGAGTAACTCCAGCTTTGTGTGTCTACCTTTCCCAACTGGTGTTTCTATAGCGAGTTCAGCGTGGGGAAGATAGCCCAAACCTTTTCACAGAGGAAACTGTGAGACAATGGAAGCTCACTAGATGTGGGGGACTTCAATGTGCTTTTAAAATGCAGGGAGGTGGAGGGGTTTGGGGCCAAACCATAACACACCCGACACAGGGGCTGCAACACGGCAAATGCACAACAGGCCAGAGGTAATGCGCGGGTGGCGATGAGATGGAGACGCATGCAATGGGTGGTGGTTTGGGGCTGGGAGTCAATGCAGGCCAGTGGGCACAGCACGTGGCAATGGAGCAATCAAATCCTACCTTATCTCGTAACTCTTCCACATCCTGAAGCTCTTTGCGCAAGCTGTAGATACGGTTGACCAGTTCCTGATGTTCCTCCTGCGTTGTCCTCCGATCATCTTCCAGGATCTGGATGTACATCTTATTTTTATCGACATTCTCAACCTTCAATTCATGCAACAATCAAAGAAAAGCTGCTCAGATTCCCTGATGACACAAGAGACTGCTCAATGATTGCTGCAGAATATATTTGTTAAGATTAAGCGGGCTATATGTACGATATCTGCCATGTCTCCATCGAGGAGCCTGCGATCCCTTGCCTGGGATCGACGCTCCGACCCCGACCTGCGCATTGCAACATCGAGGAGCTCGCAGTCTCGGGTAGAAACTGATGTCGGGAAGCTTCCAAAGTCGCAGGAGGTTCGACCAGCCCGGACCCGGGGTCCGATCGCCCGGCGCGGGGGAGCTGACATCCCCCCGATGCGGGAGCTTGATCGCCTCGATGCGGAGTGTCCGACCGCCGGCTACGGGAGCCAAGATCGCCCCGTCAATGGAAGCCTCGAGGCCCCCGACCATGGGAGGACAAAGGAGGAAGGAGATTGAATGTTTTTTTCACCTTCCATCGCAGTGAGGAATGTGGAGGAGTCACTGTGGTGGATGTTTATGTTAAAATGCATTTTGTGTGTTTTGTTGCTTTTTATTGGTATGACTTACGGCAAATGAAATTCCTTGTGTGTTGCAAAACATACTTGGCTAATAAATTATGATTATTATTATTATGATGATGATGATGATGATTATGATGTCTGTTATAAAGCAATTAGTGAAGCCTAAACTCCTGTGCACAGACTCTGCAATAGACAGACAATTCTTCATAAACCCAAAATAGCTTAAACTGTAAAACATCTGTGGAAGAGACACTCATTGCTAAATAAAATTGCCCCTAGTGTGCTGGGAGTGGATGAGAAAGTGGGATAACGTAGAACTAGTTTGAACCAGTGATTGATGGGTCAGCATGGACCAGGTGGGCCGAAGGGCCTCTTTCCATGCTGCATCTTTCAACAATCAAACCCCGGGTGAGGATTACCTTCATAGGGCTGGCCAGCTCCTGGATCTTTGCCTTGAGCAGGTCGTTCTCTCGCTGGAGTTCCCAGATGAGCTCCTGCTTTGGTCTCTGCTCCATGGCATGCTTGAGTTTCATGGTGTGGGTCCGTTCCACCTGGCATCCATCCTCTGCCAGCATCAGATTGTGCTTCAGTTTCTCGATCTGGAGCAAGGTTGAGAGCTCTTCAGCCGTTAGTTGCCACAGTTCAGTTCCCCCCCCGACACTATCTCAAATCAATGTGCAGGCTCCACCGCCAACTAGGCCCTCTGATGGGAAGTGGTTTACCCACTGGATGTTACCTGGTGTCCAGGACCTGAGCTACAGGGAGGGGTTGGACAGGCTGGGACTTTATCCCCTGGAGAGCAGGAGGCTGAGGGGTGATCTGACAGGAATGTATAAAATCAGGAAGCGAATAGATAGGGTGAATGCAGAGAGTCTTTTATCCAGGATAGAACAATCAAGAACCAGAGGACATAGGTTTACAGTGAGAAGGGCAAGATTTAACAGTAACCTGAAGGGCAACCTTGTTCAGAGTGAGTGAGTGGTGGGTGTATGGAATGAGCTACCAGGGGAGATAGCTGAGGCAGATAGTGTAACAGCATTTAAAAGACACTTGGACATTATATATGGATAGAGGGATATGGGCCAAATGGGAGTTGCTTAGATGGGACATTACAGTTACATGGACTAGTTAATCTAAAGGGCCTGTTTCCTTTATGAGTCTATGACACTGGGATGGGAAGTGTTTGGGTCCTGGGAATCTGCACAATAGCCATGAATGGAAAGGGACTGGGTGATCTGGGATTCAAAATGAAGGAGACATTGAGGAAGGATTTGATCAATTTGGATTCAAATGTAATGAGGGTTTGGTCCTCAACCGTGGGACTAGTGTAGCTGGGACATTGTTGGCCAGTGTGGGCGAGTTGGGTCGAAGGGCCTGTTTCCACACTTTTCCACAGTCATTCGTAACTGTCACTGTAAGCCATGTTGTTACTTGTGGGCGGAGCACCAGGGCAAATTCCATGTATGTGAATACTTGGCCAATAAACTTACTTATTTACTTAACTACTTACAATGACTGTGTAACAATACTGTACAATGAGTGTGACCAAGAAAACAGATAAACAAATGTCCTCACTCAAAGATTCAAGCTTCAACCCACCTCCAACTGTAGGTCTCTGTTCTTCATCATGGCCTTGTTCTTCTCTTCGCTCTGCATTGCAAAGTCCTTAGCCCACTTGTAGTTCTCCTCCTTGCACATCTTCAGCTCTTCGCTGAAGTTGTTGCGCTCCTCCCGCATCTTCCAGAAGCGCTCCTGGTGCTTGTGCAGCTCGTTCAGCTTCACCTGCAGCTGCTTGATGAGGTCCTCCTTGTTCTTCAGCTGGGCGGTCACCTCCTGGGCCCTCCGCCGACTCTGGATCACCGCCTGCTGCTGCTTCTGAACCTCCGTCATCAGCAGCTCTGTCAGGCTCGATTCTCCACCCGCATCTGAGCCAAAAAAAGAGTCAGCCCCTCGTCAGTCGCCGGGCTGGGACAACGCACCCCAAGGCCAAAGCATCTCCTCCATCTCCCCACTGATAGATGCGTGGCCTCCATCAGACATGGCCGCTGCTTCCCTCTGCAGCCACTCCCAATCTCTGTTCTCATTGTGTCTGAACCTTCAAAATGAGCGTTGTAGTCTATTCATCCAGAGGAGGAATTGGATCTTCGTTCAATCTCACGCAACATCGCCCCGCAGCCTAGGGGCGCTGGACTGCCACCTGCCTCTGCCTGCAGCCCGTTTGTTTTTCCATCTTTTTTTATTTTTAGTCACTTTAAAGTTAGTTTTTGGGGGAGTCTTTAACTTTTCTATGTGGGGGAGGGGAGGCAGGGCAAGGGGGAAACTAACTCCCAGTCGCTTCCTGGCGGGGACGTGACTATTTCTCCGAGTCGCGTCCTCGCCCCCCACCTCGCGGCCTACCTCCTAGATCGGAGCGGCCTTTCCTGCCGGGGACCGGAACCGGACCAGAGCCGCAACAGCGGCGGCGCTGGAGTCACCGCGGAGCGGGCGATACCTACTTGGGTCGCCGTTGGATCTCCGGAGCGTTGGGCCGCTGCTCCAACATCGTGGAGCTCTGGTTTAGAGAGCTCCCAACGTGGGCAGCGCTGAACAACTGCCTGGAGTCCTGGGGCCCTGTGCCGAGGGCCTCCAGCGTTGCATCTCCATCCGGCGCGGCCAGTGGACTTTGGTAGGAGGGGGCCGACTCGGGGTCCAGGCCACTGAGGACATCCCCCAGCCCCGACGTCTGACTTACATCACCCCGGGGAGCGGGCCTGAACATCGGGCCGCCCGTAGCGGCGACTGCAGGGGGCTCGGGGAGGCCCCGACCACGGGGGAACAGTGGGGAACATTGGGAAGAGACTGACTTTGGTGCCTTCCCTCACAGTGGGAAATTATGATCCTGCTGTGGGGGGATGTTTTATGTTGAATTCTATCTACTCCATGTTGTGTTCTTTATTTTTACGGTTTGGCTGTGCGGTGATTTAATTTCGCTGTGCCAATTGCCACATGTGACAAATAAATGCATCTCATCTCTCAAACAACGAGCAGTTCAAGACCAAGCGTAGAAACGGCAACCGGTTTGTTGAACGCTTGAGATTGGTCCACCAAGGCCTGCTAGATCCCCCAATTGCAAACCATTTAAATTCCCCTTCCCTTACCCAATACTGACCTTGAAATCCGGGGGCTCCTGCTTTGCCAGAGTAAGGCCACAGAAACAACTCCTCACATTCGCTCGGGGAGCTTACAGTCCAAAATTGAATTTCCCAATTTTATCTACCTCCTCCTTTTTCACTCACGTTTGGAGTATTGAGTGTGGTTCTGGTCGCCCTATTACAGGAAGGATTTGAAGGATTTGGAAAGGGTGCAGAAGGGATTTATTAGACATATGGATAAGCGGGTATTACCTACAAGGAGAGGTTGAGCAAAGCTGGATTTGTTTCTCTGGACTGCCAGAGGTTGAGGGGAGACCTAATAGAAATATATACAATAATGAGAAGCATAGATAGGATAGACAGTCAGACACATTTTTCAACAGAATGTAAACGTCTGAGACATAGCTTTAAGTTAAGAGGGGTAAAGTGTAAAGGAGAAGTGTGGAGCAGCATTTATTGAGAATGATGGTGCATCGAACATCCTGTCAGACAGGGATGGTGGGGGAGGCAGTTTTGAATAGTGGTATTAGGAGGCTTTTAGAGAGGCACATGGATGTGCAGGTAATGGAGGGATCGGATCACATGAAGGCAAGGGAGATTAGTTTAACGGCATCATGTTCGGCACGGACATTGCGGGCCGAAGGGCCTGTTCCTGTGCTGTACTCGCACACGTCTATTTTTTCTTAGATTGATGCGAAAAACCAGAAGAGGAGGGAAAAGTTAAAGGGCGTGTTCCCTTTACCGAGGATAACGGAGAATGTGCGAGTGGGGTCTTGCCCGGTGATCTTCCTGTACAGGTCGGGGTAGTAGAGTTCCAGGCTCTCCAGGAAGGCGATGTAACCTTTGCATCCGGTCCGCTGGAGAATGTCGAGCAGCACGCCTGAGAACACAACGCGATCAGGTCAGTGTCTGTGGTGCACTACCCTGCCCCTCATGTTTGCTGCAGACTACGACACACCGAGGTTAATTGAGGCTACCGGAGAGCGGCACGGTGGCGCAGCGGTAGGGTTGCTGCCTTGCAGCGTCAGAGACCAGGGTTCGATCCCGACTACGGGAGCTGTCTGTACGGAGTTTATACGTTTTCCCAGTGACCTGCGTGGGTTTTCCCCAGGAGCTCCTGTTTCTTCCCACACTCCAAAGAGGTACAGGTTTGTAGGTTAATTGGCTTCAGAAAAATTGTAAATTGTCCCTAGTGGGTGTAGGATAGTGTTAGTGTCTGGGGTGATCACTGGTCAGATAGTAGTTCACCACTGCTTCTCTGTATCTCTGAACTTAACTAAACTAAATTAAATCAACCTTTCAAAGACAGTACCTGTATCCAACTATCACTCGCTAGGCTTTGTCCTGCCCCCTCCTCTCTTCCAGCTTTCTCTCCCACCCCATCCCCCTGAACCCCACAATTTGAAGAATGGTCCCGACTGCAAAGGTCACCTATCCATGTTCTCCAGAGATGCTGCCTAACCAGTTTGTATAACCAGCATCTGTAGTGCCACCAGATTCAGGTACAGTTTCTTCCCAGCTGTTATCAGGCAACGGAGCCATCCTACCACACCCAGAGAGCAGTGGTGAACTACTATCTACCTCATTGGGGGCCCTCGGACTATCTTTGGTCGTAACTTTACTGGCGTTACCTTGCACTAAACGTCATTCCCATATCATGTATCTCCATACACTGTAAACGGCTCGATTGTAATCATGAATTGCCTTTCAGCTGACTGGTTAGTACACGACAAAAGCTCTTCGCTGTACCTCGGTGCACGTGACAATCAACTGAAACTGCTTCCTCCGCGGCCACACCGCCCCTCCGGGCACTCACCGACTTTCCGCCTGCGGATGACGAGGCTGGGGTCGTTTAAGATCTGCTCCTCGTCGTCGTGGTTGAGGACCTTGCACTGGCGGAGGTAAGGAGTGATCCGGCACGGCTCGATCACCGACGTGAGCCTCGCTCTGTAATTCTCCAGCGTGTTCCACTGCTCCTCAGCATCAGACTCCTGGTGATCAGACATGGTGGAGCAGCTCCCCGGCCAGCTCACTGCCCAGCCAGCGGCCGGCAATGCCACACAACAGCAGTCCCACTGGCGGTGGAATGTATCCTCAATAAGGACGGGGAAATAGTTATTTAATATTTAGAATTGAAGAATATTTGTTTTACTTTGTATCATAGTGGTGGGTTGGTTTGTACTGTTTTGTACTGTACATATCATTTTTTGTAAATAATTGATTTAATTCATTTTTGTAAGACAAATGGATTGGACAGGCTAGATACAGGGGAAAATGTTCCCGATGTTGGGGGAGTCCAGAACCAGGGGCCACAGTTAAATAATAAGGGGTAGGCCATTTAGGACTGAGATGAGGAAACACTTTTTCACCCAGAGAGTTTGGAATCTATGGAATTCTCTACTGCAGAAGGCAGTGGAGGCCAATTCACTGGATGTTTTCAAGAGAGAGTTAGATTTAGCTCTTCGGGCTAAAGGAATCAAGGGATATGGGGAGAAGGCAGCAACGAGGTACTGATATTAGATGATCAGCCATAATCATATTGAACGGCAGTGCTGGTTCGAAGGGCCGAATGGCCTACTCCTGCACCTATTTTCTATGTTTCTAAACACAGCAGTCCCACTTCACAGTGTGCAGAACAGGCCCAGAGGTCGTTTAGAAACCTGCTGTGAAAGCGAGGCCTTGTCAGTGGCGGATTCTGCTACCTGCAACCTTTTTTTTAAAAACAAAAACTCCATGACTTCATTTGCACCAAGAAATTCAATAATTTGCAGATTACTGGGGTGTCGACATTGCTTTCGTTATTTTATTTTAAAATTCTAAACACTAAAACAGTCTTTACGAATGAACAATTTCATTCCGTTTTATAGAGAAAAACAATTATTTTGCATTTCAATAAATTTGTGTCATTCATTTTTTTTTAAAAACACTGTACAGAACATACAGCGCTGGGGTTACTCAACTGTCCAGGCAGCAACTCTGGAGGACATGGCAGACGCTGCCTCCACTTTACCGAGACGGTTCGGCCCGACCACTTAATACTAACCCACTGGCCATTAACCAACGCCCTGTAATGCCCGCTCTTACCTGTCCCGAGCTGGGGCGGCACTGTGGCGTAGTGGGACGCTGCCTTACAGCGAATGCGACGCCAGGAGACCCGGGTTCGATCCCCACTGCGGGTATGAAGTTTGTACGTCTTTCCCACAATCTTTTCTCCGAGACTCCCACACTCCAAAATGTGTGAGGGGATCGCAGGTCGGCGCGTACCCCTGTGACGCCGAAGGGCCTGTATCCGCGATGTATCCCTACACTGAACCAAACCAAACCTCCCCCTGTATCGACAGTGTCTTCCACACTAGATCCACATTCGCTTTTGTCTTAGGACGCCATTCATTCGGAGACTTAAGCTGCACTTAAATTGCAACGCGGTGCTTCTCCCTGGCAGTGGGGTGTCAAACAGAAGCGTTTGGCGTTTGGCTCAAAGTCCAATATAACCCGCCCATCAAAGTTGAAGCCTTGTCCACGTTGACGCTTGGTTCATGGCAAGATACAGTAACGAAACTGGCCCTTCGGCCCACAGTCTACGCCACACTAGTTCTATGTTATTCCGCGTTCTCACCCACTCCCTTCACACTAAGGGCAATTTACAGAGGCCAAGTAACTTGTCTTTGGGATGTGGGTGGAAACCGCAGCACCCGGAGGAAACCCTTACGGTCAGTGTGTGTGTGTGTGGGGGGGACCTGTACCCCAGTGAGGATGTGTGTGTGTGGGACCTGTTCCCCAGTGAGGATGTGTGTGTGTGTGTGTGTGGGGGGGACCTGTACCCCAGTGAGGATGTGTGTGTGTGTGTGGGACTGTACCCCAGTGAGGATGTGCGTGTGTGCGTGTGTGTGTGTGTGTGTGGGGGGGGGGGGGGGGACACCTGTACCCCAGTGAGGATGTGTGTGTGTGGGACCTGTTCCCCAGTGAGGATGTGTGTGGGACTTGTACTCCAGTGAGGGCCAGTGTGTGTGGGACCTGTACCCCAGTGAGGGTGTGTGTGGGACTTGTACTCCAGTGAGGGCCAGTGTGTGTGGGACCTGTACCCCAGTGAGGGTGTGTGTGTGTGTCCTGTTCCCCAGTGAGGGAC
The DNA here is from genome assembly GCA_035221665.1 of Okamejei kenojei. Classification (NCBI taxonomy): domain Eukaryota; kingdom Metazoa; phylum Chordata; class Chondrichthyes; order Rajiformes; family Rajidae; genus Okamejei; species Okamejei kenojei. The sequence goes on from CM069163.1 coordinate 23,815,598, forward strand.
AGTGCATTTAGGCTATTTTCCAACCATTAACGTACAAGCTCCACAGGCACTGACTGACCCGTGGAACTTTGATCATGAGCATTACGAGGAAATATTCATTTAGTTTAGTATCACTGTGATCGTTCACCCTGTGTCGTGTATTGATGTGATCAATCAAACACGCAGACTGTCTCTTTGGAGGCAAAAATAAATGATTCAATGTGGAGAGAAGATTACTTAAAACAAAATTGTTTTTAAAAAAAATGATATTCTGCCGAGCCCAAAGTGTTTATTTTTAAATAACAGGTGATCTCTGAAGAAGGGCCTTGACCCGAAACATTCCTCTCCAGAGATGCTGCCTGTCCCGCTGAGCTTTTTGTGTCCATCGTCAGTTTAAACCAGCATCTGCAGTTGCTTGCTTCCTACACATCTCAAAACTCTCACTCAAAACTACACTTTGCAGTTATTGGAGGAAACAGAACTGATAACTTACCCCCCAAAACCAAGATAATGCGTTTAAAAGATGTCTATTGAGAGAGTTGGCACCTCTCAGAATATTCTTACTTAAAATAGTGGACCGGTGATAAGTTTCATAGATAGGGGTAGAGAGACAAAAGCTCTCCAGGGTAGAAACGCAAAATACTAGAGCACAGAGGTTTAAGCTGAGAGGGGCAAAAGTCAAAGGAAATGAATGGGGCCAGTTTTTTTTTACAGCGAGGGTGGTGGGTGCCTGGGATGTGCTGCCAGAGATGATGGCAGTGGAGGCAGATATATGATTGTGTTGTGTTTAAAAAGTATTTTGGTTAGAGACACAGATATGCAGGGGATGGACGGATATGGACCATGTCATGTGCAGTGAGAGGGGATTCATTTAACTTGCGACCACGTTCAGCAGAGACATTGTGGGATGAAGGGTCTGGTGATGTAGCGGGCCAGTTCTGTCTGTGTTCTATGTTGATTCAGCCGAAGTTGGGCTGAATTTGGATAAACGCTTAACATAAAAATAGGTGCCTTTAACAATTGCTCTGTACTCAGTACTACTCAGTATCATAAACCCACGTCCCAAGTGGGATTTGAACCCTCACCTTCCTGCCTCAGAGGGTGCAGTGTGACCCACAGATGCAGAAGGCGTCTGGATCACTAGATGGATTTAAGAGAGTTGGATAGAGCTCTAGGGGCTAGTGGAGTCAAGGGATATGGAGAGAAGGCAGGCACGGGTTATTGATAGGGGACGATCAGCCATGATCACAATGAATGGTGGTGCTGGCTCGACTGGCCTCCTCCTGCACCTATTTTCTATGATACATGGCTCGCACCAACACACTTGGTTCTAACTAAACCTTCTCCCTCGTGGATCTGTGTCTCAGAACCTGATCGTACAGGAAGTTCTGAACACCCTGTGTGTCCTGGATACTATTTAAAAATCACTGCACAAGACACTTACCTGATCAGCTGGGAGCCGAGGGTGGGAGCTGCTGGGCGCTTGAACAGCACAGATTGTCTGGAAGAGGAAGTCTTGATGAATTGTGAAGTGGAACAAAATGGGTGAGGTCATCTCTCAGAGCTGAGGATCCACCGCTTACTCATTTCCCTTGTTCAATTGATCATAATCACTGAATTATTCAGCTTTAACTATATGGCCAGTTGGGCCTGTGCTAACTCTTTGAAAATATTTCTCTATATAGTACATGTTTTAGCATCAAGGTGGTACAGTAATGCGGCATTAGTACCCAACCCGAAACATCGACTAACCATCTCTCCCCCGACGCACCCGACCTGCTGAGTTATGCCAGCACATTGTGTTTGACATGGTGTAGTAATGTTGTGGTTCTTGGTTACTTGGTCCTCCAAAATATTCCAACTGGAATTTAAACTGGAGGTGGTGAAGGGAGGGGTTTAGCCAGAGAGGGTTATTGGGAAGAAAGTGCCACTTTAAATTTAGTTGCATCTGGCTGGGCAACCGCGGTTTGGTGGAGATTATTCCATGCTTTAATAGTGCGTGGGAAGAAAGAATTGCTGTACACATCTGTCTTTGTGGCTGGGACCACAAGTTGGATTGAATGCCCTCGTCTGCTCCTAATTGGTTTGGGATTGGTGTAGGTCTTGTGATCTATGTCTAGCTGACCATTTAACATTTTGTAAAAACAGGTCAAACGGTGAGCTTCACGTCTGTCTTGGAGAGGGTTCCACCCCAGAGAATTCAGAAGTTTGGTGACACTCGCTTCTCTCTCGTAAGTGTTAGTAACAAATCGAGCGGCCTGTCTTTCGACACGCTCGATGGATGAAGTGTTTTTATCTGTGCATGGGTCCCAAGCTGCAACTGCGTAGTCCAGATGAGGTCTAACGAGGGTGAAATACAGCTTCTCCTTGACAGAAGCTGAACAATGATGGAAGTTGCGCCTCAGGAAGTTTAGGACACCTGTTGCTTTCGCTGTTGCATGATGAGTCTGACCATTCTGCAATTTGATGCCAAGATACTTGGTTTGTTTGGATTCTTCAAACGTGACACCAAGTATATTGTAAGATGTGACGCCTGGATTCCTCTTTCTGGTGACACGCATGGTTTTACATTTGGAAGGGTTGAACTGCATGCCCCATTGTTGTGACCACTCGACCATAGTATCGAGATCTTTTTGGAAAGCATCTTCATCATCAGCTGACTTAATTGGACGGTACAGCAAACAATCATCAGCGAATAGTCCGGTCGTACTTGCGACTTTTTCATGGATGCCATTGATGTAAAGCAAAAACAGGTGTGGGCCAAGTACTGTGCCCCGGGGTGTACCACTCAACACTGGGTGCCAATTGGAGCTCTTTCCGTTCACACACACGCGCTGAAGACGTTTTGTCAGGAAACTGGAAATCCAACGTTTCGTGTTGGAACGAATACCGTAGAGGTCAAGCTTCCGACGCAGTCTCTGGTGTGGGATGACATCGAATGCTTTAGAAAAGTCCAGTACAACTAAATCCATGATGACTGTCACGGTGCTTGGCCAGGTCATTTGTTGTCGGGATAAGCTGAGGCTCACATGCTCTATGCCTCCTAAATGCATGTTGGCTGTCGGCAAGAATATGTTTGCTCACGTGACGCATCAGATTACTATCAATGAGATGCTCCAGCAATTTACAGCAAGTACTTGTTAGTGAAACAGGATGATAATTCGCTGGGTTGGTGGTTGAACCCTTCTTAAAGAGAGGAGTGATGTTGGCCTTCCTCCAATCCAGCGGCACATCGCCCGAGTCAAGCGATTGTTGAAAAATGAACTGTAAAACTGGAGCCAGTTCTTCGACTGCGATCTTGAGGGCTTGATTCTGTATCTGATCTGGTCCAATTGCTTTTGTGGTATTAATGTTGAGCAATAACTTCTTGACACCTTCAACCTCAATTTTAATAGCAGGCATATCAGCATATGGGCTGGGCGGAAGGACTGGAAATGATGAAGGCTCCACATCGTCCCGGGTGAAAACGTGTTGGAATTGGTTCGCAAGAGTTTCTGCTTTCGCCTGGTCCTCGGTGATCAGGCAGTTGTTCACTTTTAGCATCTGGACACCAGTGTTGTCTGTCCGTCTGGATTTCACTTATCTCCAAAAATCCTTGGTTAGTGAATCAGAGACCTGGACCAGGAGGTCGTTCAAATGTTGGTTATAACTGACTCAATAATGGCTCCGGAGAAGGGTCTCGACCCAAAATGTCACCTATTCCTTATCTCCAGAGATGCTGTCTGACCCACTGAGTTATTCCAGCTTTTTGTGTCCATCTTCAATAATAACATGGTATCCACTGATGAAGCACGTGGAGTAGAACACTCACTCCATGCCTCACATATTTAAACATTCACCGAGAAATGCTCACGGCCAGTGCCTTATGGACTGAAATATTATTTCTGAAGGTTGGGTTAGGAATATCTCACCACCCCTTCGAGCAAAGGCTTCATAGTTCAGAATGCAACAGGGCAGATTAAACCTTTGCTGAAAATGTTCAAAATACTTGGTAGGGCAGGCAGCCACTGTAGAGAGTGAAATGGTTAACATTCTAGGAACGTCACACTGCATCACCACACGAGCACTGTTTCCCAATGTTCAGTGGGTGACTGCAGAGATTATCGGAAGTAAACTCACTGCTACCACTTCTGCATTTCTATCCAGATCATTTATCTAGATGTATTCATTTGGGCTCTTTATTCTTAAGCCCGTGATTACAGAGTTGATTGCTTTAAAAGATGCATTCAAAGAAACCCATACAGCCCCGCTGTCAATGACTGGCCAAAGGTCCACTCTCGTTTGTAGAAGGTGAACCCGTCTGAAGGAACCATCAAAACATTTTGCCTCGTAACTTCAGCTGCAGCAGGCTTCCCTTCTGGGGAGGTTGGGTTTGTGCTTCAAGTGGAGTCAGACTGGGGAGATGTCAGAGAATTCCCAATGAATTGTTTTGCTGGATTAGGGGCATTAGGTATAAGGAGAGGCTGGACACACTTGCCTTCGTGAAGTTGAGAGATCGGATAAAAGTATATAATATGAGAAGCATAGACAGAGGTATATATTATGAGGCATGGACAGGGTAGGGTAGCAGAAGCTGTTCCCAAGTTGGAAAGCCTAGAGGGCACAGCTTTAAGATGAGATGGGAAAAGTTTAAAGATTTGTAGGGCAGGTTGTTTTTTTACACAAGATGGTGGGTGCCTGGAACACAATGCCAGGGGTAGAGGCAGATACGATAGTGGCATTTAATAGACTTTTAGATAGGCACATGGATGTGCATGGAATTGAGGGATATGGATGATGTGCAAGTAGATGAGGTAGTTCATCTTGGCATTATGTTCGGCTCAGACACGGTGGGCCACAGGGCCTGCTCCTATGTTCAATTCATTTTGAGGAGGACTCAAGGACTGACTTCATGTGCAGAGGAGGTGTTGCATGTATTAGAGGTAATTGAAACTTTGCACATCACTTCAAGGGGAATTCACCACGGTTTGAAGATTTCCTCGTGCCTTCTCGGTCATCTGCAGAAATTGAAAGCAAATGGTGGAATTGCATGTAGATAGGGTGGTAAAGAAAGCCTTTGGTGTGCTGGCCTTTATAAATCAGAGCATTGAATATAGGAGTAGGGAAGTAATGTTAAAATTGTACAAGGCATTGGTAAGACCAATTCTGGAGTATGGTGTACAATTTTGGTCGCCTAGTTATAGGAAGGATGTCAACAAAATAGAGAGAGTACAGAGGAGATTTACTAGAATGTTGCCAGGGTTCCAGCAACTATGTTACAGAGAAAGGTTGAACAAGTTAGGTCTTTATTCTTTGGAGCGCAGAAGGTTAAGGGGGGACTTGATTGAGGTCTTTAAGATGATGAAAGGGATAGACAGAGTTGACGTGGATACGTTTTTCCCATTGAGGGTAGGGAAGATTCAAACAAGAGGGCATGACATGAGAATTAAGGGACAGGGGTTTCGGGGTAACGTGAGGTGGAACTTCTTTACTCAGAGGGTGGTGGCTATGTGGAATGAGCTTCCAGCAGAAGTGGTGGAGGCAGGATCGATTTTAAAATTTAAGAGTAAAGTGGATAGGTATATGGACGTGAAGGGAATGGAGGGGTATGGTCTGAGTGCAGGTAGATGGGACTAGGGGAAAACAAATGGTCGGCACGGACTGGAAGGGCCGAGAGGGCCTGTTTCCGTGCTGTAATTGTTATATGGTTATGGTTATATGGTTACTAAGGTTGGTGGAATTCTGCCGGACTGCTCAGCAGGTAAGCCAGCAGCTGCAGGGCAGCAGGATGCTCACGTTCTGTGATCCTTCAAAACTCTGAAAGGTAAATTAAGTGAAATTAAGGGCGGTAGAGTTGTTGCCTTACAGCGCCAGAGACCGGAGTTCAATCCTGACTGCAGGTGGCGTCTGTACGTTCTTCCTGTAACCGCGCGGGGTTTCTCCAGTTTCCTCCCACACTCCAAAGACGTACAGGTTTGTAGGCTAATGGGCCACTGTAAATTGTCTCCAGTGTATAGGATAGTACTAGTGTATGGGGTGCAGACCTGGTGGCCGAAAGGCTCGTTTCTTCGCTGCATCTCTAAAGTCTAAAGCGAAATGTTAACTTGTTCTCTATCCACCTGTGAGGGATAAAGTGATTAAACCCTATTAAAGAAAGGAGTTTTAAAGAGAATTCAAACAGAGGGGCTGGAGAGAGGATTCTGACACAGCAGTGTCTGAAGGTTGCCAGACCCATCCCTGAGGCCTTGAGTAAGAAGAGATGCATTGTATAAGCTAGAGAAGGGGGTGATGTAGATAGATCCCTATCAGTGGAAAGGAGTGATAGATGGGACCCATGTCACTATAGCTTAGCTTTAGTACTGATATAGGAAAACTGAGAGGGTTCACTAGGAGGTGAGTAAAACTGGGCCAGGTCATGAGCAACTGAGCATGCTTAATAGAATAAATGAATATTACAACACACCCCTGGTCAAGAAATTGCTCATTACCATGAACATGTTTGAACATGCAATGTATGATATGGGAGGTGCGAGGGGATGTACGGTGGGAGGTACCTACAGATTGTGCACCTCCGACCCTGATTGGAGAAAGGTCCGGAGGGGAGATTGAATGTAAGATTTTGTGTATAAAGGGGGATGATCTCTCTGGCTTCAGTGTGTCTCGAGTTGGAGAGGCACCCGGTCTGCAGACTCGTAAAATAAAGAAATCTCTTGCTTCCAGGATTTAGTCTTTGAGTATTAATTGTGAGCATAAAGGGTATCTCACACACCTATCTTGCAGGATAAATACCGACCCGAGTTTCCGACCATAAACAACATCATTTGCTTGGGGAAAGTGAAAGTGAAACCTGGGAGAGGTTTGAGCTGCTCGGTGAAGTTCCAACATATCAAATAACCAGCTGCCATCCCAGAGATTATCCACATAGTGGGGGCTGAGGCAAAGACTCGTACGAAGGAAGAATCTAGACCTCAAGTAAACAGAATGAGGAAGAAAAGATGAATGAAGTGTCAGATTTTTTTCCTTTATTATCCAAGGGTCATCTGGTTAAGACCATGATCCAAGTGAGGAGACAGGTTATTCTGCACAGAGTGTTGACTGCCTGCTTCAACTATCCCTGCTATCTGGAGAACCTATTGATTCCCACCTATTGATCTTGTAACTAATTTGAGGAAGGCCATTCTTTCTATTGAGGCAGTACAGCGTAGGTTTACAAGGTTAATTCCCGGGATGGCGGGACTGTCATACGCGGAGAGAATGGAGCGTCTGGGCTTGTACACTCTGGAGTTTAGAAGGATGAGAGGATATCTCACTGAAACATATAAGATCGTTAAGGGTTTATAGAAAATAGGTGCAGGAGGCCATTCGGCCCTTCGCGCCAGCACCGCCATTTATTGTGATCATGGCTGATCGTCCGCTATCAATAACCCGTGCCTGCCTTCTCTCCATGACTCCACTAGTCTCTAGAGCTCTATCAAACTCTCTCGTAAATCTATCCGGTGATTTGGCCTCCACTGCCCTCTATGGCAGGGAATTCCATAAATTCACAACTCTCTGGGTAAAAAAGTTTTTCTCAGCTCAGTCTTAAATGACCTCCCCTTTATTCTAAGACTGTGGCCCCTGGTTTGGACACACTAGAGGCAGGAAACATGTTCCCGATGTTGGGGGAGTCCAGAACCAGGGGCCACAGTTTTAGAATAAGGTGCAAGCCATTTAGAACGGAGATGAGGAAACACTTTTTCTCACAGAGTTGTGAGTCTGTGGGATTCTCTGGATACTCTCAAGAGAGAGCTAGATAGGGCTCTTAAAGATAGCGGAGTCAGGGGATATGGGGAGAGGTACTGATTGGGGATGATCAGCCATGATCACATTGAATGGTGGTGCTGGCTCAAGGTGCCTAGTGGCCTGCTCCTGCACCTATTGTAACTCCACCTATTGTAGGCTACCGAAGAGTCCAATAAAATCCAAACGCTGAGCATTTAAAGAAGAAATGTATTTCTGAGTAAAATATTTCTTAATTTGCCACATACATGACACAACAATTACAAACGATCCAGGAAGCTGCAGGATTCTGTACAAATGCCTCGTACAGAAGCTCTGTTAACACCAACAGTCTGTGGCCCCTTAAAGAAGGCCATAGGAAAGCAATGTCACAACTGGAGAAAACAACGTGCCAGTCATTAACGTGTCATGACCAACTTTAGAAGTGAACATTATTTGATCCCTTTCTTCCAAATATCTGCACAAAGTCCGTGTCAGTCAATGGAAATTTAGTTGTGGGAGCGGTCTCTGCACTGGCCCTCAGCTTACACTCCATCTCCAGAAACCGAGCTCAAACGCGAAACAGGTCCATGAAACTGCAAACATCATTCCTAGAATGAAAGAACATCCAGATTAGCGCTTGGAAGGGAACTCTCAGAAAAGTCACTGCAACTCCAAAACACTGGTTTTCTCTCTCTCCACAAACGTGCAGGTTGTGCATTCATTGGCTTCTGTAAATGGTTCTTAGTGTGTAGGATAGATCTAGTGTACGGGTGATCAATGGCCGGCATCGACTCGGTTGGGCCCCGTTTCCACGCTGTATCTCTAAACCCAATGCGTGACTCAACTTCTGAGAAGCTTCCAGAAGGGTGAAAAGCTGCACAAACCAGACCCTGGAGCAGCTGATTTCTATCACTGTTTCAGGAGTCAGCCTGTGGGGTGCAATGCCACTCATTCTTCCCAATTACTTTGTTTCAAATAAATTCGCCGCACACCTCCATTACTGAAGGTAGACGAAAATGCTGGAGAAACTCAGCGGGTGAGGCAGCGTCTATGGATCGAAGGAAATGGGCAACGACTCGGGTCGAGACCCTTCTTCCATTACTGAAAGTTGTTACAGAGCAGCAGGGCGGGCCCGTGAGCATTCAAGGAAGGATTCAGGATAATTGTCACGTGTACTGAGGTCCAGCGAAAACATTTGTTTTGCGTGTTATCCATCAAATCACACGCACATAAACACAATCAAGCTGAACACGAGTACACGAGATAGCAATGTTACAAAATGTTGAGATTTTAAAAATCAAGTCTGCAATTTATCCCATCAGATAAAGCATAAAAAGTAGTTTAATTTGACACCTAATTCACTTTAATATCTTCAGTATTAAAAAGGTTATGGCCATTTTCATACTCGGAAATTAGCAACTTGTTCCCCATTGACTTAACTCAAAAGCTGTGATCAAGGACAGTTAAAAGCCCATAACTTTCTTAAAAATTAAGAGAATAAAATTTTCAGTTATTTTTGATTGAAGCATTCTGAAACAAATATGAAACAATCTTACTTGGATGACCTGAAATTAAAGCATATAATGAGTTAGTTACCTAATTGTAGCTGATTACAAAATTCAATTACTAGATCTAAACATCTATCCATTTCTTAAGAAATGATAAACATTTTTAAATTGCCTAAGTGTCCAAATAACATTCACACAATAATCCACAATATAATGATCTTCTATTCAAGAATCTATAGGCCAAATGGAAGGAATTTAGTGTTTAATTCCTGTAAATTAATGGCCATTTAAATCAACTTGCGAGTGGGTTTTAGTGGAACGTGGTGGATTGGAACGTTGCGGTTTGCGGTGAATTTAACCCCCAGTCGGCAGGAAAAATACAGCCGGCTCGTATATTTTTTTTGTCCCCTTTTCGCATGATGAAAATTTGATTAAATGCTTCCTAAGAAGCACGTTTTTATGTAAAAATAAACTGTGTACCTTCTTTTATCGCCTACGTTACGTCTGTTCCGCTGTCGGCGTTCAGGGCTTTAGAAGATTATTTTTAAACTACTCTAGTTAATAAATGATCTAGCGTAGTTTAAAAATAGCTTCATATAACAAATGTCAGAGCGATTTCTCTTTAGCGACGAAATCGCCTGAGATGGATCGATTTGGACTGTCTAGGGAAAAACGGCATTTTAAACCCGCCCCCTCTGAAAGACGCCAAAGTCGCGCACACGGGGAGCGGCAGAACTGCAGCGCTGCTCAAGGTAGGTATTGTAACGTACCTACAATAGAGCAAAGGGAAAGCTAGAGTGCAGAGTTTAGTTTGCAGCATTGTAGCACACCAGTTCCAGAGACAGCGTCCAAGGGATAGTGGACATGATCACACCTATTTCTCACACCTCTGCTCTCATGCTACCCCAATATACCTCCTGGACAGAACATCCTTTGCAATTCCTACCAGCTCCAATATTTCACTGCCCGTCACATATTCTCGTCTCCTTTCAGCATATTAACACAATGACACCCTGGTCCATTCTTCCAGCCCCACAAACCACTTCCTGTTGTACGGTATTTTCCAAAACCACAGAAGGATTTGCAACCCCTGTCCTTGCCCCTCTTCCCACCCGCCATCCAGGAACCCCCCCACCCCCAGTGATTCGCACACTTCTTCCAATCTCGTGACCTGCAATCACTATGTGATCCTCTCTACACTGGAGAAACCAAATGCAGATTGGACGATTGTTCTGTGGAGCAGCTGCCTTCGAGCCCACAGGCTGAACTTCAATTTTGTTTTGCCTGCTCCTATACTTCTCAATCTCACCCGACTTCACCCTCCCACGCTGTTAAAACATGGCGCAACTCAAGCTGTGCAACAAGGGTGGCACAGCGGTAGAGTTGCTGCCATACAGCGCCAGGGACCCGGGTTCCATCCTGACTACGGGTGCTTGTCTGTACGTTCTCCCCGTGACCTGCGTGGGTATCCTCATGGAACTCCAGTTTCCTCCCACAATCCAAAGACATACAGGTTTGTAGGTTAATTGGCTTGGTACAATTATAAATTGTCCCTAGTGCGTGTAGAATAGCATTAGTGTACGGGATCGCTGGTCGACACGAACTTGGTGGGCCGAAGGGCCCGTTTCCTCACTGTATCTCTAAACTAAACGGCGTCTTCTGTTTAATTCAGACAAATGAGGTGTTACACTTTGGGAGGTCAGTAATTGGCAGGACCCTTCGGAAGATATTTGGGGTGCAAGACCTCACTCTGCAAGTGAGTAGGCAGCATACAGCATATTTGCTCTAAGTAGAACACCGAATAGAATGGGAACAAACCCTTCGACCCACAAAGTCTATGCCAAACAGGATACCAAGCCCAACTCTAACCTGCCTGAACATAATCTAGTCCCTACATATTCATATGCCTGTCCAAAAATACTAATGCTAAATGCTAAAATCGTAACTGCCTCCACCACAACCCTGGCATCACATTCCAAACACTCATTGCTGCTCCCAGGTAGATGCCAATAAAAAAAATAAACAAAGGTGTGCAGATGATGTGCCTTCGATTACAAAAAAAAAAAATCACAATATCGGCCGTTTCTTAAGAATGCATTCACCTCCGTACCGCAGAGTCTTTTAGCTGTTTTTCAGCACCTCCTTGCACAATTCTTTGCATTGCCTCTCTGAACCATTTCCCTACCGCAACACTAAATCTGAACCCGAGCAAAAATAAGATCTAAGTCTCATCTGGATTGAGAAGTCTTGCACCAAACCTCACCGTTTGTTTCAAGACATAATCTCAAAACGGTAGTATTTCACAATCCAGCCACAGTAATATTGCAACATTAACCAGTTTCATACTCAATCACCAGGACTTTCCACCGACACATCGTTTTGTTTCAATACCTCCGTATATTCTGCAACTCAAGGATTTTTCCTCAGGCGACAGCTTCGTCTTGTTGCTACATGAACCTCGCGGGCAACAGAAACTTCTGGAACATTGCGAGGTTCTGGGGGGTTTGGATCCTCTGGCTCCATTTCCTGACAGGATCAGAAAAACAATAAAGAGGTTTAAAATTCAGTAAAAACAAAAGCTACTGGCATGCAGGACATTTGTGGAATCCAAGGCTAATCAACCCAACCTTTTTTCTTAATTTAAACATTTTGGTTACATTAAACAAGGCAGGAAGAGAGAGAGTTAAACTATCTCTCCAAATCTCTCTCCAAAGAGAGTCCAAAGAGTCCAAATCTTATATAATACTTGCCTACCCTGGTCCAATTTTCTTTACAACAAGCTATTCTCATGTCACTAAAAGCAAAAATTGCAGATGTTAAAAATTTGAAACGAAAACATTTCAAAGGCATTTTCTATTTTATTGTTATGTCATTTTGCCCAGTTCCATTAACTTGCAGCCAACTAGGTAGACTCTCGGGCCAGATGTGTCAATGAAGATGATTTATGAAGGAATAAACCGTGGGCTCAGATTGATGAAGAACTGGTTTAAGGCTCCCTGAATGAATTACAGCCCCCCCATGGCGGGAGGGAGTGGGTAAGAGAGGTGGAGAGTAGGCCAGAACACATCAATGAAGAGCCAGCAGTGACGTGGAGACTTCCTGGCACACTGTGGGCTTCTGGATGTGTGCTACAGTGCAAACGAGCTCTTGGTCTGTCCCTGCATTCAACATTAAATCCAGGGGCCAGACACACCTCACACCAGGACGACATGGTGGCTCAACGGTAGAGCTACCGCCTTACAGCGCCAGAGAACTCTGTTCGATCCTGACTAGGGGCGCTTGTCTGTATGGAGTTTGCACGTTCTCCCTGTGACCTGTGTGGGTTTTCTCTGGGATTTCCAGTTTCCTCCCACACTCCAAAGAAGTACAGGTTTGTAGGTTAATTGACTTCAGTAAAATTGTAAATTGTCCCGTATGTGTGTAGGTTAGCGTAAGTGTGTGGAGATCGCGGGACGGGTGCGAACTCAGTGGACCGAAGGGCTTGTTTCTGCGCTGTATCTCTGAACTAAACTAGTCCCCTCAGCTTCTCACAGCTGGTTTCAACTCACAATGCCCACAATCATTTCATTGGAGTTGGTGATCCACATCAGAACACCAAGTTTTATGTTCACATTTATTTCACAATTGTTTTAAAAGTGAAAACTCATACAAATTTTAAATAAATCTAATTTAATTCTTCAGCAGTCACCTCTCATTAGAGACATTTAGAAATAGCGAAAAAGGCTTCTGACAGCATGTGGGGTCAGCAAACCATTAGGGCAGTCTGAACTGGTCACCACTTTACAGGCTGGCGCAATCTAAACAATGGCTGCAGCAGCAATGTCAGGAATGGTAGTGCAGCTGCCTCAGAGTTTGATCCCGACCTCGGGCCCTACCTGTGTGGAGTCTGCACGTTCTCTCTTTGACTGCGTGGGTTTCCTCCCTCCTTCGAAAGACACGAGGGTTTGTAGGTTTATTGGCATCTGTCAATTAGCCATAGTGTGCAGGGAGTGGATGAGAGTGAAATAACAGAACGAGTGTGAACGGATGATCGATGGGCCCCGTTTCCACACTGTACCTCTGAAATATGGAAGCAGCCAGGCTTCCACAAAAGTGAAGTGGAGGTTGTGAGTGCAAGGTGGCTCCTGTACAATAAGCCAGTCCATTAAATACTTCAGAACGGCTGAATTCAAATCAAATTCACTGAGTCACCCGCACTGTTTAACATCCCTCTCCCTCAAATTAAACCTCAGCTCTGAGATCACCACAAGCACTGATGCACAGATAGGTTACAAACACTCCGGGTTTTGCTAAAACACCACTGACTCTTCCATGTATGTCGTTGAGTTAAAGATATTCTTCACAGTAATGAATAGCGCACCAATCACTGTGCATTGGAAAATGTTGCAGCAGTGTCCACAGTGTATTTAGCTCAGACTTTTCAGTTAATGAAAAGAGATAGCTGTGTAGGAAGGAACTGCAGATGCTGGTTTAAACTGAAGATAGACACAAAATGCTGGAGTAACTCAGCTGGTCCATTCACAGAAGGGTCTCGACCCGAAACATCATCCATTCCTTCTCTCCAGAGATGCTGCTGCCTGTCCCACCGAGTTATTCCAGCTTTTTGTGTCCATCTCAAATCGCCTATTCCTTTCCTCCAGAGATGCTGTCTGACCGGCTGAGTTATTCCAGCTTTTTTGCATCTATCAGAGATAGCTGCTTTGTTTGGTCGGCAGCCACGAGGCAGAAGTACAGTTTGGATCAGCTTCTGCTTCCAGGTCCGTCACTTCATTACATTACATAACTAACATTTTTCACCCCACTTCCTTTTCTGAAGAGTCCACAGGCACGGAAGAGAGAGAGAGAAAAAAGTAACTACTTTCCACAGTTATACCACCCACTGCCTGAGCATACTTCGCTTTTTGAATACCACACAACCAAGTGGGGAACACCTAGTGGGTTGGGAGTGTTTAAATGACATTGGTAGTGGGATGGGCACCAGCATATAGTAACAAAAGTGGAATAAGGTGGAGAAAGTAGAAGTGCGGGATAATAGAGAAGGAAGCTTTCCATTATCAGATGGGAGCAGACAAAAAGATTGAGAAATTCAAATCTATATTTAGACAATAGACAATAGGTGCAGGAGTAGGCCATTTGGCCCATCGAGCCCGCACTGCCATTCAATGTGATCATGGCTGATCATCCCCAATCAGTACCCCGTTCCTGCCTTCTCCCCATATCCCCAGAGCCCTATCTAGCTCTCTCTTGAAAGCATCCAGAGAACCTGCCTCCACCGCTCTCTGAGGCAGAGAATTCCACAGACTCACCACTCTCTGTGAGAAAAAGTGTTTCCTCATCTCCGTTCTAAATGGCTTACTCCTTATTCTTAAGCTGTGGCCCCTGGTTCCGGACTCCCCCAACATCGGGAACATGTTTCCTGCCTCTAGTGTGTCCAAGCCCTTAACGATCTTATATGTTTCAATGAGATCCCCTCTCATCCTTCTGAACTCCGGAGTGTACAAGCCCAGCTGCTCCATTCTCTCAGCATATGACAGTCCCGCCATCCCGGGAATTAACCTTGTAAACTTACGCTGCGCTCCCTCAATAGCAAGAACTCCCTCAATATTTAGAATCCAAGTAGTCAGAACCCTCCCCCCCCCCCCCCCCCCCCCCCCCCCAAGTTGGAAACATCAAAGGCTTAAGGGCAATGATTTGCGGTGAAAGAGGCAAATTGAAAGGAAATGTGCAGAGCAAGTTTTTTTTTTCTATAGATGGCGGTGGGTGCTTAGAATGCACTGCCAGGGGTTGTGGTGGAGACAGATATGATGGGCATGGAATAGAGGGGTATTGATCATTCAAGAGGGTGAAGGGGGGGAACGAGAGGTGGGGCGAGGGAGAAAATACATTAGAACATATCCTTCTCTCACTTACCAAGCTGCCCAGCAAGTCACAGCCAAAGGACAGGTCAGCAGGGATCTCAAAGGGCTGGTTTGGCTCACTGCTGGTCACTTCCTCCGTCACACAGTGTTCTGGCAATCCTTCAGTATCTTCCTCACTCTCAATGTCCGTCTCCGTGTACTCGCATTCTTCCGAGGAGTCTTGGTCGAGATCTTCATTTGACGAGCTGGTTGTGGTGGAAGTCCCCTGCGGCGTTAACGTGGCCAGAAGCGCAGGTAGTGTGAAGGCAGAGAGAAAGCGAGCTTTCAAGAGCTGGTATGCGGGGCTGTTCTGCAGACGCTCCCTCACTTGCACCCTGGCTGCCTCAAGTCTTATTTTGGGATCAATTGGTTCATTCACATCGGCTGCCTCGTGGGCAAGCACGTTCTGCTCAAGGACCTTCTTGTGCAGCAGAAGGTTGGAGAAGCCTCTCAGAGTGGCGGCAAAGGGTGGCAGATAAGGTAGAGTAGCTGGCGTCCCTGGTACACAGACACCACCTTTCCCTTCCAGCCAGTCCCTCGTTACTGGATCTTTGTCGTCACACAACAGTGTAAAGTCAATAGAGGTTTTGTCCGACTGTGACGGTGTGGCTGGCTGCTTGGTCCCCTCGAGTGGAGCCACACTGCCGGGCTGCGTACATGGCGACGTGCTGCTTGCAACATCTACAGTCACCCTTGATTGTCCAGATCCCTGAGCAAGCTGTGTGGTCGATAGAGGGGTGGGATCGTTGCCATCAATGCGTTTAGCTGCCACCTGCCTAGTGGCCTCCAGTGCTGGAGGATCTGTGGACGTTGTTGCAGCATTGCTGGATGTCAGACTTGGAGCCAATGCAGGCGACAGTGTTTGTGTTTGTTGAATCTGCACGGAGCTGGATGATGATGGGACCAACTTGCACACCGCCAGGGGAGGAGTGTTCAGTGGCTGGGTTGAGGACAGCGTTACACTGGTGGTGGCCTGCAGTGCTGCTACACTGGGGCCACCAGTCTCCGACTGACTGGGTGCAATGGTAGAGATCACCTGCGCTTGAGTTGTCGAGCTCAACGAGGTGCTGGCTGCCGCTCCACTCTGGGGGGCGGTGGTCAACACCGCAGTGGTGGTTTGGCTGGCGCCAGTGACTGCGGTGGGAGTTTGGCTACTCTGATTGGGCAGGCCCATGACTGTGCCTGGAGGAAGACAGAGCAGACCCTGGGGGGTGACCAGGGCCATGATGGGTACAGTGGAGTTAGGGAGCATTAGTGGAACCACAGTTCCATAGCTGGTCTGCAGCACAGGCTGCACTGGTGGCGCTGGAGCAATTGGCTGCAGCCACCTAGCATGGCAGTTGGCTTTAGCGGGTTGAACAGAAGCAGCATTCAGTGCAGTGATATTTTTCGTTGGTTCGACCATGGCTGATGAACCTACCTGACTAGAGTGTGGTAATGGAGCAGCCCCTGTGTTAGCCTCTCCATTGGGTTTCTCCGACAACAGCTGCGGTGTACCTGCCACGGGCTTACCATGTGCAGCGTGTATCCCCGTGGATTCAGGCTTGGGCTTTGTCCTGCTCCTGGTTTGAATTGAAGATTGTTTAGCCACTTGTGATTCAAGCCCGATGGGGACCTTGCTGGAAGGCGCAGGTTGCGGTATCATCACCACCTGTAATGGTTGCTGGATTGTCAATGGTTGTGAAATGACCAAAGGTCTGGACGCTGGTCTAGAGGTTTTGATCAGGCTCCTGGCTCTTCGTCTCTCTGCAAGCAGATCTTGGACAGTCTTTGGTTTCTGTTTTGGGGGCACAGAGCTGAGCTTAAACCGGGCCATTTCCATGGTCTTCCCATTGCCCACGTCAAGGGTGGTTCCTTTCATCTGGTTCAGGTAGGGCCTCGACCTCGACCGGCTTTCACTCGTGATTGCTAGAAAGGAAAATTACAAGGGAACTGTTGATTGTGTGGCAGAAGCAAAAAAGGGGAAATTGTTTTGGTTGTGGGAAGCTTTAATCACATCTGTAATCTTTGAATCAGAAACATACAATGTAGTAGCTAGCCAGATCCACCCACGAGTTGTTGTATGAAAGACCAGTGTTATTAAACGGAAAGAAACCCTCCTATCACAATTTGCCATAGTAACAAGCATCCTGGAGACAAAAAG
Source organism: Okamejei kenojei (assembly GCA_035221665.1). Lineage (NCBI taxonomy): Eukaryota > Metazoa > Chordata > Chondrichthyes > Rajiformes > Rajidae > Okamejei > Okamejei kenojei. Next base: position 23,832,865 of record CM069163.1, read on the forward strand.
GTGCAAATATCAATCCAGATTCTTCTGCGCAAAAATCACAGCTGATGCTCTAGTTCAGTACAGAGAAAACCTTGTACTATTGGGGGTATGGTCTTTCAATGAGGCATTAACATCCTTCACAGACTCTGCCTTCTTGTGCAAATATAGAACCTACCACAGATTATTTTGAAGTTCTTCGAAAGTTTCCTCAGTAATTATTTATTTTCTCAGTCACACAAAAAAAAACAGGTTACATGATCATCATATTGATCATCATGTGAGCAGATTATATTTCCTCGTGACCTTGTTTCCAGGAGACTTCATTGGTTGTGAAAGTGCTTCATGACATCCTGACAAGTCTTCCTCTTCAAACAATGACAATGATCTACACGCTTCATGTCCAATCTAACTCAGCAACTATTCAATCTACTGGGACCAACAATAGAAATGACACAGGCCAACAGAGGGAAAGAAAATGTCTAGAACATTTCCCCCGACCTTCGTGAATAAGCTTAACCAGCCAAAGGATGTCAGTTGCCAGCGACAGCTTCATCAGGCTTACAGATACCAGACAAGGAAGGCCCAAGGCTACATTGTGGCAGACTGCACCAACACACTACCTCAATGTTAAGCACAACATATATGAATACACTTCCCAGGAGGAGAGGAACAGTGACCACAAGAGAAGTAGTGAGATGACTGCAGGATGAATTTTAGTTTCGTTTACTATGTGGTGTAATTGAAAAGCTCAAAATTGAGGAACTGACAGTGTTCACAGCTGAAGAAAGATTACTTAGATATATAATTAGAAAATCACAAGAGGCCATAAGCATCTCTGAACTATGGCCTATTGGAGGCTAGACCTTTAGAACGAGACCATTGGAGGAAGAGGGGAGATCTCATAGAGGCCCATCCAGTTGGTGGGCTGAGGAAAGGGAAAATAATTAACACCATAAATTGCAGGTATATACAATTAAATGTTGGCATCAAATTTGTAGAGTCAAGATTGCTAATAATGTTTAATTGTCATATGCCCAGAGACCAGAATAATTCTCAGATGTTTGTCATTAAAAAGCAACACCATACCTGGAAAGCTTTGAGCAGCCTTGTTCATCTAGAGTAAAAAGTAAAAACACAACGATTAGCACATACTATCCTAAAACAAACTATCCACCATAACACAAATAGAATTACATCAATAAACAGAGGAAGGAAAAGAGACAATTGCCAACTGAAGAAAAACAATCCACTGAAGTCTACGACTAGAGGGTCTGAGCTATGGGCTGACGTTGAGTAGGCTGGGGCTCTATTCCTTGGTGCGCAGGAGGACGAGGGGTGATCTCGTAGAGGTGTAGAAGATCATGAGGGAATAGATTGGGTAGGTGAATCGAGGACATGGGGACATAGGTTTAAGATGAAGGGGAAAAGATTTAATAGGAGTCCGAGAGGTAACCTTTTCCCCACACAAAAGGCGGTGGATGCATGGAACAAGCGGGCAAGAGGAGATAGTTGATGCAGGATCTATCTCAACATTTAAGAAACGGTTAAACAGGTACAGAGAGAGGACAGATTTGGAGGGATATGGACCAAATGCTGGCAGGTGGGACTAGTGTAGCTGGGATAAGTTGGGCCGAAGGGCCTGTTTCCACACAGTATCACTCTACAAACTGTATGTCGAGAAAGATTGTAAGGCAAAAGTGGATTTTGTGTTTGGGTCATCCTGGGACACCAGTCTGAACTGGCTTCGAGACCCACTGCTGGCTAGATCAGCTCATGATTCTCAAGGATAATATAAAAAGCTCAAGTCCTAGGACCTAATGCCAGTGTTAACAACTGAATGCGTAGTACCAGGTGAGGGAGAGGTATCGGGCCTATTTAGACTGCAAGTGCATGCAAATTACCTATAAGTGGTCCAGTACAAGGTCAAACATAACTGAGTCATCATGACTCTGCTTAACTCTCAAACCATTGGGTGCAACTGTACATTATTGAACAGTGTGTACTTTAATCCAGACTCTAAACTTGTCCAAGCACAAAATCTTTCCACCACGTTCTTCAAGTGCCCAATTTTCAAACCTTCCATCCATTAACATTGTTACCACAGCGCCAAGATTAAATGATGCCTCTCGTCAACGTCCCTGGATCAAACCAAATAGTGTTAAGTCTTCAGTACCTTATCTTTTATGATCTGCATGCATCCTTCTTTATCAATCCGGAACACCTGCGAACAACAGAGGGTAGTGTTGGTACATGTGTCACAGTCGCGGACGTTGCCAGCTCTTATAGGACATGGGTTCTGACCATATGTATACATAGAACCTACAGATAGCAAATAGGCATGGCGGCTGTCAAAGCTAAATTTCAAAAGTGAAGGTAGACAAAAATGCTGGGGAAACTCAGCGGGTGAGGCAGCATCTATGGAGCGAAGGAATAGGTGACGTTTCGGTTCGAGACCCTTCTTCAGACCCTTTCGGGTCTGAAGAAGGATCTCGAACCGAAACGTCACCTATTTCTTCGCTCCATTGATGATGTTTCGGGTCGAGACCCTTCTTCGGACCCGACGGGTGAGGCAAGGAATAGGTGACATTTCGTTTCGACCCAAAACGTCACCTATTCCTTCGCTCCATTGATGCTGCCCCACCCGTCGGGCCCAAAGAAGGATCTCGACCCAAAACGTCACCTATTCCTTCGCTCCATAGATCCCACCTCACCCGCTGAGTTTCTCCAACATTTCCAGCATCTGCAGTTCCTGCTTAAACATTTAAAAAGTGAAGTAAGTTTAATCACGTGTAACAAGTTCCAGGAGATCAGTGTAAAGGTAGGGCACAAATTTTACCAAGAATCTTTGTATGTCAGTGAATTGCAGCAATTGCAGAATGGGATAGAGTATATAAGGGGAACGGAATCAAAAAACAGATGTTTTGTCTTTAGTGGCAAGAATGATTTTACAATTGGAGGTTACAAACGACTGGGCTTCACTTTCAGTCTCGACATGAATGGACCATTGTGACAGGTCCTTCTGTTGAGTGCCCTCGTCAGGTGTAATAATATTGTGTGTTGATAATTTTGAGTGGTTTAAAGACAATACACTGTCATCTGTTTGTGTCCCATTAAAAATGAACAGGAACTCGAACACAACAACCCCACCCATCCGGCAGACAGCCACAACAATACCTAATCACTCCTATCTAATTTCCAGCTACAGCCCCAGGGACATTTACACAGAATCTCTGATCCACGACAGCTCTGCCCAGTATCCAAACACTTTCTTTCCTCAAAGGCTCGTAACAGCGAAGCTTACCTGTAGCAAGAGAACAAAAACAGGAGTGCTGCTTAAACCTGTTGCTTCCAGTCTCTCGCGCTGAACATCAACTGTTTGCGAGAGAAGGAAAGTGTTTTAAATATTATGCATATCCTTACAATGTCCAGTTTCCCCACCTAAGTTTAATCTTTTGTGCAGAGTTAAAAAATCAGAATAAGTGCACTAACTGGTGGATTGCTCCACAAGCTGCTGGTTGGAATTATTTTACAGCCCCGGGACAATGCATAAAGAACACACATCTAAAGTGCTTCCTATGGTCCATGGAACTAACGTGAACTCAGTAGTTGCCCCAGTGTCCTCGACTTAAATACTTATACCTCAGCTTATGCAGATTACCTAGTTATCACTATTTGTATCAATGGTGGCTCTGCAGTTCCAACGATGACAGCTCCATGGCAAATTGTACAAGAATGCAAGAAAACAGGAGCAGTAGAGTAGCAAGACCCCTCAAGTCTGCCCTGCCTTTCAATATGATCGTGGCTCATCTCTACTGGCTCAAACTCCTTGAAGTTCTTGAAAAGCATTTAATCTTTCAACTCGCTTCACCATGAAATATATCCAATGATCTGGCATTCACCACCCTCTGGAGTAGAGAATTCCAGAGATTCACAACCCCAAGATATTTCCGTGCACCTCAGATTTAAATGTCCAGCCCCTTATTGAGGAGCTCTGCCCCCGTTTTGTGACTCTCCCACCAGTGAAAACATCTCAATAATTACTCTGGGGTACACAAAAAGCTGGAGAAACTCAGCGGGTGCAGCAGTATCTAAGGAGCGAAGGAGATAGGCGACGTTTCGGGTCGAGACCCTTCTACAGTCTCCTTCGCTCCTTAGATGCTGCTGCACCCGCTGAGTTTCTCCAGCTTTTTGTGTACCCTCGATTCTCCAGCATCTGCAGTTCCTTCTTTAAAAATCAATAATTACTCTCTCCTCTATATTTGAATAAGGTCACATCTCATTCTTCTGAACTCCAAAGAATAAAGAACCAAACTATATCGGCTCCATTAAGTTTAAACGTTGCCCTGAGATGTGAAAGACCCCTTCGTAATTTATTTAAAAAAAAATTCTACAAATACAGGAAGTATCAAAAAGAAAAGGTAAGGTCCTTGTAAGGTCTCAGAGATTCCCAAGGCAAAATGCGTTGGTACGTTGAGTTGCTTACTTTCCCTCTGAACAAGTGGCCTTGCTGTGGTCCATCGGGAGATCTCTGCAAGCAACCTTCTTTCCAGATTTGTATCGGAGAGCTTTGCTGTACTCATCGTGCGCCTTGTCTGCTTGGGATTCCTTTGGGATCGTGGAGGCTTCTGTTGCTCATCAGTTGCCACCAAGCTCTGGGCGAGTTTGGGAGGTGGCTCTGGCTCTGACACTACTGTTGATGCTGATGATACACTCTATACAAAAGGGGAAAAAAAAATTAATAAAAGTTAAAAGTTGGAGTCTTCCCTCGGTTGGTCACACTCACGTTGCAGCCAGTCTGTTTCTGAGCTCGTTGGTCTTCATTCTTCACTCAAATTGGTCAACATGGGCAACTCTAACATAGCATTGAGCCTATTCCATATATTCTCACTCCCCTGCTCTCTCACAGTCGTGTAACCTTTTGGAAAAGTGTTTATTCAATTCCTTTTTGAAATTGAAAACTAGATGCCCCTAACAATCTTTCAGGCAGTGGCAGCTCACTCTGGTCATTTTCCTGATCAATGCGTGCCTGTCCTCCGATTACCGATTTATCTGCCATTGTAAACAGTTGGCTAATGGGATAAATGCACCACATGTTGTTACATACTGTCAGAGAAAAAGCCGCAGATATTATTTTATTACACTAATAATCACGAGCGCGAGAGATCCTACAAGCAAGGATTGGAAACACAAGAATAATTATTGACCATTCAGAAAATGAAAAAAAAATGCTGGATTGTTGCAAATATCTGACAGGTTCATTAATTCACTCTAGTGAAATAAACTGGTCAATAACTGATCTGGATCTACATCTGATTCCAGTGCTACAATGGACATGGTCGGTAAGAGCCACACACCACATACAGTGCCCTCCACAATGTTTAGGACAAAGACCCATCATTTATTTATTAGCCTCTGTACCCCAAAATTTGAGATTTGTAATAGAAAAAAACCCACATATGGTTAAAGACGAAGGAGATCATAGTCGACTTCAGGAAGAACAGAGGGGGCAGACACACCCCCATCCATATAAACGGGACTGAGGTGGAGCGGGTCTCCAACTACAAATTCCTCGGGGTACACATCTCGGAGGATCTGTCCTGGTCCCTCAACACCTCCAAGCTGGTCAAAAAGGCGCGGCAGCGCCTTTACTTCCTGAGGAGGCTCAAAAAAGCCCACCTGTCCCCCCTGATCCTGACCAACTTCTACCGCTGTACCATCGAAAGCATCCTGACCACCTGCTTTACGGTATGGTACAGCGGTTGCACCGTGGCAGACAGGAAGGCACTACAACGGGTGGTGAAAACCGCCCAGCACATCATCGGTGCCCCGCTCCCTGCTTTGGATGCCCTCCACCGAAATCGGTGTCTGAGACGGGCTGGGAAGATCATCAAGGACCCCTCCCACCCTAACCATGGACTGTTTGCCCTCCTACCATCGGGGAGGCGGTACAGGAGCCTCAGGTCCCGCACCAGCAGGATGAGGAGTAGCTTCTACAATAACACCATCGCACTGCTGAACTCGGAGTCCCGCTGATAGATTTCCACATCTGTATTTATTTATCTGTATTTATCTAAACATTGCTATCACTACGTATTGACACTAAACTGCATTTCGTTGTACCCATACTTGTATCTGTGCAATGACATTAAATTTGAATTTGAATTTTTTTGAATTTGAAGTGCATATTGTCAGATTTAAATAAAGGCCATTGTTATACATTTTGGTTTCACCATGTTGAAATTACTTTAACCACATGATTTTTTTCTATTACAAATCTCGAATTGTGGAGTACAGATGCAAATCAATAAATGACGGGTCTTTGTCCCTAACATAATTGAGGGCACTGTAGCTGATGGCAAAAGCAGGCCTGGCTGTTATATCAAACCCGTCCAGGTATTAAAAATGGAATTTAAATATGCAGACAGGCACTGTGGGTGGATTTCAATGAAAGCAACAGAAGCACTGAACCATTACCCTCCCCCTTCATTTCAATGGATGAATGTCGATTGTGGAGAATGGCCCAGAGTCTTTATTTCGAGCGTTTATTTTTGGGAGCAATGGGTGCAAAGATTAGATGGATCCAGAATGCCGAAGCTCTCCCACTCTCTCGCCAACCACCAGTATTATTTTTAAACGTTTACTCACCTTTGTGGTTTCCCCCGCACCTGGAGGAGCACTGGGTGCCTTGGGGATATTTCTCCAAATCTTGCTCGATCTGGGTCTCCCGCGATGGGTCTGACTTTCAATCTCCAAATTGGCCACAGGCTGTTCCACTGCTGTGTTGTCGTCACCTTGGCCTGTTGTGTTTTCCTCCGCAGGTAGCTGCTGCTTTGCTACGATTGGAATCCACCGGTCCACATCCAACACTATGGCCTCAGCTGGCTTCTTGCGTTTTATCGGACGCTTCTTTTGTTCGACTTTCTGGACCAACTTTTGGTCTTCATCTTCCTCTTCCTCCTGCTCCATCTCCTCCAAGATGTCGGAATCCTCGGAATCCTCAGAACTCTCCTCAGTAGTGCTTTCCCGTTTCCACTGTCTGGTGACCCGTCGTCCCCTCTTCCGTTTCCTTTGTCGAAGAGCCTGTAGGATGTTATGCAAATAAAATAAATTGCCGTTTCAAACTTTAGTAGACACAAGAAAGTACATAGGCTGGTTTGCAACAAAAAAAAGACAGCGCTGTAGTAAATCAGTGGGTTCGGCAGCATCTCCGGAGGACATAGATAGGTGACGTTTTGGGTTGGAATCCTTCTTCAAACTGAATGTAGAAGGGGGAGAAAGCTGGAAGAGAGGTGGGGATGGGACATAGGTGGGCAAGTGATAGGTGGATACATAAAAGGAGGGGCGTTGATTGGCAAAAACAGATGATAAGACAAGTAGTGCGAGATAAGGACAGAAGAGTGAAACGCCACTCCTTCACTCTTTCCCCGTAAACCTGCAAATGCCCATCCAGTTCCCTTTTAATGGCCATAGCAACTGTTTCCAGAGCAAAACACAAGGTGCTGGTGGAACTCAGCAGGCCATGCAGCATCCGTGAAAGGAGTGGACAGGTGACATTTCAAGCCGGGACCCTTCTTCAGATTGATTGTGGTTGGGGGGGGATTGGAAAAGAGAGGTGGGGGGCAAGACAACGTTTGGGGGGGGGGGTTTGATTAGCAGATGGGTGGAGTAAGTGATGGAGGTGACTATTTCTTCCTCGCTCAATGGCAATGAGCCTGTCGATCATAATTGCTCTATCCAAATGATTATCCTCACATTCCCCATCTCTAGCTCATGCAGGACAGCCAGTTAATTTTCCTCTGTAAATTGCCCTCAGTGTGTAGGAAGTGAACTCGAAAATTGGATAACACGGAACTAGAATGAACTGGTGATCGATGGTAGTCATGGACTTGTGGGGCCAAGGAGCCTGGTTCCATGCTGTTTCTTTCAATCGCACCAAGTATGGATCCTTACCGTTAGGCCTGCTAGTCCCTTCCATTTGCTGATGCATTGAGTGTCGGTCCTGCCTGACAGCTCTGCAGCTATTTTGGCCCATTTGCCTGTTAAAACAGAACAACATTGAAAACACTGAAACGATGTCTGGGAATAGAGTAACAAGTGATAAACTAGAATTTCAGTTCTGCAATTCAACGCATTGAGACCTAGGCATTTACTAATTGACATCAAAAGGCATGTACCACTGTTTCCCGAGAACTTCACTGCTTCACAACCAACTGTTGATATAGAGCGAGAGCGGGTAACACTTGTGAGCTAACAATAGAGGAACCAAGTTGTGGCTCATTTGTTAGTGCTTGTCAAACGAGTTTGACCTAAACTTTGATATTAGAGCACCAATTTCAAAGCTGTTGCTCTGATAGGCATGACAGCCTTGAAGAATTTTCCAAATGACCACAAACATTTGTGTGTGTTCCTCCAAGTCTTCCCCCTCTATCTTAAAGGCCATCCTTATGGATTACAATCAGAGCTGCCAAGTTTGGTCAGAGCATTCAGTATTCTAGTACCTGAAAATCAGTATTTTGCTGAGGAAACTTTACACGGCGCCATTCTTGCTGAGAAAATGTTATATTTTATGTGCAGTCATACCCATGGATGACTACAAGAAAGCATAACTTGCTACCAATTGACACGTCTTCTACGCATCGTACTTGACAGAGCTTTCATTGCCATCTCTTTGTATACTGCTGTCTGAACCAGATGTGGAAGCCATTTTGGAAGCCTCCCTCTCTCCCTCCTTCGCTCTCCTTCCTTTTTTTCTGTCTCCCTCAGTTATTCGCTCCCTCCCTCTCCTAACAGTCTGTGACGCACAGCACTGTGGCCATAGCGCTATGTGTAAAGGCAATAGCGCTCCAGTTTAGAAACATAGAAACATAGAAATTAGGTGCAAGAGTAGGCCATTCAGCCCTTCGAGCCTGCACCGCCATTCAATATGATCATGGCTGATCATCCAACTCAGTATCCCGTACCTGCCTTCTCTCCATACCCTCTGATCCCCCTAGCCACAAGGGCCACATCCAACTCACTCTTAAATATAGCCAATGAACTGGCCTCAACTACCCTCTGTGGCAGAGAGTTCCAGAGACTCACCACTCTCTGTGTGAAAAAAGTCTTTCTCATCTCGGTCTTAAAGGATTTCCCCCTTATCCTTAAGCTGTGACCCCTTGTCATGGACTTCCCCAACATCGGGAACAATCTTCCTGCATCTAGCCTGTCCAACCCCTTAAGAATTTTGTAAGTTTCTATAAGATCCCCTCTCAATCTCCTAAATTCCAGAGAGTATAAACCGAGTCTATCCAGTCTTTCTTCATAAGACAGTCCTGACATCCCAGGAATCAGTCTGGTGAACCTTCTCTGCACTCCCTCTATGGCAATAATGTCCTTCCTCAGATTTGGAGACCAAAACTGTACGCAATACTCCAGGTGTGGTCTCACCAAGACCCTGTACAACTGAAGTAGAACCTCTCTGCTCCTGTACTCAAAAGATGCAGAAAACCCATAGCGCTGTTCGGTTAAATTCCCCACGTGTCAAACTGACAGCACTGTTTAAACCCGGAGTGGGACAGGCAGATCAAAGCTTACAAAAGTAATCATGCAGATCTTGAAATTTAAAATACTAATAGATTTAATCTGCTATAATATTTAGAGGTACAGTATGACTTTTTATATCCTTGCATTTTTTAAGCAGCAAGATGAAACAGGAAGTTGGGCTGATTTTTTAAAAATCTGTATTTTACAACAAATCCGTACCTCCGCATTCTGATCGCATTTCTGTACAAAATACGGAAAATCCGTACTACTTGGCAGCTCTGTTCAATGCATTTATCATTTGTTAGCACCCAAGGCTCCCCAATCCGATTATAAAAAAACCTCCACACTCACTACTATATCTCTCTATCTTGTCAAATGAACCTGCTGCTTCCTAGAAATACAGCAACCAAGAATAAATTGAGGCTGTTCTGAGCTGGAGGGGAAATAGGAAGAACATTCAGATGGAGGAAGAAGCCAAGGATCGGAAAGAAGCTAAAGATTTATTTTAAACTTTAGGGAATTACTTCGTAAAACGTGCAACATTTTATATGACTTTACTTTGATGTTCTATGCTGGAAATTATTTCATCCGTCTCTTACTTGTGAGGCAATAATAGGAAAGCATCTTGGACTGCAAGATGACATACAGATTAACATTCAATGGGAAGATTCAGGTCTATTATGAGAACCAAAAACAAATCAGGCATATTGAAGACATGACAAGATATAACAAATTGAAGATATAATATGTATTTTAAAAGAAAATGCAGAAGATTTTGTTTCTTTAGAAAGGACATGCAGCACATATAATGCATAGTCATCACCACTTCAAAGCACGAGGAAAGGGAACCAAAAACTGGTAGAGTAGCAAAATGAGTTTTCAGGCCTTACGCGTGCACTCGTCTCTTACCAACTCCATGCTTCTCAATCAATGCTTTAAAATCGCTCTCTTCTTTTTCTGTCCATTTTCCTTTCCTCACATCTTGATTTAAGCCATTCCGGTATCTGTGAAAATTTCAAACAACCTTTACCTACACATCTCAGGCCTACTAAAACCTTTCCCAGCAATTTAGCACTAAAAAGGTTACAATGCAGCCAATACTGGGTAACAGAATATCCAGCTTACAACCTGCCCAACCAAGACAGTATTGCCTTATTAACATTAGTCCTTTTATTACCAATCATGCAGCCATTCTCTGTGCCACAAGAAAACCACCACCAATATATTATTGAGAGACAACCCCCCCCCCCATTATCTCTGGCAATGTCCTCCATAAGTATACACTATAAACATACCTGTCTCTACATTGGGAATCCATCCTCCCAGGGACCATCTCTTGAATCTTGTACCAGTCCCGGCTTCCATATTTTTCTACTGCCTTCAGGAGAAGCTAGAAAACAAACCAATCTATTATATTGGTCCTTAATTCTGCTTGACCACAGAGGTAATAATGTGTGGGGTTATCTAGAACTAGGAGACATTGTGGAATCAGAGCAGGTCATTCCGGTTACTCACGTTATTACATCTATCTCTTTCACAACACTCCTAATCCAATATCCTGAGCGATCCTAGCTGCATATTTTCTATTGTATGTACATACATCCCTTCTATAATTGGGCCCTAAAGCCATCAAATATTACTCTTTTGCTTTTGGATTCTATACAAAATAAGGAGTCAGTTCTATATTGTATTTCTTTACCCACATAGATTAAGTTCTGGAGGAAATCAACAATGTACCCGATGACAGAGAAAGAACAATGCATTTAATAGGAATTTGAGGGTTTTCTTTTTCACACAGAGGGTGGTGGATGTATGGAACAAGCTGCCAGAGGAGGTAGTTGTGGCAGGGACTATCCCAACATTTAAGAAGCAGTTAAGACAGGTACATGGATCGGACAGGTTTGGAGTGATGTGGACCAAATGCTGGCAGGTGGGCTCGTGCAGCTTGGATATGTTGGCCGGTGTGGGCAAGTTGGGTCGAAGGGCCTGTTTTCACGTTGCATCGCTCTATGACTCTAAGAAGTTTCTAAGAACTCGTGTTGCAGGATACAACATCCTAGATTTTGGTGGGCAAATGTAACCAGACAATAGTGATGAAGTCTTCTGTACCCATCATGTACTGCGCACAGAATCAGATTTTGCTGCAAACCCTTGGGGTAGAAAGAATAACAAAAATGTTTCTTTCATGTTCACCTTCAGGCAAGGTGCTGAAGGAAAACTCTCTGTGCTGATGCCTTTTGAGAGACATGGAGTGGACAGAAATGTAGCAATGTGATTTTAGAAGTGGTGACGTCAGTAAATGGAATCACAGTCTGACTCGACTTTGCCTCGACTCCACTGTATAGGTGGTCCTCCCAAGCATATGAACAACTGAGTTACAAACAGCCCATATATACAGACAAGCATTCGGGAGACCAGTGGGTTGGATTTATCGGCTGCTGCGGGGTTGCAAGCATCAATCACTGTGTGGGAACTGTTTGTGACCACATTTCTGCCTGACCTGGTCGCAAATAGTTCTCGGGGTTAGAAACCATGGCCCGGGGAGGACCTGGCTTGTTATCCAGGACAGAGAAAGGAAGGACCAACGACCAGAAATAACCTACCTCGTCTTCTTTTGGTGTCCAAGGCCCTTTTGTCACTGTTGGATCCAGTGCCTTGGACCAGCGATACACAATCTGTTTCCCATTCCGTCCTTCCATAAAATACGCAACTGCAATGAAGCAAGTTCACATTTCAGAATCATATCTATCCAAATTAAATCAAAAACAGCGTATCTGCTAATTAGTACTGGAGGAATGGTCAAATCAAAAGACTGCAGTTAGAAGGATAGGTCCTTTGAAGATCACTTGTTTCCTTTGAAGGCTTGGATCTGTGTGCAGGACATTGTAACTGGGTCAAACTTGTAAACTTCCCCAACTGCGCGGCGACAAAACTTTCACCATGAACACTTCAAATGTCCAGACAGCAACCTACACCATCTCTTAAGCAATATTCTCCTGAAGGTTTAGGGACTGGAAATATTTTGTGTTATAGATTGATCAGATACTGCTTTTGGGAGTGCCGGGAGTGCCGGAAGCAATCAGGTTTAGGGTGGCAATGGTAAAGGGCCTGTCCCACTGTGCGAGCTAATTCAAGAGCTCTCCCAAGTTAAAAAAAAAAAATCAAACTAGTGGTAAGCACGTAGAATGTACGTAGCGGGTACGTCGGAGCTCGGGACGTCTCTTAGCGGCTCGTAACGCTAACAGGTACACGGGAATCGCGGTAAGCTCGTGATTGAAGGTTTTTCAACATGTTGAAAAATGTCCACGAGAGCCCCGAATACCTACGAGCGACTATTACCGTAATTCTCCGAGTACGAATCAGGGGAAACTCGGGAGAACTCTTGAATTAGCTCGTACAGTGGGACAGCCCCTTAATGAAGATTCTCGTTGCTGTTCACCACTAAAGCACCAGAGATGGGATTGGCCCCAGCTGCGACACCCCCTAGTGGCTGGATTTGGGAAACTATCGCTGGCAGGTTCCCCACCAAATCACACACCATTCTGATTTCAAAACGTCAGCTTGCTTTCATCACGACCTGCGGGCAAATCCTGAAACCTGGTGACACCTTCACCAGGAATGCAACAGTTCAAAAAAGCTGCTTAGCATCATCTGCTCAAAGAAGGACTAGGGATTGGCACCAAATGCGGGCTTTGACGGCAAACCATTACTGAATTAAAAACTGCAAAGGCTTGACACAGTATCCCAATAAAAAACTAGAAAATCATTAAAGCATAAATGAGCCTGTGTCTGTCTTCAGCTGAAGTAACTTAGTCAGTCTTCCCCCCCCCCCCCAACATCTTTCCTTGGGGCCCTACATTTCTCCCACACGGGCATCATTCCTTTTTTGGAAAAAAAAAATAAAATCTACTTCCACCATCCGTTTAGGCAGTGAAATCCTGCAGGCGACATGGAACGGTTTTCCTTCTCGTCACCCCTGGCTCTTTTATCAGCCAAATTAAATCTGTCCACAGTTCTTGATGGTCCTGTCAATGAGAACATTTTCTTCTTCATTTTTCTGCATTCCTACTGAGTCAATTGAACACCATTATCAATGCGCACATTGATCATAGAAGTCGGGTTACACCACAAGCCGAGCAGACAGTGGTCAGGAAAGGATTTGCATCCAGGCCCTCTCACGCTCGCCTGAGCTGCACGACGGTTATACTCACTCTTTGTATATGGGATGAAGTTTCCAACTCTCATTTTTTGCACGAGCGCAGTAAGCATCTTGTCTTCTGCCTTAGACCACTCTCTCCTCTTCAGATCCTTGTTAAACTCTTGATACTTCTGAAGACACATGTAAGCAGAACGGGATGTCTACAGAGGGAAGGAGAAAAGGGAAATTAAAATTTAAAGATGCTGGATTTTTTAAATCACCATTAAAATTACTGTTGGGATTTATTTTTAGCACACATCTATCCATTAATTTAGGAGACACAAAATGCTGGAGTAACCCAGCGGGACAGGCAGCATCTCTGGAGAAGGAATGGGTGACGTTTCAGGTCGAGACCCGTCTTCAGTTACACCAGCATTTTGTGTCTATCTTCGAATATGCAGTTCTTTCCTATCCATTCATTTAAATGACTTTACCTAGAAACTGCAACATCATGGATTCAAGTCCCATTCCAGGCTGGACACAATGTCAGTGAACATTCCAGTGCGCTACTTACAGATGGCAGCAGATAAACAGAAGCAAAAGTGATCCCTTCCCCTTCACTGATTGCCCCCATTTGATGCATCAGCTTAATACCATGAACGTGTCATACCAAAATACATCAACACCCAGAAATTGTTTAAAATGACCTATTACCTCATTGATTTAGATTTATCGTTGGATTTATTGTGTGTAAAATTAAGCTAAAATCATTTCCTGCACTTTAAATATTTAAACCTTTCGAAATATTGAGACTGCATTACAGAAAAACATGCATTTTTCCTTTCTACAGTTTCATGAGATCTTCAGTCACAGTTAACAGTTCCTAATCAAGATATTGCAGAATAAAAACACTAGCAAAGAATGACCAAACGTAAACAACAGATCAACAACAGATCCTGGATCGAATAGGTCTCTCAATTAGAACCCTAGCCTGGGATAATTTCACCAGTTCACACCAAGTATTAGTAAGGAATTGTATCATTATCCCTTTGTGAACGCCAACTGCATTAAAGGATACAAGACTAAGGTCAGAGGATAGAATCCAGATCTAACAGGCCTTGATCTGAATGCAATAAATCCAAGTGATAAGAAAGGTTCGAAGGGCTGAACACTTCTGTAACTATGTTCCTAACATCTATCAGAGAATGTTGTTGCCATTTGATGTTCAGACCTTACTAGAATAAGCAAGACAGTTGAGCCTGATGAAGGGTCCAACTTAAAAAGTCGACTATTATGACTGAAGAAGGGCCCCAACCTAAATCGTCGCCTGTCCATTCCCTCTACAGATGTTGCCTGTCATGCGGAGTTCCCCCAACACCGTTTTGATCAGTTGTGAAGGCTTGCTGCTACTGAATTGCTCTGTAGTAAACGCAGTAAACCCAAGCTTAGGAAAGCCCATTAGCCTGAAGTGGAACTCAACTTTTGTGCTGTGCAACATCAGTACCTGTAGCTCACTTGCAATACTCTCCCAGTCCACATAGCCAGCTCTCTTTGCGATCTCATTTAGCCGCTGTATCTCTTCGCTGCTCCACTGGGTTTGATTGATGCTTGGATGTTCAAAGTTCTGCCAGACCCTCTTGATATCTTCTGCCTTGCGAATTCCATCAAACTACAAACATAAAACATTTACAAGTTCAGCAGCGCATTGAAGACTCTAAAAGGGATAAAAACTCCTCTCACTGCTAGACTGAGCATTCACATTTAGCAAGCTAGACACTGTCTGAATGAGTTTACTTCAGATTATCTGAGCCAAGAGGAGAAATCAGGCAGAGCTTTACCCCATCTGATCATTATCAGAATGTTGAGCAAGTAATTAATTTTCAAGATGAAAATTTCATCTTGAATCATCAAAAACCTGCTTTGGACAAATGGTAGAAAGGGGAAGGGAAAGGCGGTGAAATTGTATTCAAGCAACTTCAAGTTCAATGGATATCCAAGCAGACGGACAGATGCAGAGTAGTAACGGCAGAGAATAAAAGGATTGGGGAGGGGGTAAAGAAACCCAAAAAGACTGATGAACCCTAAACACTCTCCCATCAATATAGATTAAGAAAGAACTGCAGATGTGGAAAAAAAAAAAAATCAAAGGTAGACAAAAATGCTGGAGAAACTCAGCAGGTGAGGCAGCATCTATGGAGGGAAGGAATGGGTGACGCTTCGGGTCGAGACCCTTCTTCAGACCGAGTTTCTCCAGCATCTTTGTCTACCTTCAATATTGATATACTTACATCAATGTTGGAGATCTTTATCCAATCGTGGTCGTCAAACCTATTTCCCAACAACTGTCGTTGCGTCATCTGGCTACAAAAGAGTTAAGGAGTAACACACTTTTATAAACCATGGCTAGAGTTGTTTACACTCACTCTCAGCCAGATGTAGACATTAAATATCATTGGTTGAAAATTGGCAACACCTTTCCTTGTAGACTGTACTTAGTGGCAGAAAAAAAGCAAAAAGGCACCTCTTGTCAGCTCACGATGTTTGACAGACTGGAATAGTAAATCCAATGAAATTCAGGTTAAATACACTTCACCTTCAACAGAGCTGTTCGTTCATTGTTTCATAAACATGCACCAGCAGTAGGATACAGGGAAATAAATCTCATAGCAGACAGAATATTTTCCTCCAGCTTGGTGGTTGCCTACAAATTTAAAGCATTCCTGAGAATACCATCATCTTTATGCAAACACTCAACCCCGCCCCAAGCTCCATCAAATGACCCATCGTGTGGTCTTAATTTGATCATTGCACGATCTATGCTCAGACATTATGCCTTACTGCACAAAAATAATCCCACCAGGTCCTATCTGAATGCTTTGTTTTTGCATTGAAGGCAGGTTCAGAAGTGCCATTCCCTGTTTTCTCAATAAACTTGGACATAAATTGTGTCTCGAGAATAATAAATATTCATTTAAAAAAAAACATGAACTAAAAACGTTGTACGTATTCATTTCAGTGTTTTGATTAACTTTCTCCTCACAATGCCGGTGTATGCATGAACAGACTCCCAAGCTGTTCCTCAGCTCTATCAGAATATGGCTGGACTCCATTTGAACAATTTTGCTCAATATCTTCTTACCCCAAACTATAAACACTATTTCTGGAAAACCAGCCAGGCTCCTCCAAGAAACGCTAAACCACTGCTCACTGAGAAGATAAGCAATTCTATGCATAAACTGTCTTTGTGACACTAGTCCTCATGGGTGACAATAAAGGCCATGATAGTCTCGTTTGCTTTGTAGCATCGGAGCCCAGTATAAATGAAACACAAAATTGTACCAGTAAAAACAAACGGCAATCATCATCAGTGTGTTTTAAAATATGTTTCTATGCTTTTAGAATGGATTCTATATAAAATTAAGTTCTTCAGGTAGAGATATGGAAACATACAGCAACCTTGTTCTTCACTGCACAATCTGTGAGCTCTCGCAGTCCGGGCACACATTACAGACCACTAACAATGCTGGTTATTTGTCTAAAAAGGTTGCTGTCATAGGCAAGAATCACATTTTCCCTTGCTCGATTTCAGCATCGAGCCACCATACTGTACAATCCAAAGACAAAGTCTGAAATTAAAAGCTGATAACACGAGGGAAGTTCGAGAAGTTAATAAACAGAAGAACATGCAGCCAACAGTTTGACCACACTTGTACTTATTACAGCCAAAGAGAATAAACATACGGGAGTGCATCCATCCACAAGATGCCACTACTGTTCACAAATGCACGGGTATTGTGGCAGTGAATCAAAGAGACTTTCTTATGCAAGGGCAATGTCCTACTGAAAAGACAGTCGCAATGCAAATCACTTGGTGACAAATGCTCAATTAGATACTCTTCTAAAAATGCCTGATGGTAGGAATGTTATCTCACTTAATCTCATCCATTTCTCGCTCAGTTTCACCAATTTGCTTCCACAAGACACTTTTCTCCTTTTCATCGCGGGACATCGCCCGTTTCTTGTTCAGGTACTCGAGCCTAAAAATGCAAGGAAAATATTTGAGTTCTTAGCTTATATCCTGATCTGTGCCCATGATCAATCAGGGTAACAACTAAAGTTCAGAATTCAATACTCCAAAACAAGGAAAAGAAACAAGGAAGGATTTTTTCAGGTCATGACTGAGCAGGAATCTGCTAGAACAGGGTGGAATTCTGGCCCAAAACAGTGTTGCCTCCAACAGTGAAACTTTCCTTTGATACAATGAGCTTGGATAAAGTTCTGAGAAGTTACTGAGACTATCCCAGCAAGCATTTACTGGTGTTTATAGGGAAACAAGACATTTAATGGGACAAATGTTATACCCTGAAACATATGAAAACAATGAACATGAAATGTCCTGGATGCCAAGAATATTATAACTAGTTATTTCCTATCTATAGTTCAATGCAGACTACATCACCTCACGCCAAAGGGTCAGATGAGGTGGAGTGTCTCCGAGATGTATTCAGAGCAGCTTGTACTGGAGCGTACGAGGCAGAAGGCAATTCTGGATTTAGTGTTGTGTAATGAACCAGATTTGATAAGGAAAGTCGAGGCAAAGGAGCCATTAGGAGGCAGTGACCATGATATGATAAGTTTTAATCTACAATTTGAGAGGGAGAAGGGAAAATCAGAAGTGTCAGTATTACAGTTGAGCAAAGGGGACTATGGAGGCATGAGGGAGGAGCTGGCCAAAGTTGACTGGAAAGAAACCCTAGCATGGATGACAGTGGAACAACAATGGCAGGTATTGGGGGTAAGGTACTGGCATGGATGGAAAATTGGTTGGCAGACAGGAAACAAAGAGTATGAACTAACGGGTTCCTTTCAGAATGGCAGGCAGTGACTAGTGGGATGTCGCAAGGCTCGGTGCTGGGACCACAGCTATTTACAATATACATGATTTAGATGAAGGGATTAAAAGTAACATTAGCAAATTTGCAGATGACACAAAGCACTGTGGCAGTGTGAACAGTGAGGATGCTATGAGGATGCAGGGTGACTTGGACAGGTTGGGTGAGTGGGCAGATGCATGGCAGATGCAGTTTAATGTGGATAAATGTGAGGTTATTCACTTTGGTGGCAAGAACATTGAAGGCAGGTTATTATCTCAATGCTGTCAAGTTAGGAAAATGGGAAGTACGACAAGATCTGGGTGTCCTTGTACATCAGTCACTGAAAGTAAGCATGTAGGTATCAGAGATGCCAACCCTAAATTTAGTTCACAGTAACATTTAACCCATTTGTCCGTAACAAATGGGGTTAAATGCATTTCTCTCCGTAACATACTCACCTGGGGTTGTTGCCGGCGGCTATGCGCCTGCGCACTGGTGCAGATCAGCGGGCTGCCGGCGGGCGGGTGCGGCACATGCGCACTTGGCAAGGTTGCCGGCGGGTCTGCGCCTGCGCACGGGGGGGGGGGGGGGGGGGGAGGCCCGGTGATGGGGCTGCCGCGAGCGGCCGGCTGGCGGCAAGAAAGTGCCGCTGATCGCGCGGGCCGGCGCCGCCCGGGCTCTGGGCCGGGCGTGGCGTGGCTCGAAATGGCGCCAGGGCCCGGCAACCCTCCCCCATTGCGCACGCGCGGCCACTGGGGCCCGGCAACCCTCCCCCACTGCGCACGCGCGGCCACTGGGGCCCGGCAACCCTCCCCCACTGCGCACGCGCGGACACTAGGGCCCGGCAAAGTGCCGCTGATCGCGCGGGCCGGCAAAACCGGGGACACATGGCGCCGGCGTTCACCACGGGAGGAACACCGGCGCGGCGGTGTTCCGTAACAGCATGTTTGGCTGCCGGAACACCGTAAAAAGTTTATTTCGCCGGGATAAAATACGGCGAATCCGGGACACTTGGCATCTCTGTAGGTATAGCAGGCAATGAAGAAAGCAAATGTTGGCCTTCATGATGAGGAGTTGAGCATCAGAGCAAAGAGGTCCTTCTGCAGTTGTACAGGGCCCTGGTGAGACCACACCTGGAGTATTGTTTGCAGTTTGTCTCCAAATTTGAGGAAGGGCATTCTTGCTATTGAGGGAGTGCAGCACAAGTTCACGAGATTAATTCTCGGGATGGTGAGACTAATATATGTTGATAGAATGGAGCGACTGGGTTTGTATACTCTGGAATTTAGAAGGATGAGAGAGGATCTTAATGAAAAATATAAGATTATTAAGGGATTGGACACGCTAGAGGCAGGAAACATGTTCCCTATGTTGGTGGAGTCCAGAACCAGGGGCCACAGTTTAAGAATAACGGATAGGCCATTTAGAACGGATACAAGGAGAAACTTTTTCACCCAGAGTTGTGAATCTGTGGAATTCTCTGTCTCAGAAGGCAGCGGAGGCCGATTCTCTGGACGCTTTCCAGAGAGAGTTAGATAGAGCTCTTAAAGATAGCGGAGTCAAGGGATATGGGGAGAAGGCAGGAACATGGTACTGACTGTGGATGATCAGCCATGATCACAGTGAATGGCGGTGCTGGTTCGAAGGGCCGAATGGCCTACTTGTGCACCTATTGTCTATTATAGTTGAGGCTGGAACTATCCCAACGTTGAAGAAACAGTTAGATAGGCACATGGATAGGACAAGTTTGGAGGGATATGGAGGAAGCGTAGGCAGGTGGGACTAATTTAGCTGGGACAAGTTGGGCCAAAAGGACTGTTTTCACACTGTATCACTCTATGACTCTATTGAAGATCCTCATAATGCTCAAGCAAATATTAATCAATGACTCACCTTTCATTTAATGGGACATGGCCAGCAGGAACCAGCTCAAGTCTATGCTGCTCTAAATTACTTAGACTCACCTCTTTACAATTATCGTTGAGACTCTTCTTTAAACCGTGTGTCCAATGCTACTGTTATTATTCACCATGGAGTACATCAACAAGAACTAACATTTATAACAATCCAACACATTATCTGGCAGTTTAGTTAGAAATGCTGAAGGGAGAGCCAGATTAGGACAGAGAACCAAAGTGAAGGGGAAAATTCCAAAACTTAGGTTCCAGATGCCAAAGAACAAATGATCAAAACTGGGTAATGAAAATTACGTTTGTACAAGTTGCCAAGTCATAGGAATGCACAAATCTTAGGGTTTGCAGTGCCAGAGAGAAGGTCATGGAGCAATTTGAAAGCATTTAAGGATTAAACAAAAAGGAGGAAAAATTGACGATGGTCTAGAAATCAATGGAAGTTTTAGCAACCACAGAAGTAGTCAGTGAGTAGGGCTTGATGGAGGGCTGGCCAAGAGACATCTCTTACAGAAGGTAAAAAGGGAGAATTAATTCAACTCGTCAGTGAAAGAAATGACGATACATCAAGTCATTTACATGACAGCATGCATCTGGTGACATCAAACATGCCAATTGAAGAAGGAATTTCAGATTTCAGCCATATTACAATCAACGAGGACGCGGCCAATAATATATTAAAAAGTATTTTACCTCACAAGTTTAGGCTGCAGCAGTCGCTGCATCGAATCACTTGCAATCGAGACTTTTAGCTTGTCTTTCTCTTTCTGCTTCCCTGAGAAAAGACAAATTTCAGAATATGACAGTATATTTTGTAACTTGTGATCATGCCCTTTGAACCACTAGTAGGCCTGGAGCTCTATCAGTGATCCCCAAGTTTAGTTAAGGGGAGATACCAGGTGCTGACTAAACAAAATATCCCACTCAAGGCCAGTCCTTATCTAACAGATGATGAACCTCGGACAATCGCACGAGGCTCAGGTAAGGAATGGAGGGCCAGTACCACATGCAACCCCACTAATCCACTCAGTTGCATTAAACAGAACTCCATTAGATCTCACTCTGAGAAAGGAATGCTAGCCCTGCCAGCATCTACACTGACCCAAGAACAAATTTAAAAAATATTCAACACCATTTGTCAGTTTGACAGAGTCATGCAGCACAGACATAAGGCCTTGGGTCCGACTTGCACACGCCAACCAAGATTGTCCATAGAAACGTGTTTTATTTTCCCGTGTTTGGCCCTCATCCCTATCCTCTCCTATCAATGTATTGGTCTAAATGACTATTAAATATTGTCATTGTATCTGCGTCAACTACTTCCTCTGGCAGCTTCTTCCATATACCCACTGTGCGAAAAAGATGTCCCACGGGTTCTTATTAAACCTTTCCCCACAACTTAAACTTATGCCCTCTATTTCTTACTTCTCCTGCCTGGGACAAATACTGTGAGCATTCACCATATCTATGTCTCACATGATTTTATACACCTCTTTAAGATCACCCTTCAGTTCACTGCACTCCGAGAAATAAAATCCGAGCCTGTGCAATACTCCAGGAGCAGCCTCACCGATACCACGTACAATTGTAGCATAATAATGTCACAACCTCTATACTCAATTCCCGGACTGATGAAAAGTCAAAGCATTATATGTTGAATATGGAGGCAACGGAGCATGGGACCAAATGTTGCCGAAAAAGATAGAATCAAGAGGAAATTATCAGCAAGGAAATTCAAAACTCTAGCCAGCTGTAGATACTGGCACCATTGAGAGAACTAATAAAACTGAGCATTGGAAGCTGCCATTATTGGACAAACGTCAAATACTTACAGCTTTTTGTGAGAAATTCTTCAAAAGGTTTTATGCCTTGAGTGGCCTTCTCCTTTGTGTCTTGGTTTGCTGGAGGACCCTGGTCACAATTAGAGATACAGTATATTAGCATATACATAAAGCTGGGCAGCTGTTGAGCCAACAATTATTAATACTTCTTCAAATGATGCAAGTATAAAGCAACACTAAATATCTTCCATTACTTATCCGATTCTGACAGCAGTTCATTGATTACCAAATATTGATCAACTGCTTCAAGTTGTACTGATGTAGACACTAGGAACCGCAGATGATGGAATTTTATGCAGAACAAAGCGCTGAAGTATCTCAGCTGGTCCAGCAGTATCGCTGGAGGAAGACGTGGAGAGGCAACGTTTTGGGTTGGAACTTCCTCAGACTGCACCGAGTCAATTGGAAAGCCTAGAACTGGAATTGCATGGAAGCCGGACTAGATAAATGGTTGCAGAGTTCCTTCTCTTTAAAGACACTGTAAACCAACTGGGAGGAGACTTGCAGTGTTTTATTTTTAGGTGGAGAAGATAGATCTGTTGGTGTTTGATAACCATCTAAACAAAAACACCATAAATAATTAGCAATTAGTTCTGTTTTTTAAAAAAATCAAAAAAAACTTACAAGGCCAGTCACTTTATCCCTGAAGTATGGCTTCATGAAGTGCCCCAGGAACATGGAAGACTGAGTCTTTGATAATTTTGATTTCTCAACATCTTGTCCTGCCAGGTCACTCATTATTTCAGCCTGTAGGAGATAAAAGATGATTGTGTATTTGCTAGCAGAGAGATAAGGAGAGTGCAAGACCTGGCATATCCAAAACCATGATGTTTTAACTCAATTGCTCTTTCCATAGATGGCGCCTGATATGCTGAACATCTACAGCTTTCTCTGCTTTACTTCCAAAAAGCCTCAGTCAACAAAGTCTCACAGTTAATTCTGAATCCGAGCTGCGTTAGCTGATCATTATTTTGCCTCAAACCCGTGGCGATAGGAACTAGTGACAATAAATTATCAACGTCCCTGTAACTGATTACTATGTAGATGTAACTACAAAAATGGGCATGAGCAAGGTTAGGGTCACAATATGTGATATTTAGAGTCTTATATCCAGGTACATACAATTTAGGCCAACACATGATGAGATAAAGGAATTCATCTTTCCATCTTCTCCTTTCACTTCCAATTTATAGATAGACAGAAGTGGAACATGGAAAGGAGGTGGTTGAGGGGACAAAGCCCTGCAGTCACAAGCAACGCTGGAACCGTCCTGTAGCGTTGAACCACCATTGTACAAGAACAGCTGGGTGGTCACTGACGCATCCAAAAGAGGTTGGATCAGTGCATCAAATCTTCCACTGGGATTACTACCAATGCCCTACCTTTTCAAGTCATCTCAGCCACGAACACTCACCTGCATTTCCTTATTGTGGGTGAGCAGCAACTCCAGGTCCTGCAGCTTCTCCACAACCACCTCCTGGTACACCAGATTCATCTGCAGGCACGTCTCAGGATCCTCGGGAAGATCATCTCCCTCGTCATCCGAAATACTGTCAGGGAGCCGAGATGCAGTTTCACTGACAGAGGCCTCCACCTGAAGACAACAAAGTTACTTCTTCCTCTACCCTCTGCATTGTCTTAAAGACAAATGAAATATCTGGGGATCTAGTCAATAACCACAACAAGTTAAGAAGATTTAAAAGGAGATTGGCATGAAATTAGAGGTACCCAAGGCTTGCTTGCCAGCCAGCAATGTCTCTCAGGTGGAAGGTTGTAACTGTTTTCATTACAGTTCATTTATGCATTAATGGCAGCACTTTTTCCCGTCCTCAAATATTCATGAGCTGGGAATCAGCTATATTCTTGAACTTCAATCCATGATAATGTACTCAGTGCTGCTGCGTAGGGAGATACAGTACTTGGAGCTATTGATGCCAAGGGATGGAAAATATCTCTGTCAGGAAAGTGGTTTACTTGGAAGGGAACTTGTAGGCAGTCCCATGTACCTGCTGCCCTTATTGTTTAGAATGTGTAGGAAAGAACTGCAGACGCTGGTTTAAATCAAAGGTAGACACAAAATGCTGGAGTAACTCAGCGGGACAGGCAGCATCTCTGAAGAGAAAGAATGCTGCCTGTCCCGCTGAGTGACCCCAGCATTATTGTTTAGGTGGCAGAAGCCACTGATTGAGAGGTGCTGCTGAAGAACCCACAGAACATTGTTGTAAAGGACTTTGTAAACAGTAGACACCAGAGGCATGGGCGAAGGAAAGAAGGAATGAATGTTTAAGGAAAGGACTGGGTTCCAATTAAGTGAGCCGCTACTTCCTGGAAGGGGTCACAGCTCCATCCAAGCCTTGGCATGTTGTAGATGGTGGAATGGATCCAAGAGTTAGTAGACCAATGCTGTGTAGAGTTTCGGACTCTAAGGAACTTCATATTTGTTTTGAGGGAGGTGTAAACAAGGATCAGTAGATTCCTAGAACAAAGCAGCTTACATAGAACAGAGGTTGTGCAGATTGAGTCTACTCATTGCAGTGTTGAAGAATGAGAGGTGATATTATTAAACCAAGGATTCTGAGGGGGAATTCAACAGGTTGGAGGCCGAGAAGATTTTTCCCCTTGTTGGGCTATCCAGAACTAGGAGGCCAAGTTTCAGAAGCACCTTTACTCTAATTCATTAACTGTTAAGAAACCCACAGCAATTGGCAACTCACCTACCGAAAAATGTAGAAGAATTTACAAATGAACAGTTTATGCACTGCTATTGAGATTGTTCAATGGCCTCGCATATGATCCCAGAGATATTCTGGGATCAAGTAAAGCAAAGAGGTCCTTACCAGAGAAAGGCACTGCTCTTCTGCAGATTTTTCTTCAGCATCATATCCTGCCGGTGTAAGAAAGGGCATTACCTCACAAACAAGGCAAGTCAGGATTCTGGGAGGAACATTACACTCTATATTGATGCAAGATATCCTCAAAGTGCATAAAATTGGAGTTACATCATCCTAACCCAGATAAGGAGCACTGCCATTCAATAATATCGACCAGCCTCCCAACAAATGTCCCAAGCAATCTTTTGCCTCCTTACATCCCCAGTTAAATTTTCCAGTTGTGATGAAAGTTCATCTGCATAAAACGTCAATTTTGTTTCATGCTGGCATTTCTAGCATCTTTAGTGTTAATCCCAGTGTCATTAGACACAATAGCTGGATATATAAAGCACTGTTTGGGCACTGACACTATTGCATAAAACGCAAGCACCACTCACAATGCATGCAGTTTGGTCGCTGGCGATTTTGATCCACAATATCCTATTTAATTTATGTATTATGCAGTAATCGTGAAAGCGTATAATTAATAATATACAATATAATTCTTCATATTTTTATGGGAGGGATATAGAGAGAAATAAGGAACAGGTTACTGATTCTGGCTGATTAGCCATGATCATATTGAATGGCAGTGCTGGGTCGAAGGGCCGAATAGCCTACCCCTGCACCTATTTTCTGTTTCTTCCCGTCTGCCCTATGTTAGCTCAGAGAGAAGATTAAATGTTCATCTCCTGGTCAGAGACACCCAATGACGGGTTGACAATACCAGGTCAGAAAACTCTCAGCTCATCATAGCCCTTGATCCCCAATCAGATGACGCATTCAGTGAATAAAAATGAAGATGATTAACTCTAGGTTCGTGGATCACATCCCCATCTAATGACCTTGTTAATCCAAGCAAATGCCCTCCCTCACACCATAGCAACTTTCTCTTTTCTCTTTCAACCACTACCTGATTATCTCTACTTATCTATACCTCTACCTCACCATAGCCATATCACGAGTCTGAAGAGTCCCAACTCAAAATCTTGCTTGTCCATTTCCCTACACAAATGCTGCCTGCCTGGCTGAGTTCATCCTGCACTTTTTTTTGCTCAGATCTTCAGCATCTCTTTCCCTCCCTCCCATCCTCCCCGACTCATTCTTCTCTGACTTTACTATGCTGTTCTCCTCATATTGCCTTCTCTTCCCCACTCCAGAAAGGTACAATCTGGAACCAAGCGATGCAAAGGCATCCTTGTAAAATAAATAGGATATACAGGGAATGGAGGGATATGAATCATATGCAGGCAACTGAAGGCTGAGGTAAGTTTATCTGGGTCATGTTCAGAACAGACATTGTGGGCCGAAGGGGCCTGTTATCACGCAATATGTTTATATGTTTTATATGTAAAACTTCCCTTCGGTCACTCACAGTTCCTTTCTTGATCTGTTTAACGTTAATACTTTTCTCTAACCAGCCGTTCACTAACTCTCTCTCCCCCCTCTCTTCTCCCCCCCCCGTCATCTCTCTCTCTAGCCCCCCTCTCACTCTCTCCCTTCCCCTCTCACTCTCCTCCTCTCTCTCTTCCCCCTCTCACTCTCTCTCTCCTCCCCCCCTCACTCTCTCTCTCTCCTCCCCCTCTCACTCTCTCCTCCCCCCTCACTCTCTCCTCCCCCCTCACTCTCCTCCCCCCCTCACTCTCTCCCCCCCCCCTCACTCTATCTCCTCCCCCCCTCACTCTCTCTCTCCTCCCCCCTCACTCTCTCTCCTCCCCCCCTCTCACTCTCCTCCCCCCCTCTCACTCTCTCTTCCCCCTCTCACTCTCTCTTCCCCCCGCCTCACTCTCTCTCCTCCCCCTCACTCTCTCTCTCCCCTCCCCCTCACTCTCTCCTCCCCCTCTCACTCTCTCTCCTCCCCCCCTCACTCTATATCTGCCCCCCCCCCCCACCCACCCCTTGCACCATTCCCCCTCCTCGCTGGGCTGAGACTAACTCGTCCCCATCTCCCCACTCACCGCCCTCCTTGCCTCCCATCTCTTCAATGGCGTCCACTCCCAGGCGCCGTTCCAATTCCAGGATCTCCCAGCGAATGCGCTCCCTCTCCGCCTGCAGCGCCTCACTGCCTCCTTGGGCCTCCATCGCTGCGGAGTTGGAATAAACAAAGCGCCTGGCGGGGCGGGCCCGGGGTCAGTACACGGCGCAGAGCCAGCCCTCGCCGTGCGCCACTCGCTCCGCGGCCATTTTGTGAGCGCGACTCCCAGACCAGTGGCCGTCAAGGTTCCGGTTCCGGCTCAGCTCCTCCAACACACACCCTCCTGGAGGACTCAGAGGTGCCAGCCAAACATTATAGGGGAGTATCTCGAGTATATTTGCCGTTGCTGTCCTCCACCCACATCTCATCAGAACTCAGCCCTTCTCCCCCGTCCGGCATCCATCGCCGTCTAAACTCCTTCCTTGTAGTAGCAATGTTACAACATGTTGAGATTTTAAAAATCAAGTCTGCAATTTATCCCATCAGCTAAAGCATAAAAAAGAAGGTACACAAAAAGCTGGAGAAACTCAGCGGGTGCAGCAGCATCGAAGGAGATAGGCGACGTTTCGGGTCGAGACCCTTCTTCAGACTGATCAAACGAGAGATAGAGACGGTGATGTGGAGAGATAAAGAACAATGAATGAAAGATATGCAAAAAAGTATCGATGATAAAGGGAACAAGCCATTGTAAGCTGTTTGTAGTGTGATAATGAGAAGCTAGTGCGACTGGGGTGGGGGAGAGAGATACAGATAGAGGGAATGCCAGGGCCCGAGGGCGGAGGGAGAGGTGGGAAGGGGAGGAGACAGCAGGGGTTAACAGAATTTAGAAAATTCAATGTTCAAAAAAAGCATAAAAAGAAGTTTAATTTGACACCTAATTCACTTTCATATCTTCAGTGTTAAAAACGTTATGGCCATTTACATACTCGGAAATTAGCATCTTGTTTCCTATTGACTTAACACAAAAGTTGTGATTGAGGACAGTCAAAAGCCCATAACTTTCTTAAAAATTAAGAGAACTGAAATACATTTTCAGTTATTATAGACTGAAGCATTCGGAAACAAATATGAAACAATCTTACTTGGATGACCTGAAATTAAAGCATATAATTAGTTAGTTACCCAATTGTAGCTAATTACAAAATTCAATTACTAGATCTAAACATCTATCCATTTCTTAAGAAAAAAAACAACATTTTTTTAAAGCCTAAGTGTCCAATTAACATTCACACAATAATTCACAATATAACATGATTTTTAAATCTAATTGTCATTAATTTATAGGCCAAATTGAAGGAATTTAGTGTTTAATGCCTGTAGATTAATGGCCATTTAAATCAGCTTGCGAGTGGGATTTTCTGGAACGCGATGGATTGGAACGTTGCGGTTGCGGTGAATTTAAACCCCATATCGACAGGAAAAATTCTGCAGGTTCGTATGGGGAATAAATCACCATTTCGCAACATTAAATGTTGATTAACGTCATCTAAAAAAAGCAGGTTTATATGTAAAAATAAACAGCTTTCACTTACCTGTCCTCTACGTAAAATCTGTCCCCGTTGTCGGCGTTCATGGCATTGGGAGCCAATTTTTATTTTACTCCAGCGCTGAAATAGTCAGGCTATTTAAAAAAAAAAATGAACTTACCGGCAGTCGGAACGAATCTCCAGAAATAGCCCACACTCCGAGAAAATAAAGCTCCGGATGGCAAGGGGAAAACTGCATTTTAACCCCCCCCCCCCCCCCTCAAAGGCGCCAAAGTCGCGCACACGGCCAGTGGCAGAACTGCAGCACCGCTAAAGGTAAGTTTTGTAACATACCTACTTGTAGGAACAGGAAACCAAGAACCAAAATACAACCCATATCCCCCAATTCTAATCTAACATCCCACCTCACCTGTCCCCCAGCCAGTTCCTCAACTGACCCCCATCATCACTTCTCATCTCTTTCTCATCATTCCAAGCCTGTGTCCCCACTAAACTCCATGCCACAAGCACCCAAATTCCCATCACTTTTTCTACTGCAAACTACCACACACCACAAGCCTTAAAGTGCATCCCTTAAACTCCCTTCCTATCGCACCGCAGCTTTTGCCCATTCCTCCCACATTTCATATTCCAAACATCTCCGCTGTACCCAATCCCAGTTGCCATCATGTGCTCCTAATTGAACCCAATGCATATGTTGCATCAGTGGATCAGTTCCTCAGCTCCCCAAGTTCACATTTCAACTAAGAGCAGTTTAAGATTATTTTAAAACATGCAACCAAAGCTCGTCTCTTGATGTATCAGTGAAACTGCTAGGTTGCTATTACAACCACCATTTTTTGAGTATTTCATTGAGAAATGTAACTACTGCCATGACATGTTTTTTTTTAAAAGTTTGGTATTTAGAGATACAGACAAAACAGCCCACCGAGTCCACACTGACCATTGATTACTCATTTCCATTAGTTCCATATTACCCCACATTCTTGTCCACTCTTTACATATTAGGGGCAATTTAGAGGCCAATTAACCTACAACCCCACACCTCTCCAGGACAAGGGAGGGAACTGGAGCACCCGGAGGAAACCAATGCAGTCACAGGGAGAACATGCAAACTTTACAAAGACAGCACCCGAATCTGGCTCTCGGGTGTTGTGACGCAGCGGCTCTACCAACTGAGCCACTGTACTGCACCATCACCCTTTTTCTACTGCAAACTCCAATTCATATCACAAGCCTCAAAATGTATCCCTTAAATTCCCTCCGTCATACTGCATTCTTTACCCATTTCAGATTTTAAAACACTAGCAATCATCTTCGCTATACCCATTCCCACATTTGGCATCATGCGCTGTCATTGAATCCAATGCATTTGTCACGTCAGTGGACCGGTACCTCAGTGATCCAAGTTCAGAATTTCATCCAAGAGCAGTTTGAGAAATCAGATTTTTTTTTTTTTTAATTGGTATTTTAAAGTGTTGAGACACAAATGGTTTTCAAATACTTCCCTGTGAAACATCAGTACTGCATTTATAACGTTTGAGTCTATATAAGAATTAGGACTAAATGTTCCAGATAAATAAGCTGCATGGCAATGCACCACTCCTTTGGTCCTGCATAAGACCATTTACTTGCATTACATGCATGAATCTCTGGAGCAGATTTAAACTTGACCACCTAACTCAAACAAAAAAAATGCTACCCAATGAGTCACAAGAAAGGGTAAGCTTTACATACAGGTAAACATTTCTTGGAAAATATATGGTAGTTTCATGAAACTAGTGGACAAAGTGAAATCAAGAATGTGGTTACATGAAGAATTAATTAAAAATGTATAAAATTCAAGGACTTGAATTAACTCGACTCCATGAATTGTTAATTTATTCCTGTTATGTACATAAATTATAAGTTACTTCCATCTCTCCAACATATTGTACAAATTCTTAAATAGACATCTCAATGTTAAATATATAGTTTCATCAAAACCAGTTCAGTGAGGAACACAATTCTAAATCCATTTTTTCCTAATGTAATAATGCAAGGCAAATGACTGGTGTGAATGTGAATCGATATTGTTCATAGTTCTTTCTCAGCAGCAGCCATCCCATCCCCTACATATCTTCCATCATTACCCTTTAACGAGCGATCTAAATAGGATGTTTATCAATTATTGAGGGGCATTAATAAGAATATGATTTTTTTTTAATTTTAATGGGAAGCCCAGAGCATAATCCTAAAATTAGAACAGGATCACTCAGAGTTGATATGCGGTAGTCTGGAATTTTCCTCTATCTCAGTAAAGCTCGATAAAGACTGGCCATTGGAGGTTGCAAAACAGACATTTCTTGGGAGGTTATTACAGGCAACCATGGCAGCCAAGTTCATTTAAGGCAATGATTGAAATGACTGAGATAAAAGGCTTGAAGATTGATGGTCATAGTCACAAAACACAGAAGCAGGACCTTCAGACAACTTTGTCCATGCCGACCAAGATATCTACCCTGGCTAGCCCCATTTGCCTGCATTTGGCCCATATCCCTCTAAACCTTTTATCTATGTACCTATCCAAATGTCTTTTAAACATTGTAATTGTATCTGCCCCAACAAATGCCTCTGGCAGCTAGTTCCATATGCCCACTTGTGTACACAATTTGCCACTCGAGTCCCTTTTAAATCTTTCCCCTCAACCTTAAATCTATCTTTTCTAGTTTTAGACTTCCCTACTCTATGATAAAGACTGATCATCCATCTTTTCCATGCCACTCATGATTTCAAATACCTTTTGTGTCACCCCACAGCTTCCTGCACTCCATTGAAAAAAGTCCAGTCTCTCCATCTAATTCAAGCCCCCCCAATCCCTATAACATCGCAAGATCATCAACATTTACAGTGCACTACACAAGGTGATGCCATGTGCAAGGCGGGGGGGAAATAATGCACTATTGGAAATTAAATGGAGAGCATGGGGCACATCAGTGGACAGTGCCTGCTTCCCGCATGTTAAATTATTACACACAACCCATTTAAAACACAGCATTGCAAAAAAAAAGCTGCCCTCTGCTGCTTTTTTTTTTAAGAGAGGAAGATGGCCAGAATCCATAATTTACTCACTAATATTATTGATGGATATAAATCCCTTCATAATTGATGGCATAATTCCACTTTCATACAAACAATAAGATGACTTTTGTGATGCTGATGGTACATTTGGGATCCCACCAAATGAAAGAAGGCATTTTGGATAATTTCAAATGTAAATCTGGCCCATCTAGTGGTGCAAGTGGCAGGTTCAGTCTGTGCCGGGGCAGTGGGGAGTCAAATTAATCAATTTTCAGTGTTGTGTTGAATAATCTGGTGGGTGACGTTCAGACTGAGGTGGGTGGAGCTGGAGGAAGATGACTGCATCAGCTAGGATCTTCCACTATGCAGTAAGGTGGTAGCTCAGAAATTCGGTCAATGGACTTCAGTAGCTCAGATGCCAGCCGTAATGTTTCTGCTCCAGACATGAGCTGCCTAAAAGGGGAATAAAAAAGTAGATATGAACGCAGTGTGCAAGCCTGGCAAGTTTTGTATTGCGACTAATTTTGATCTTCTGTGAGTTACATAGAAATAAATCTTTATAGGAAAAACATTTCTATTACATTGATTCTACTGGGATTTGAACCCAGACAAGCTGAGAAACATTCCATCTCTATAATAAACACAAAAAATGCTAGAAGCACTCAGCAAATTGGACTGCATCTGTGGGATGAGAAATAAGGTTAACATTTCAGGTCAAAAGCCCTTTGTCAGGTCTAATTCTGAATCCCTGTTATATAGGATTAATGTGGACACTCCAAGTCATTCAACAATCACACTTATCCCTATAAGTCAGAGGGTAGGGCCGCTCCTGGCTGAGCAACTGGGAACACTGTGGCCTGGGCTGTTCAAAGCCACACTGCTTGTCCTTGAACACACAGAGTTACTGGGGACTCATCTTCTACTCCAATGGCAAAATGATGGTTTCATCACCAAAATGTTCTCCTGGTCTGAACAGTGGAAGATGGAGAAGACAGAATTAGCAATCCAAGGAGGCACTTCAATGATGAATGAATGAGAGAGATGGGTCTGAGAGATATTGGATAGATGTGGGAGATTTGGGGAAAGATTGTAGGGTACTAAATAAACAAAAGTGCTTCCCCTTCCTAACCACTTATCCCATTCACTTCAATTATTTCCCTCTCTTCCAGTGTCTCCAATATTTATTTTGTTATTATAAAGCATTCAACTTGTCTTCCTGAAGAGTAAGTTGCCAGGTACATACTTCACTGAGGTCTCTGCTTCATGTGCAGTCTTCACAAGATAATCTGAGGCAAGTCGAGCACTGTTTTTTGCTGAACTCAGAGCAGCAGAATCTTGAGATCGAAGTATTTCATTCTCAGACTTGGACTGTTGCAGTTCTGCCTATCAGCACAAAACAAATACACAATGAGATCCACATACAGTGAAGAGTGAAGGAGAGGGAGAAGAAGAGAGACGAGAGAGAGGAAAAGAGATGAAGGAGAGAAAAAATGAGATAAAGGGGAGAAAGAGAAACAGGAGAGACAGAGGATAGAGAAAGGGGGGAGTGAGAGAATTATTAAAAAATAAAATAAAATTCACACCATACCTGTAGAGTTACAAGTTCCTGTCTCAGTTTAGTCACAGTGTTCTCTGCTTTCACAGCCCGTTTCTGAAATATATTAATAAATACAAAGATTTAATTACAAATCCAGTTATTTCAGTGCTGGTTGTTTCTCTCATACAACCTTGTTAATCAAAAGGTACTGATAATGCTTCAATCAATTTGACTTTGAGCCAAAAAATGTAATTTCCATCTGTGATTCGAGCCTCGTTAGCCACCTCAACTGAGCTGGAACTATGACCGGAGACAAGATAGACACAAAATGCTGGAGTAACTCAGCGGGACAGGCAGCATCTCTGGAGAGAAAGAATGGGTGACGTTTCGGGTCGAGACCCTTCTTCAGACTGAGAGTTAGGGGAGGGGGAGATACTCGAGATAACTTTACTTTGCACTTTATTTTTAAGACCAAAGATGCAGATGAGGCCACAAACTTGAAGGAGAACTGAACTGGGATACAGCTTTGATGAACCCCCACAGAGATATTTCAAGCAGAGCTACATTAGCAAGGTTCTGCCCCTTCTCACAGGTTCTATCCTCACCGTCATAAGTTGCAGATTCTCTTCGACTTGCTGAACAATCGCTTCCAATGCTCGTGCCTCCTTCTCCTCTTTAATTTTCCTTTTCTCCAGATCTTCTTCCAATCTCTTGGTCCTGGAAAAATGGGCAGTGGACACTGCATTATAGTACATCATTATAGCACATCAATGTCACTGTTTGAGGTCCCCCAGAGTAGCAACACAAAATGTCCCTTTACCACCATATGTCATTCCCCAATATCTTGATGATGTGCATCTTGACAAAATGACACCAATTCCAGTAGCACCCCCACTTTCCCTAAAGGCAATAGCAATTTTACGCAAGAGTGAATATACTATGCAGCGATTTTCTGCAGTACCACTACAACTAGCATGTCATAAAGTTTTACCCTTGTGGCCTACAACGAACAAGTGAAAGGTCAGAGTCCAAGCCCTTCCAGCCAACCTCCAGCAATTTAATGAAGGACAAAGGACATTTATTGTCACATACACCAATCGGTGCAGTGAAATTTGAGTTACCATGCAGGACACAAATAAGATAAACACAACACTAGAGAATTGAACATAAAACATAAAAGCAACCCCCACAGCGGAATCAACATTTCCCACTGTGAGGGAAGGCAACAAAGTTCAGTCAACTTCCTCATGTTCAACTGTGGTCGGGGACTATTGAGGCCTCCGCAGTCGCTGCAACGGCAGCCCGATGTTTCAGGCCCTCAAACGGAAGAACGCTCTCAGCTGCTAGGAGTTTCAGAATCGTCCGCTTCCTACCGGAGTCCAGAGGAGGAATACAAGTGTTGTAGTTCATTTTGCACAATTTGATCCCAGTATCTTTTTATTGTTGGGAGACATTAGCCCAAGCTGGCTCTATAGCCAGCCATCTGCCACTGTCAGTAAACCATGATAACTTGAACTAGGTGTATTGAGTTAATTCAAGAGCTGAAAGGTAGCTCTCAAATAAACATGAGGGGGCAAAAAACCCCACAAAAAGCAGATCATTGTTGCACTGCATTTTCTATTCATGCTGCATTCACTTTTTAACTATTTTCAAAATTATTATACTCAGCTCTTCGTACCTCCTTACATGGTCCTTTGCCAGTTGCTTTGCTTCTTTAGTCCGTCTTCGTAATAGAGCATTTTCTTCTTTCAGCTGGAAGAGGAACATGGGTTATTCCAAATATCTCCAGCTCTTGGTGCTCCTGGTGATGCCTTTTGCTACCCCCAGACTCGATCTTTCCATTGCTCTCTTGGAAGGCTCTCCATCTTCCACCAAACCCATCCAAAAGTCTGCTGTCTGTATTCTCACTCACACACACTTCTCTTTGTGCACCTTATTTGCTGTGATATAGTACCTCCTTGAACAGCAACAGGTTAGATTTAAAATTCTCATCCTCATGTTTAAATCCCTTAACACATTTGCCTTTAATCATCTCTAAAGCCTCCTTTAATCTATAAATGTTTGCATTGCTCCAACCATTTATTCATCACATCCTACTGAACACCAAAATTTCCTCTGAAAACATCATGATCCTTTTTACAGATCCCAGAGTAAATCCCATTGCTTTGCTTTCTCCTCATGTTCAAATATTTTTTTCAAATATTTATCCAATTTCCTCCGCTCCATACCTCTCAAATCTTACTTAAAATTGGTGCTTTAATGAAATCCAAGTTGCGGGGAGGAGGAGTGGGAATACCAGCATTTTGAAAGATATGAACTTACTTTCTCATTGCTTAGCAACTGACTTTGATAGAGAACCTCCCCGACCAAGTCAAAATTATCTTTTGGAGAGTCATGGCCATCGCAAGGAGGCTGGAGCTGTGAGGTTGCATCCCATTTGTTATGATCCTGCTCTACTTCCTCCTCATCATCCACTTGCCACTCAGACGGTGCATATTGGACGCTGTCGTGTTGCAGTAGCTCGGTGGGGCTCAGAGTTGGCGGGTTGGGGGAGTCACCGTGGAGCAAGTCAGAAAAAACAAACTCATGAGCAGCCTCAATAACAGCAGGCTGGTACGTTTCACTCCAGTCATCATCCTCTTCATCCAAAGAAGGACTGTTGGGCATCGGATCAGGAAAGTAGCTCTCTGGAAAATTCAGCCTCAAGTTCAATTCTTTGGGTGCAGCCAGACCCTTCTCAAAGGCAATTCCTGTGGAGCCCTGCAATGGAGTGAGGACAGGCAGGGGACAGTGGTGTGGAGGGAAGCGGTGGAGAAAACAAGTTTAGGTTTATTATTGTCACGTGTACCGAGGTAAAGTGAAAAGCTTTGTTTTGCATGCTATCCAACCCGATTAAGTAATGCTGTACACAAATGCAAACATTCCAAACGGATCTAAGGTAGAGCTTTGTAGCCCATCAGTTCCACAGACCAAACCCAATGACTGCAATGGGGTAGAAGAATCAGACTGCACCCTAGCTTATGGAAGGACCATTTGGAAACCTGATAATAGAGGGGATGAAGCTGTTCCCGAGTTTGGCGATGTGCACTTTCAAGCTTCTGTAGCTTTGCCCGGGAGCATGGAGAATGGGGAATGGCAGGGGTAGAACCAGTTTTTGATTACATTGGCTGCTTTTCCAAGGCAGCATGAAGTGTAGGTGGAGTCAATGGTGGGGGTCTGGTCTCCTGAACTGGAGGTGGATCAATAACTTGACAGAAATTTGCTGGAGCTACTTAAGACAGCTTAAAATAGTCTTGCAAGCAGGGTTGTACCTGAAGGGCGAGTGAGGGTGATGTGAAGGCTAAGGCAACAGCTCTAAGTTAAAGAGAGCAAGTCCAGCAATGGAGACAGGGGGAGTATAACAGGGAACAAGGCAAGTGTGTTGGTTTAAATAGCATTTATTTAAATGCAAGAGGCCTGACAAACAAGGCAGATAAATATAAGACATAGATAGGAATATTGGACCGGGATAGTATAGAAATGTGGATGTGTCAAGAATCATCAGCCATGGTCACAGTGAATGGCGGTGCTGGCTTGAAGGGCCGAATGGCCTATTCCTGAACCTATTAATCTTTTGTCTATTGTCTAAAAGGGTTTTATTGTAATATGTCCCAAAACAGAACAATGAAATTCTTACTTGCAGCAGCACAACAGATATGTAAACATGATAATCAGTAGACACCATTATAAACAACAAAAAGCTCAATATATAAAAACCAAAAAACAATATCGTGCAAAATTAAAAACCAAACCCTAAATCCCTAGTGCAATTGAGGCAGCTCAGAGTTCAACCTTTAGTCGGAGTTTGCAGTTGGAGTTAGTTGGAACGTGGTTTGTGGACAGGAGTGACAGTTCAATGTTCTAGGGCACAAATGCTGCAGATAGAGCTGGAGGTAAAGAGGAGGAGGAGTTGTACTTTTTAACTAGGGAGAACATCACACCGGTATTTAGAGAACATATTGCTGGTATCATTTGGCAAGGCTATTTGGGTGAAATTTAGAAATAAGAAGAGGGTGGTTATTTTGATGGTATTGTACTCTAGGCCCTGCAATAGTTAGAGGAGAAAATATGCAGGGCGATCACAGATACACGCAAGAACAATAAGGTTATAATAGGAAAGGATTTAAACTTTCCTAATATTGATTGGGACAGTCAAAGACATCGCAGGATAGGAGAGTGAAAAACTGGAGGACAGGTTTAAGGTGAGAGGGGAGAGATGTAGAAGGGACCAGTGGTACAACTTTACATACCAAGGGTAGTTTGTACGGAATGAGCTGCTAGAGGAAGTGGAAGAGCTGGTAACAATTATGATATTTTTAAAAAACTGAGACATGGATGGATAAGAAAGATTAGGAGGTGCATGGGTCAGACGCAGACAAATGGGACTAACTTGCATACGCAACTTGTTTTAGAAGGAACTGCAGATGCTGGAAAACCGAAGGTAGACAAAAATGCTGGAGAAACTCAGCGGGTGGGGCAGCATCTATGAAGTGAAGGTAATAGGCAACCTTTCGGGTCGAAGCGTTGCCTATTTCCTTCGCACCATAGATGCTGCCTCGCCCGCTGAGTTTCTCCAGCATTTTTGTCTACCTGCATCAGCAACTTGGTCAGCATGGCCTGTTTCCATGCTGTATAGCTCTATGACTTTATAATGAGGGGAATGTCTGGGAAATAAAACAATGGCCATTTATATGATATCCTTAGAGTAACACAAGGAGTATTATCAAAGAAACAATTGCACTAAGCTACATTCCCAAGACATTGTATCTAAAAATTGCGAACAATTGTTTTTCTAGGTCAGTTTAACAAGACAGCCATTGCAAGTTGAAAATCATTTTAATGACCAAAGGACAACTAATTAGAATCAAGGACTGTAGCACCATATCTAAAGTAGTTGTTGACCTGACATGTTATGCGTACATCAGCTCTGAAATCCTGTCAGGACCAGAAATACTGGATATGGGGAGGATATTTCCCTTGACTAAGATCAAGGATGAGCATTCTCAGTCTTGGGTGATAGGGAGTGAAATAAGGGTGTTTCTTCACTTTGGTGAACCTGTGGAATTCTCTTCCACTGAGGCTATAAAGGCCAAGTCACTGCATGTTTTAAAGAAGTAGATATATTTCTAGACATTTGGGGAAGAGAGCGGGATAATAGATGATAGATGATCAACTATCATGTTGATTGGCATGCAAGCTTGTGGAGCCATACGGTGTATTTTCTCCAATTCCATTAAAATCCAATCTCTCTACCCCCTCCTCCTCCTTTAATTAGCTGGTAAACACTTCTATCTGTCCTAATATACCTTTATATGGATCATTGTTAGGTTCTGTGTACTTGTGAAGTATATTAGAACATAAGACAAGGGAGAAATGGTCCCTCACGCTACTCAATGAGATCATTGTTGATCTACATCAACTCCATATCCCCCGATTCCCTTGGTATTCAAACATCTGTCAATCTAGTCTTGAATTGTAGTCTGCAACTGATAACCCTCATGACTTGGGTTTGAACATTGCAAAGCATCACACCAATTTGAAGATGTTTCTCTTCATCTCATTCCTGGGTGACATACATCATCTGATTGTGAACTCCGGCTCAAAGCATTTCAGACTGGGTACATAGCCTCTCATTATCCTTTTCCCGAAATGCTTACTCCAATAAATATAATTGTTATGAGAATATAGGCCCATACAGCACCTTCAGTTGATGGTGGATCTGCTTTCTCATCTCTTCCCTTTTCGTTGTTGATCGACTTTTAATCTTGACAAATTCCTTAAAGGAAAAAGGGTTTGATTCTTCATCATTCTTTTCCTTTTCACCTGGAAGTGGTAGAAAATTAAATGATACAGTTGGATAAATGTATGGCAACATTTTGCTGTATTCACTGGTCTTGATTAGGGCATTTCCAAATTGATAAATTTGTTTTTCATGGCTCTAGGTTAGGGAGGGGGATATATAATCAGCCAGTGTTCTTGTACTGGTGGTTTATACTAGGAAACACCCGGTGGAGATTGAAAGGTTTATTAGTGTGATACTCTGGAATAGGTGAAAGGACACAATGTGCTGGACTAACTCAGTAGGTCACACAGCATCTTTGGAGAACAAGGATCAGTAACTTTTCGGGTGCTCCACAATGGAATAGATAGATGGGTTGCCTTGCGAGAAGAATATGGGCAGGCTAAGGGTGTTTTCACTAGAATTCAGAAAAGTAGAGACTTGATTGAAGTGTACACAATGCTGAAGGGCATTGACAGGATGTTTATAACTGGAGTCACTGTTTAAAACCAAGGGGTCACTATTTCAAGATAAAGACAAGGCAATCCTAATTTTGCTATTCCCATTTTTTAAATCTCTTCCTCAAAGGTAGATAGATGGAATGCCTGACCAGCTGAGTTACTCTGCAGTTTGTGTCATTTGTAACTATTGTGCGGCAATGCTGAGAACTACATTCTGTACTCTGGTATCCATACCTTCGCTCTACCTGCAAAAACAAGGAACTGCAGGTGTCTGTTTACAGAAAAAGAAACAATGTGCTTGAGTAACTCAGCTGGTCAGGCTGCATCTCTGGGGAACATGCACAGGTAACATGTCAGATCGTGTCCAGCCTGAAATGTCACCTATCCATGTTCTCCAGAGATGCTGCTCTGTCCTTCACTCAACCTATTGTACTTGAATTTGCCTTGATTGTATTTATACATAGCATTATCTGAATTGAATGGATAGCATGTAAAATAATACTTTTCACTGTACCTCGGTACACGTGACAATAATAAACCTAAACTAAAGATTCTAGGCAAGTATGGGGCGGGTGGTAAGGGTTAGGATAGGCAGTCAGGAATGCAGAGACAGATTTGTAATCAGAGCAGTCTCTATTTTTGCTTGTGTTTACCGCCCATCCCTACAAAAGACTGAAGCTCCCAGAGACACGGACAACAGTTCGATGCCTCCAATTCCACCACAACTCAAATTGGAGGGGGGAGGGGGATCAACTCAAAATGCTGGAGAAACTCAGCAGGTCAAGTTGCATCTCTGGAGAGAAAGAATGGGTGACATTTCGGGTCGAGATGCTTGTTCAGACTGAGAGTCATGGGAGAGGGAGACTGCCTGACCCGCTGAGTTACCCCAGCGTTTTGTCTCTGTCTACAATGGTTCATTGTTAGCTGAGTGGGGGGGGGGGGGACCTCACTTGCAAATGAGACCAGACCCGGAACCACCTTCTAGTGTTTAAGAAGGAACTGCAGATGCTGGAAAATCGAAGGTAGACAAAAAATGCTGGAGAAACTCAGCGGGCGCAGCAGCATCGATGGAGCGAAGGGAAATAGGTAACGTTTCGGGCCAAAACCCCTTGGGTTTCTGCCCGAAATGTTGCCTATTTCCCAAGGGGTTCGGCCCGAAACGTTGCCTATTCCCTTCGTTCCATCGATGCTGCCGAGTTTCTCCAGCACCCCCTTCTACATTGTTAGCCAAGGGCGAGGAGGCACACAATCAGTAAAACTCCGCCTGCGTGGTAGAAATCGCATCTTCTCCCACTTTGTCATCGTGTGCATGGAGATCTCCCGCAGTCACAATGCCCGCTGCCCAATGCCCGCTGCCCACCGACCACTGCCCGCCGCCCACTGCCCGCCGTCCACCGCCCACCGCCCAATGCCCGCCGCCCAATGCCCAATGCCCACCGCCCAATGCCCACTGCCCGCCGCCCGCCGCCCGCCGCCCGCCGCCCGCCGCCTCACCTCGCTCTCCCCGGGAGCTCATCCTCCCGGCCTGGGCCCGGTCGCCAGGCGGTTGTCAAGGGGCGCCTAACCCCTGACCCCGGAACATCCCCCTCAGGGGTGGGGGGGGGGGGCGGAAGGTCAAGCGGCCGGAAGTCCACAGGTTATCAAGATGGCGGCGCGCATAACGAGGCTGAGGCCGTGGGCTCAACTCCGCAGGTAAGGGGCGCGGCGCCGCTCTGCTTCTCGCTCCCCCGCCCCCCTCCCCCGTGTCCGTCTCAGTGCCGTTCGGCGGCTGGGCGAAGGCGTTAACCCTCCGCTGTTCTCTCCAGGTGCGGCCCCGCCGGCAGCAGGCGCTACAGCAGCGCCGGTTACCCCGGGGTGCCGCTGTCCACGCCGCTGCCCCACCTGCCCAGGCCCACCTACGCCACCGTGGACGGGCACGACAAACACGAGACCCGCATCACGGTGCTGGACAACGGCTTGCGGGTCGCCTCGCAGGACAAGTTCGGCCAATTCTGCACCGTCGGCGGTGAGTGGGAAAGGCACTCAGATTGTTGTGTCAAATCTGGCCGCTACTTATTCTCCAACCCACACACACACACACAAATCAGGGTATCTGATCGTTATCGCAAATAGGATCTTGTTATCGACATATTACCCGCCTGTTTCTTAATTAGCTTCAGTGATGAGCTTTACACAAAAATACTTAATTCGCCTCAGCAGCCTGGTCGTGCAATAGATCGAGTGACCTGGTTATTCTGGTCCACCTTACAGTCATATCAACTGATTTATCTTTGGATGTACAACTTTCCTGGCCTTCGATGTAGTCACGATCTGTGCATACTAAAGTTT
The DNA here is from genome assembly GCA_035221665.1 of Okamejei kenojei. Taxonomy (NCBI): domain Eukaryota; kingdom Metazoa; phylum Chordata; class Chondrichthyes; order Rajiformes; family Rajidae; genus Okamejei; species Okamejei kenojei. The sequence goes on from CM069163.1 coordinate 23,874,665, forward strand.
GCATTTAATAAACTCCAAAAATATGCAGTCTTTTGAGTTGACACATTTCTCCTTGATCCTCATCTGCCTGTTGAGTTTACTTTATAGTCACAGTTTTTATTTTATTAGTCATTGTCCATTATTATTGCCTATTATCAAGGGGCAGTGTATCAAGGTTTTAGCTTCTCCAGCAGCAGCAAACGGTTCGAGGCATTTTATCCTGCCAGTCTATAACATTCATGCACATCACTTTTGAGGATACCTTTCATTCTACTAAGAGACAGTGAGTAAAGGCTTGATTGTAATCAATCATGTATTGTCTTTCTGCTGACTGGATAGCACCCAACAAAAGCATTTCACTGTACCTTGGTACACGTGACCATAAACTAAACTATACTGAATGTTATTGAACATAGATATGAGGAACTGCAGATGCTGGTCGGCAAAAAAGACACAGCGCTGGAGTAAATCAGTGGGTCGGCAGCATCTTTGGAGGATATGAACATCCTGTTGCTCGGGACCTCACTCACCCAGATCTGCCAGAAAATTCAACCTCACTTTATCTTCCACCAGATCCACGCCTTCAGTCTTTATCCATGTTCTCCTGAGATGCTGCCTGACCTGCTGAGTTACTCCAGTACTTTATCTTTTTAATTTTAATATTGCTGTATGTCGTTTAATAGCACAACCCTCTTATCCCAGACCATGGGTTTGCAAGCAAAGAATTTCATTGTGACAATGGCAATAAAGTATTCAATTCAATTCCGAATCAATCACAGTACATTGATTTCAAGGTCGTATATATTAATCTTTATTTTTTTAAACACTGCTGACAAAAATGGAAAATGCTTGCAATTCTTCGTAGGTCTGACAAGATCTGTGGAAAAACAGATGATAAAGGGTCATAAACAGATTCTTTGTCCACAGATACTGCTTGACCTGCTGAGTATCTACAGCATTTCTGATCTAACATTCAGATTTATTTCTAACATATATGCGCCCAACTTTGACAACCCGCACTTTTTCAATAAAACCTTGAATATAATTGCAGAATATAACTACCAAAATGTCATAATCGGCGGAGATTTTAACTGTGTATTAGACACTTACTTAGATAAATCCAATCAAAAACAAAGAGGTATTACGAAATCCAAACCTAGCGAACTTCTAAACACATACATAAAAAACACATACATGTCTGGAGGATTGCAAATCCGACCGGCAGGGATTTCATTGTGACAATGTTCTACTCTATGGTACACAAGACATATTCACAAATAGATTATTTTTTGGTGGATACAAAACTAATACCCCACACTTCTAAACCAAAATACCACACAAACACGATCTCAGATCACTCCCCAATAACTTTTTTTCTAAAAATGGAAGGAATGACTAAGAACAAACCGTTTTGGAGGTACAATCCACAAATTTTAAAAGACCCACAAGGGAGTACATATTTCAAAGAGCAAATGGACCTTTTCTTCGAAATAAACGACACGACAGACATATCGCCTACATTATTATGGGAATCTTAAAGCATTTATTCGAGGCGTGATAATTTCATATCAAGCTTTTCAAAATAAGAACGAACAAAGACAATTAGAAGAACAAATTAGACAACTGGACACAGAAAACGCTAAAGACCCCACTATGGATAAACATAATAGAATAATAATACTGAAATTCAAATTAAATAAATTATTATCAGAGAAAGTCATAAGATTATTACAAATTACAAGACAGGAACACTTTGAATTTGGGGATAAGCCCCACAAACTTCTGGCACTTCAGTTAAAAAAACGAGAAAAGGATCACACAATTTTAAAGATTAAATCAGACAAAGGGGAAATATTGACCTTGCCGAGTGATATTAATAAAAGATTTGCACAATTTTACGAGAATCTGTATACATCTAAAACGATAATGGACACCAACAAAGTTACAGAGTTCTTGGATAATTGAAACCTTCCTAAATTAGAGTTGCAGGAACAAGAGGAATTGGGAGGACAAATCTCAAATATGTACAAAATAAGGCTTGAGTGAGATGTTAGCTGAGAATGCTGCTAATTCATGGGGTTATGTCTTTCAGTTTTAGTGAACGCTGGATCAAGGCACGAGGTAACATTTCCCAGTGGAATTTCGCACTTTTTGGAAAAGTTGGCATTTTCGGTAAATATCAATATATTTCCACATTTTATTTCAAATCTTAATATTTGGTTCTAAGCACATTTAAAAAAATATATATATATATATATAAATACCAGAGAGGAGTGCAGACTATTGCTGTCATTCATTTCTTCACCCGGATAGAGATAATTACCAAAAGACCCAGAGGCGAGATGAGGACTTTTTTCCCCCTCACAAGTTGTGATCTGGTTTGCACTGCCTGATGTGATGGTCTTCTTCTTCATGCGTATGGCGTGCACAGTCTAAAGTTGTAGGACAACTTGTTCTGTTTGATCCTATTTGACTGTGCACGCCAGGTTGATTGCATTCGTCGAAACAGGGCGGACCACGTGAAGGTTGCAATCTCCCACCCCGAAGTGATGGTGAAAGTAGATTTAATGGCAGTTTTCAAACCACTGGAGTTGTGAGAAAGCTGTCTCACTTACCCCTTGTTAGTTGGTTGTACAGCGATAGACTAGAATTGAATCGGGACATTCCTTGGTAATTTAGCTTCAACTGACAGCTAAGGCTAACTAACCAGTACTTATTTTGCTTTCATTACCATACGTCTTCATATCTTGTCTCACTGACCAAAGCTCACTCATTGCCTGTGCTACCGAGAGTTTATTTCCTCGATTAATAGCTTTTATTAAAAACCTTAGAAGGTGCAGGAGATTGTACATTGATCATCTTGTCTTGAGTGTCTGAGGTGAAATGGGGCTTATTAAGCTTGTAACTGGCTGTGTGTTTTTTCTTCAGTCTACGGCACAGTTTGGCTCCAAAGATGAAATTCTCCGCACTCTGGAAAAGCATGGTGGAATCTGCGACTGCCAATCTTCCAGGTGAAGTACAATGCAGGCGGTTGCGACCCCACTGATTGTGTGTGCGAGACCTGGACACGACTGCAACAAGTAACTAGACACTGGAGCAGAGCATTGAGCTCACCAGACTGTATTGGTCCCAACTGATGGGTTTAAGATGCGTTTCCATTTGATTTCATAGTGCTGAGGCACTGTAGTTGGTCTCAACTCCTTTTGAACTAGAGGAGGGATCAGTCAGAGCTTGTAATCTACGAGCTAAAACCAACCATGGGGCTATAGTTAGAGCTGAAGATTAGTAATTAGAAGTGATTAATCTTTTATATTCCAGGTTTATACATGAATTTAGTTGAGTTAATGCTCATTAGGTTCACGAGGTTCATCCCCAGGATGGCAGGACTGTCATATGAAGAAAGATTGGAAAGACTGGGCCTGTCTTCACTGGAATTTAGAAGGATGAGAGGGGATCTTATAGAAACATATAAAAGGACCGGACAAGCTGGATGCAGGAAAATTGTTCCCAATGTTGGGGGAGTACAGAACTAGGGGCCACAGACTAAGAATAAAGGGGAGGCCATTTAAAATTGAGATGAGAAAAATCTTTTTCACTCAGAGAGTTGTGTATTTGTGGAATTCTCTGCCACAGAAGGCTGTGGAGGCCAATTCACTGGATGAATTTAAAGAGAGTTAGATAGAGCTCTTGGGGCTAACGGAATCAAGGGGTATGGGGAGAAGGCAGGCATGGGTTACTGATTGTGGATGATGTGCCATGATCACAATGAATGGTGCTGCTGGCTCGAAGGGCCAAATGGTCTCCTCCTGCACCTATTTTCTATGTTGCTACATGAGACAATAATTGGATAGTCTGAGATCGGAAAGAAGCGGATTCCAAAGCGTCCCATTCAGTCCCAGAATTAGCATTTGTGTTCTCTTGTGTTTCAGGGACACCACAATGTTTGCAGTGTCTGCGGAGGTGAAGGGCCTGGAATCAGTGATCGATCTGCTGGCTGACGTGGTGCTGCAGCCCAGACTCACAGGTAACATGAGGTGTGGGGGTTGCCACTTTAATCTTCCGAGCAGCTCTATGAAAGCACTTTTAATTCCTTTTTTTTTTAAAGTTAACTTGCAAGTCTGCAACCTTGTACAGTGGAACAAAAATACAAAGTGCTGGAGTAACTCAGTAACTCTGGAGGAGATGGATAGGTGACATTTTGGGTTGGAACGTTCTTCAAACTGAAGGGTCCCGACCCGAAACGTTGCTCATCCATGTCCTCCAGTGGAGGTGCTGTCCGACCTGCTCAGTTACTCCAGCACTTGTGCGTACTTTTGTAAACCAGTGCCTGCAGTTCCTTGTGACTCCACTTTAAAGAATGGTCAGCACCGATGGTGTGAAATCCTGCAACTGTTTTCTGCTTAACAATGCAGTCAACCCATTGAAGTGAATCACTGGAATCTTCTACATCACCTTTGCTCTCCTGCAGGGACTGGATAGTGTCTGGTGGGATTGTGCTGGGGTTACTGGTTTTCCTCCAGCCTGATGCATAGAGGTTGCCATCTCCTCAGGTGTTTCCCACTGATTTGGACACTGCAGCAAACAGGTTTTTGGAAATATTGCACTCTGAGCTGTTTGACTAATCATGGATTATCCACTTGTCTAATGAGTCATTCACTTTGGTGCAAGAAGACTTAGTAACATGTAAAAACAACCAGGCAGTGTTGTTACCGACTTAGCTTTCAGAGATACTGGAGGCTTCATCAAGTATCTCCCAGCTCCTGAAGTCTTGCCATCATTCATACACCGAAAAACAGCACCTCTGATAATGCTGCTATCATTGTGTCGCACTGTCTGCCCAAAGTAAAAGGCTCCATTCTCCAAATGAACTTGACCTTCAACTTCTGGCCCTGAAGCGAGAGGGCGAGTGATTTAGGTTGTTTCTCTGCATTTGGAGCCTACATTCCCTGGGAATGCCAGTGTTGATATGGTTGTGAATCTTTTCTTTGCCACAGATGAGGAGCTGGAGATGACCCGAATGGCTATCCGCTTTGAGCTGGAGGACTTGCAAATGAGACCAGACCCTGAACCCCTTCTAACTGAAATGATTCATGCGGTAATGTAACTAGTCACATATATATATCCTGGGGAGGTGAGACCCTCGGGTTGGTTACACTTGAACAGGGGGAGAGCATTCAGTCATCAGCATGAATTGGAGGAGGTTTTTCAGCTCCCGAGACCAGCAATGTGGATATTGGGCCCGCTCCACCTCTTAAGCCTGTTCTGCCTCTCAGTTAAATCACAGCTGATTTATATTTAATACCAATTGCCCTCCTTTACTCCACACTGCTTACTAAATCAAGAAATGTGGATTTCACTGTTAAAAGTTCAATTTGTCTTGTAGAATCCTCTTTATTTTTGGAGGTGGTGGTGGGAGGTGGTCTTGTTGCCCTTTATAAGAAGAGGTTGATTGTGATATGGGCCACATTGCTGTCGTTTAATTGTTACAGTGCATCGTTGCAGATTCACTAATTGGAAGAAATGATTTTTCTCTATCTGTCCAAGAAGATTGTATTAAATATTTGAAACACTTGGATTTATCTGCAATAATTTTAGCCCCAGTGTTATTCTGGTAAATCTATCTTGTGCACCATCACCTTCCCTCTGACGCTAGGAAAGGTGGTGCCCTGAACTGAATGCATTGAACCCAGTTGAGGTCTAACCTGGGAACTAAAATGAGGAGTCATTTTGTATTTTAGTTTCCTTCAATTAAAAGAGAATTTTAAAAACCTGAGTCGGGAGGTATAAGGGAGCAGAGTGGTAAAGCTGGGGATGCAGCAGAAAGTGCTGAATGTTTTCTTTGTCTCCGCAGGCAGCGTACCGTGACAACACCGTGGGGCTGCCCCGGTTCTGTCCCACCGGCAACATGGAGAAGGTCGATCAAAAGCTGATTCACACGTTTTTGCGGAATTACTACACCCCTGATCGAATGGTGCTGGCTGGGGTTGGGGTGGATCATGACCAGCTGGTGGAGTGTGCAAGGAAGTATCTTATGGGTATGATGGAGGCCTCGGGGTCAATTTTAACTTCTTCACGTCAGAACACTCGGCAGTGACTAAAAATATTTATCTGAATCAAAAGCCAATTTGCCACCTTCCCAAATATCAACGCTTAGAATCTAACAACACATTTCAATAAAGCACTTTTCAATAGTTTCAATAAAGCATTTTTAAATCTCAGAAAACTCAAAAGTGCCCAATGTTTTTATTAGTAATGAAGTGTTGCTGTGACGCAAACTGAGAAGCCTTCTGCTGTGTGCAGCTAGTTTACGCACAGCAAAGTGACCAGATTATATGGTGATAATGTTGAGGGATAGATATTGGCCAGGATATTTTGGCACATTGTCACTGGACAGACTTTTTAAACAATCTATCCAGTTGGTACAACTCCTTTGCTTTTTTCCCCCCCAGAATTCGGGTCTCTTATGAAAGTTTCACTTGAACCCGCTTCCACCTTTTGTGCAGTCCGTTCCCCATCACAAGAAGTTACTACCTCCAATTCTCCCCGTCTCCCCTCTGCTTCTTTTACCAATCAACGAAAGTCGGTACTGACTGGAGAGTCAGGAGGGGAGACATTTTAGAATTGACACTTTCAAAATATTACATAATTTTGATAACTGCTAAGACTTTTAAAAAGTTTTTGTTCCAAAGAGAAGAACCCCAGCTTTTTTGGTGTTCTACCTACAATTATTTTTTTATTGTAGTTTGAACATCTATTAGATGTGATGCTCATTTACATCTCTTTGAAACAACCCCTTCAACAATGCAGGTGTTTAAGTTTCTGACTGGCAGGAAGTTTCAGACTAGATTTTGTCCTCAAGTTACTGGAGTGAGACTCACATGACCTTGTTGTATGGGAGGCTGAGCGAGTTGTGTAGTGATTGTTCGAGCATGAACAGTGGAGGTGGGGAGAGAATTCTGGATTTTTGTGGGCTTTTGAGCCTGTTACACTCACAAACCTTTCTGTCTTCCATGCCGCACAGGAGTAACCCCAGTCTGGGGGTTGGGAAAGCCCACGGATGTGGACCAGTCTGTGTCCCAGTACACCGGGGGGATCATAAAGGTGAGGCACCTCTCTTTAAACTATGGGGAATAGTCCAAGGGGCCACGTGAGAAATTCTCAGAAGATCCAGTGGGAGGCCACCACTTTGTGACAACAGCTGAGCTGTGTCAAGCCACTAGATGGAGATAGACATAGATACAGAGGAGTGCAGATGTTGGTTGACACAAAAGGACACAAAGTGCTGTAGTAACTCAGCGGGTCAAGTAACACCTCTGGATAACATAGAAAAATAGGTACAGGAGCAGGTACATATGACAACACTCTTAAAATGTACATTGTTCTACCTCTACATATACTTATAGAATATGGGAATCTAGGAGTACAACACTACCGAGGGCACTACCATTTACTGTGAATGTCCTGCCCTCGTTTGACTTTCCAAATTGCAATACCTCGCATGAAAATGAAACTCCATTTGCCATTCCCCGGCCCAGCTGATCAAGATCCTGCTATAATTATTGAAGGCCATCTTCGTTGTCTACAATCTGACCCATTTTAGTGTCATCTGCAAACCTGCTGCTTTGCACAAACTTACCCTGTGCATTCTCATTCAAATGGTTGATACCGATGACAAACAGCAATGGGCCCAGCACCGACCCTGAGGCTCAACACTCATCATCATTCGGCTATAAGAAAAGAGAGTCCAGAAGAGGGGTAGTGGCTAGGAACCATAACAACCTTGCTGCATCGGTCTGAAGGATCATGTTGTCAGTGCTGGTTTGGGCTGGCATCCTATTGCTTTGTGGGATAACAGAGAGGTGGAAGAATGAGACTACCACCAATAGTGTCTCTGTTTCTTCAGGTGGAAAAGGACATGACTGATGTCAGCCTGGGTCCCACTCCAATCCCTGAACTCACTCACATCATGATTGGGTTAGAAAGTTGTTCCTTCCTGGTGAGTATAAAGTAATTTTATTAGTAGAAAAAAACTCAACTGCTTTAAATTCCTCATTTGTGAGATCTAATGGTTAAGATGGTTCTTTCTCCATAACTCTGAATATTGATTCTCTTCCAATGCTAATCTGCATTTTGAAATGTGTCCTAAAATTGCTGGAATTGGCTTGTAATACATACTAACTCTTAACAGCATTTGTTCTATTGGTTTTGTATCATTTATTTAAATTCTGTGACAAACAACTGACCCATTTTCCTCCCCCATTATCAAAACAGCATGGTTTTGAACACGTTTAATACTCTGTTCCGTAGAGAACTGACTGTCCAGGTTATGATCCAGATTCCAAGAGTGAGTGACTGGAGTTAACCTTTCCTAGCACATTCCACCCATCACAGACGGATGTGGGGGTAGCTACACCATTGAAATAGTTAATTGTTGGAAGGAGGATAGGCAGTGCTTTGTGATTAGAGTGTTCAAGAAACGTTATTTGCTTGGTTCCAGGAGGAGGATTTCATTCCCTTTGCCGTGCTGAATATGATGATGGGTGGCGGGGGCTCGTTTTCAGCCGGGGGACCTGGGAAGGGCATGTTCACCAGACTCTACCTCAATGTCTTAAACAGGTTAGTCCTGGAGCCCCTTTCAATGCTCTGACCCGTCCAAGCTGTAGAAGGTGTGCTGGATTTGGTTCGGCACTTGATGTCAGAGATTTGGGATGGCACGGTAAAATAGCAGTAGAGCTACTGCCTTACAGCGCCAGAGACCCAGGATCGATCCTGACTACGGGTGCCTGTCTGTACGGAGTTTGTACTCTCTCCCCGTGACCTGCGTGGGTTTTCTCTGAAATCTTTGCTTCCCCCCCACACTCCAAAGATGTACAGGTTTGTAGGTTAATTGGATGGTATAACGTAAAAATTGTCCCTGGTGTGTGTAGGGTAGTGTTAATGTGCGGGGATCACTGGTCGATGTGGACTCGGTGGGCCGAAGGGCCTGTTTCGTGCTGTATCTCTAAAACTAAAACGCATGCAGGGCAGAGGATTGCTCCCTGGAAGTTTGCCTTTGGTAGGCAGTTCAGTTCATAGGTGCTTGCATCACCTACCTGTGCATTCTGCTACCATTTCATGGAGCTCCAACATTGGCAGAAAATAGTGTGTAACAGAAGGAATTTGATTAGTACAGGTGCCAGAGGTTATGGGGAGAAGGCAGTAGAATGGGGTTAGGATGGAGAGATAGATCAATGGCAGAGTAGCCAAATGGCCTTATTCTACTATGACCTTATAAATGCTGACAGGGGGTTGATAATGTCACAGTCTTCCTGGAATCCTCATCCACAGCCACATAAATCATAACTTGTCCATACAAAATAATCATCCCACTGAACTGTAGGGTGGCTTTATTCCAAAGACCGACTGTTAGTCTGTGGATAAACTTGCGTTAGTCTTGCTCATGTCAGAGTGCCCTAAAGCAACTTTATGAAATGTAGGCACTATTGAAAGTAAGAAACAGCATGTCTCTATGATCAACACTGAGCTTGTAACCAGATAATCCAATTTAAAGAGGTTGCTTGAGTGTTAATTATTGCCCAGTACACAAAGGAGAATTCCCCTATTTTTAATGTCCTTTCAAGAAGGTAAAGAACATTGTGATTCAATGTTACACGTGAAGGGCACCTCGTCTGCTAGTGCATTGTTTCATCAGCTTTGTTCACTGGGCGTTAGTCTGGAATGTAGGACCTGGTCTCTTGGGTGGGACACAAATCAACAGCCTTCTGACCTGGTGGTAAGTATGCTATCAGCTGACTAGGAATTAAATTATGAGTCGGGGTCTATAGTTCCCAATTCATTGATGTGCAACAGACTAGTCGTTGCCTTCTAATGATCACATCTTTCCCACAGACACCACTGGATGTATAACGCCACTGCCTATCACCACAGCTATGAGGATACTGGGCTCTTGTGTATCCATGCCAGTGCAGATCCTAGACAGGTACCAAGGCATCATTGGATGCTTTTGATAACATAATTAACCGGTTGCTTTATTCATTACGATTGTACAAGCCTTTTATTTTATTGAGTCGTCTCCAGTTTGATTTATGCGCTCGTGTTTGTTTCTTGTGGTGCAGGTCCGGGAGATGGTGGAAATTATCACCCGAGAATTTATCCTGATGGCTGGCTCGGTGGGAGAGGTGAGAGCATGTACTGGATATAACATTCTGTGAAACATCTACAGGACTATCACTTTGACAGGGGCATTGAGGAGCACAAAACCTGAGGACGTCAGTAAGAAAGTCGGAGAGGGGTGCACAGAAGTGGATAGGTCGAGGAAAACCCACATGGATAGCAGAATGTTCACCCCCAGACCGTCACACCCTTTGTTCAGTCAGTGGTATAGTTAGCTTTATGGAAATTCAAGCTACACATGAGAGAGGGAGACACTTCTAGTGCTAATTCAAAAGGAATTAGTTGTTGGATGTACTTCTTTTAAAATAAGATGTTAAATCAAGACACTTTGCTCTCAGGTTGGGTATAAAATTGTGCTATTTCTGGCTTGAACTTAAACCCCTGTCCCACGGTACGAGTTCATTCCAAGAGTTCTCCCGAGTTTGCCCCGATTCGAACTCGGAGATTTACGGTAATGGCCACTCGTCGGTACTCGGGGCTCTCGTGGACATTTTTCATTGTGTTGAAAAACCTTTACTGGTCTTCCCGTGCTTACCTGCCGTTAGCGTGTCTTCCCAAGTACGTGCCTTAGCGCTAAGAGACGTCCCCGAGCTCCGACGTACCCGCCACGTTCATTCTCCGTGCTTACCACGAGTTTGATTTTTTTTAAACTCGGGAGAGCTCTTGGAATTAACTCGTACCGTGGGACAGGGCTTTTAGTGTTCTGTAACTAACCTCTGCTGTGGGTGCCTTGGGAGTATTTATGAGGTGGAGCAGCATTCTCGACCTACTTTGAACTATTTCCCCCATGAAATTTGATGAAACATAGGAGTTTAATTATCTCATGTGTGACTGGGTAATCGCAGCGGTTTGAAGGATAGGTGCATAAGTATACTTTGGGGGCTGAAGAGCTGGAACCTCTGCTGTACCTTTCGATGAGCCTTGTGATATGTCATTGCTCTGTTTGTTGTCAGATGGAGCTGGAAAGAGCCAAGACCCAGTTGCAGTCAATGCTAATGATGAACCTGGAGTCTCGGCCAGTTATTTTTGAGGATGTAGGAAGGCAGGTGTTGGCGACAGGAACCCGCAAGCTCCCCCTCGAGCTCTGCAGACTCATTGGTAAGTAGATGCTGAACAAAAATCAACAAGTAACAGATTTTGCAAAATGGTGCTAGGTTAGCATGCATGATGTACTTGCTCTCTCCTTCTGCCCTACTCTCCTTCTAGCCACCCACACCCGGCACTTCAACAATGGAAACTATATAGAGGGGAAGGGTATTCAACCTATTGTAACTCTCTCGCCCGATTAGTTCTCCTTTAATCTTTACAAAATGTGCTTTTATTTCAAATCCAATTCCCATTTAAAGTTACTCCAGTAAAGCTCCCAGCACCCTTAGTGGAATGGATTTACTGAGCAACTGAATGTCACATTATTAGTACCCAAACACACTTTCATTCCACTTTTAATGTTACCCAGTAAGTTTCCAGTGAACCCAGTGAGCATTGAGAGTGTGGGAAATACACAGGTACCTGGGACACCGGGTCACAAGTAATTTTACTAACTCTTTTACTGAAATAAAGCAGTTTCTTCTTTTTCACAATTAAATCTGTGTAATGGTTCTTTGGAGCATAATCTCAACCTGGTATCTCTCTACTTAAGAAGCTCCTCAGTGAATCTTGACATTTATCTATGTCCTTGACTTCATTGTTTGGTTGAGGCAGTCCAGGTAAACATCTGAATCGCTGGTTAGCAACTACATTATTAATCATGGATTGGATTTTAATAATGGCTATTTAGAAATTTGTAAGACAAAACCTCCCTGCTCCCTGTAAATTCCACCTGCATTCCTTTGCCACCTACCTTGCACGATAAAATTCACAGCCAGCATGAATCCTACAATGGGGGAGGTCTACACCGATCTAACAAAACCATTTGCACACGCAGGGGAAGTGACAGCAAACGATATCAAAAGAGTCACAGCCAAGATGCTGCGCAGTAAGCCAGCTGTGACAGCGCTGGGCGACCTCAGTGATCTGCCAACGTATGAACACATCCAACAAGCACTGACCAGTAAAGACGGCCGCCTGCCCCGCATTTACAGACTGTTTCGGTGAGCAGCTCCCAATTTCTGACTGAACAGAGAAGCTATTTGTGTACTCCAGGTTTCTGGTAGTAATTTATCTGTGAGCTGCTTCTGTTGAGCGAGGAGTGACTGTTTGTAAATAGAGGGGAAATGGGCTTTGTTATGTGATCTGATTGATTTTATATTAAGGGAGCTGAAAATCCATTTTAAAATAACAGCTGTGATTACTTTGTTCTGCGATGCTGCTAGTTCGTCTACTCCTGGACTGTGGTCATTCTATCACTGCACAACAGATGTCAAGTCCTGCAATATCAGTCTTTGACCTTCTGATGCAAGGCGCATTTGGCTTGATCTTTATTCCCTTTCTGGGTTTCTGCTCCAGGTCAGGGAAAAGTACATAGAAAGCTGGAAAACCACTTACCCATGCCTCCCACTGCATGCTCTGCCCTTTCTCCCACGTACTCCATAATCCCCACTCCACCTCTGGCTGCTTGCTACATACTAGTGTTTCTCTCCCGTATCAGCTTCCTCCCACCTCTGGTTGATCTATTCCTCTCGGCACCAGAGGCAAGACAATGGGATCTGGGGCTTGCCCATGTTGCTGGTTGGAGAACTTGAGCCTAGTTCCGCACATGGGCAAGGTCTAGGCAACTGACGGAAACAAGAATCAATGACAGGTGCTGCGACAGAACCACTTGTTTTTGATGTGGTAAGATCAACGGTTGTTCAATCCTCCTGGAACCAGCAACCGAGCTGAGTATTCTTAAAACACTTTCAAAGACAGTCAGCAAAATTAGGTCAATGAGGTTAAACTACAAATTTAAGTGTTACAGAATTCAAGTGTGTTTGTGAGGATTGAGATTGCCATTCAGTGGTTCTCTGATGCTTTCCGATGGGAGGATTCAAGCTCATCTACTTCAGTGGTGGAGGACAGGCTGCATTGAGTAGCCTCCATTTGTGTCTCCTCTACTCTGTCCCGGCTGGTGTCTTGCTGCTGGGTGACCACTGAGCACAGTCCAGTCCCAAGGTTGCATTACACGGTTGTTCATGCTTACAAACACACCCAGTGAAGCTCAAAGGAAGACAAAAGTGCTGGAGAAACTCAGTGGGTTTCTCCAGCACTTTTGCCTACCTTTGATTTTCCAGCATCTGCGGTTCCTTCTTAAACCCAGTGAAGCTCATTCTTGTCCTGTGTAAGTCTGTAGAGTCCCAGTTCTCCTCTGCTATTAACTCAAGAAAGAATTTGGCCACACACTAATGACGTTTGAATTGCAACTCTTGGAACCACTGGTTAATAGAACCAAGAGGTGTCAAAGCAGTGTATCCTCCAGTAAAAACATGTGCTCAGTGACCACTCTAACAAGAAGCTGGCAGAGTGATGCTCAGAACACACATGTAATGATATTGTTTAATAATCCTCCTAAATTAAAAATGGTCTAAAATACCAGTCGGTTGTAGTCTTGTGTTCACTAATTTCTTTGGTGCCAGCTTTCCAGTAAAATAACCAAGGTGTCATTTAAATTCAAGGCATCTCAGCAAGATTACAAAGGAATGAATCCTGGAAGATCTGCATTAGCGCGGTTAGTATTAGGCATTTTTGTTCTTGCTTCAGTTGGACCTTTGTTGGTGACTGGCTGCATTTGTTATGCATGAACTCAGGATATTGAGATTATATCACCTACATTGTATTCTCCTGCATGTATAAGGTTTGTGTTTAAATGGCCAGTTAGAATACCATGCACACGTGTCTGCCTGGGTAGCCCAGAGTCGAGCAAGGCTTCAACAGGGAGAAACCTGGAAATAACATTTTAAACAACTTTTCAAGCTCCCACATTTAGTTCATAAAAATCTGGTGTATATCAAACATTGTCAATGTGTTGCAAATACAAAAAGCCATAAAATATAAAACAAAGGTTATAATCATGGACTGATCTATGCACCGCTACCACATTACTGGGTTGCATGGGTTCCCTTGCTGTTCTTCATCCTTCGACATTGTACCTGAAGGCAGCAGCTCTGTGACTGTAGCAAGGGCTTCCATCCTGTGCAAGGTCAGCCCTGTGCTCTGCACCCTTTGCAACGGTGCTGCACTGTTGAGGCGTCTCTCTGTTGCATTGCTACAGATTGTGCAGATTAAGGAAGGCTCCTGTTCTCGGTCCTGTTGGTTGTGTCAGGAGACACTGCAGATTGTGCTGTTCTTCTGGTTCAATGAACTACATTGACTCGCATTCCTGGGGAACCGTCTCTTTATTCCCTCGATGTAGATGTCTCTGTCAAACTGACCGGCGCACAATGGGATGCTGAAGGAGCAAAGCAGACAAGTTTAATGCACTATAAAATATTCTGCTGCACATTCCCTAATATCCAATTTAGCTTAATACAGAACCAGTGCAAGTTCATTATTTTTGCCCCCATTTTGGATAGTTTCACATGATAGTCCTTAGACTCTCTATGGTTATCAAGGACTCGGTAAGGAAAGATGTGTAGACGTTGAACAGAAAAGAGAGCTGTCCTACAGGACCAGAAAAACATTTAGCATGGCAGGGGAGCAGAAATAAAAACAACATCTCACTTGTCTTTTCCGGGTCGAATCTTTACTTGATAGAAGCAGTAGACAGGTCTGTGGTCCGAGGTTTTGATAGAGCTGCAGGAGCCATACTTAACCACAAGAATGTCATCTTTATGCCGATTCTTGTAAATGATTCTGTCCTGGAAGATGAGGGGAATAAGTTGCCTTTTGTATTGATATGAAATCAAGACTCCAATGGAAGGTGGACTGGAGATCCTTCCCTCACCCCACCCACTGCTTGTTGTGTGTGCATGTTACAGCTACATTACAACTCTGACCGAGATTCAAAGGGACACTTTTGCTGTGAAACACAGTCCTTTCAGTTCTAGAGTTCAGCCTTTAGAAGACTTATCTAAACATCTGCAATTCCCTCACAAACCCAAATGTTCACAAGTTCTACGGGCAGAATTAGGCCATTCGGCCTATCAACGCCATTCAATCATGGCTGATCTATCTGTCCCTCTCAATCCTATTCTCCTGCCTTCTCCCCTTAACCTCTGACACCTTTTGAATGTTCTTGTTTTCAAACTTAGGTAGAGTTCCATTTAAAAAAAACTACCATCCTTTCAGACCTCTAATGGATGATCATAACAGCTGCATTAAAAATGTCTTATCCTCCCTCTGGTTCATTTAATACAACTTTTAAACATGCCTCTTCTGGTTATTAACTATCCTCCCCAGTGGGAAGTATTCCTCATTTTATCCAAGCTTAAACTACTGACTTATGAGAACCTCAGATGGATTACCTTTTAATTGTTTTCTGCTTCAAGAACTATTTTAGCTTTGTGCAGGGGCTCAGCTAATCAGAAGAATAAACAAGCGGGAAGACAGGTTAAAGAAGGGACAGCCACAGCCAGAGATTCTCACAGAAATAAAACAAACTCCTTCCATTGATTCCTTACCGTATAAGAGGGAGTCCTTTTCTTGGAACTACTATCGTATATATCACATCCAACGTCAAATTTGTAGGTAGGTGGAAAACATATTTCAGCTTCTTTGAAGCCTTTGAAAACAGACCCTGAGGAATAAGGAAAGATCAGGTCAGTGAGCTTTAATGATGTTATCACCTTGGTACATAGGATGTGGACTGAAAAGTGCTGCTGTCACATAATCTGCGAGCACATTGCCTCTCTGCGTACACCACAGACGGGCGAGATTCCAGTTGCTAATTGCTCTGGAATGTATACTATGGTGAATTAGTGCCCATGAAACATATCCCACTGAGAGTTTGTGCACAGGAAACAAGTACACTTGGAGAGTCAGTGAGTGCCCTGTCACCTGCACCCCATCCGGTGTAGATGCCTTAGAATCTACAGCCTAGATGGGCCCTCACCCTGCTGCCCACCCCAAGTTGATGGAAGGTTCACAATTCATCCTACCCTCCTGTAGTTTCCTGGTCAACTCGTCATAATGTAAAATAGAGCAGAGGTTGTCCTGGTTGCTGTCCAGGAGCTCGTCGATCACTGCTCGCTTCACATCCAGCCGAAAGTTGAAGTCACCAAACCAGAAAACGTTGTCAAACCGAGAGGTCACATCATCTAGAGGAATGGGGAAATAAAAAAGAGAAAATACTTTACTCCTAGTTATATCAAATTGTGAAACCGTGTCGCAGACTATGTCAGCCTGGTTCAGTGGCAGAACACCAGGTGAATGACAGAAGTTCACTTCTGTACACTGCAACGCTCACAGGGCCTTGTTATTAATCTATCAAGCTGGGGGCTCTGGCGGGAAGCTTCAAGGACATGGAGGGCTTTAGATGTGAGGGGTGGACTGAGAACGTAGGTCTTTTAGTTACAAAGTAACTTTCACATTGAAGCTTTTTATCTTCACTGGATAATGAGCTCATTGTTTACGGTCATACATGATAGGAGCAGAATTAGGCCATTCGGCCCTTCAAGTCTACTCCACCATTCAATCATGGCTGATCTATCTCTCCCTCCTAACCCCATTCTCCTGCCTTCTACCCATAATCTCTTTACACCTGTACTAATCAAGAATCTATCTCTCTG
This sequence comes from Okamejei kenojei, assembly GCA_035221665.1. Lineage (NCBI taxonomy): Eukaryota > Metazoa > Chordata > Chondrichthyes > Rajiformes > Rajidae > Okamejei > Okamejei kenojei. The sequence continues at coordinate 23,891,458 of CM069163.1, forward strand.
CCTTCAAAATATCCATTGACTTGGCCTCCACAGCCTTTTGTGGCAATGAATTCCAGATTCACCACCCTCTGATGAAAGACATTCCTCCTCATCTCCTTCCTAAAGGAACGTCCTCGTAGGAGTCAGGCCCTGTGGCCCAACTACCATTAAGCACTAGAAAAATGGAATGTGCTGGCAGAACTCAGCAGATCAGGCAGCATCTGTAGAAGAAATGGACAGGTGCCATTTTGGGGACCTCCGATCAGTCTGCTGAAACACATATCCATTCCCTCCACAGATGCTGCCTGACCCGAGTTCCTCCAGCACTTTGTGTTTTGCTGAAGATTCCACATCTGCAGTTCTTTTAATATCAATTTATAACTGAGTTTACTCTAATCCCATTTTGTTCTCCCCACATTTCTATCGATTCTCCTCCAGACTTGGCACTCACCTAAATATTACAGGCGATTTATAGTGAGTGATCAATTAACTTCCCAATCTGCACATTTTTGAGATGTGGATGGAAACTAGAACACCCAGAGGAAACAACTTTCAAACTCCATGTAGACAGCACTGTAGGTCAGGATTGAACCCAGATCACCAAGTTTTGAAGCAGGAGCACTACTAACTCCGCTGTTATGCCACCCCATTGTTCTATATAACATCTCCCACCAGATAACACCAGAACTGAGAGAGTATATACGTCAAGGAGGGCTCGACACAAAACGTCACCCATTCCTTCTCTCCAGAGATGCTGCGTGTCTTGCTGAGTTACTCCAGCATTTTGTGTCTACCTTTGATTTAAACCAGCATCTGCAGTTCTTTCCTACACAAGAAAGGTTAAATATTCTGCAGTGATCCAATCAACATTTTCCCCCCCCAATCATGATGGAGCAATATGTCAGTCATGATAAACAAGTTTTTTTAATCAATGGCGGTCATAAATACAAGATAGGCATGAATATAACAAGCAGGGATCTCAGGAGAAACTTCTATCTGATAATGAATGTGGGACTTCTTACCAATTGAAATAGTTGAAACAAAAAAAAAATCTATTAAGGGGTACCTGGAAAATATAAGTTTGAGTTTAGTTTATTGTCACAGGTACAGTGAAAAGATTTTCTTGCGTGCTAACCAGTCAGCGGAAAGACAATGCACGATTACAATAGAGCCATTGAATAACATTTAGTGTAAGATAACGGCAGTAAAGTCTCATCAAAGACAGTACAAAGGTTTCCAATGAGGTAGACAGTAGTTCAGAACTGCTCTCTAGTTGTGGTAGGATGGTTCAGTTGCCTGATAACAGCTGGGAAGAAACTGTCTCTAAATCTGGAATAAGTGGATTATGTTGCTGAAAGGGTGAGGAGAAGAGTGGGAGAAGGCCATAATTATTTTTGTTGGTTCGTGTGGTCGGTTTTGACACTATTTTGTACGTAAGGCCCAGCTGGCTTTATTGCTGCACTCTGCAAATTGCACATTCTTTAAAATACCATTACTCACTTGGGTTAGATCTGTACTTATTGGTGTTGGGAATGATCCTTGGCAGTCCAAGAGATTCTATTGTTTTAGTGTAGTCCAGCGTCCGCTCAAAAACCTTCCCTGGCCCAGCTGAGGGAATAGAGAGATAAATTAAAATGAGTGTATGATACAATTTACTGATACTTCCCCAGAACATCACCAAATCATACTTCACTTGCACCGTGTCACTGTCCCCTTGATTCAGAATACAGCAGCACTTTTAAAATGTCAAATAGGTTTAAAGCAGTGAAAATTGAATAACCATTGGGTAGCAACTTTACCCAAGAAGATTTTGAGATTTTTAGGCATGTGGGATCAAAATCTAGGCAAATGCCCACATAGTGGGCGCTCTGGATAGTCAGAGCTGTTGTCTTTTGGATGCTTTATTAAACAGACCAATGCAATCTGGGAAAATCAGTCCAAATTAATTGAATTCAAATGGGCACAGTACTGAGCATACCTAAAACGGAGGTGCCAACCCAGTGATACAACATGCTACAAAAACAGCAGTCATAGACAGCAGATTACCTCAAAACCAACATAACAGATTGTAACGCTGGCACACAGTTGTGAAAGGTGATGGTCCATTAAATAGCTAAACAGACAGTTCCAAGATGATCTTCATCCTCGACATGCGAATGCTAAAGACCAGGCTGGAGTATTAGCAAACGTGTTCAGTAGGAAGTGCCAAGTGGCTGAATCTGCTCATCATATGACGAGAGAATATGGACAGGAAAGGTTGAGGGATATGGGCCAAACATGAGCAAATAGGACTAGTTTAGATGAGACATCTAGGTCAACATGGACGAGGTAGTCCAAAGGGCCCGTTCCCGTGCTGTCTGACAATGACTGATCCATGATCTAGAGTGCATCTTCCTATATCAGCAACTGATTCTGCAAAACTTACAGGTGAAATGAGAAGTAATGAAGAGGAAGGATGTCCCAAAAAAAGTGAATGAGATCCCCACAGCTCCTTTCGTCTTGACCTGGGAGATGATGCGAGTTGTCACAGATGCTTGTTCCACCTCTGAGGGAAGAACAAATAAGACACATAATGTAACCTTCAAAAACTGATGATCCAGATATTCCAGCCCGCACAGAATCAACCAGATCAGTTCTTAAATATCGGGTTGTCCCAACCTGCACAAGCAAAACAGCTTGACACCCGAGAATCTACACTGTGTCTAACCCAAACTTTACCTCTCTTAGGAATGATCGATCGATTAAGAGGAGTGAGTTCTACTCTGTACATAACTGGTGCTATAGCTGATCTGAGTGTCTGAATTACTCAAGCTTCTGGGCCTGGAGGTCTGTTTCAAGGTCAGAATAGAATATGAACGACAGTATTTCATGACATTTCTGAATGTTTGACACGTTGATATATAAAGGCACACATGCAGTGATGTTAAACTGTACAATGCTTGTCTCGCGTCATGTGCAACATTCCACTGCACAGACAAGGCCTATCCCATCACTGAAGCAAGTCTCAGCTTGAGAGTTAAAGTCTGCTTCAACTTAAAGGAGTTGACTCTATGTGGGCCATTTTCATTTCCCACTGCCCCCAACCCTAGCTGCTGAAGTCCTCTGATGTCCCATCATCTGCCCAACCTATGCTCCCTTACCCGACCAAACAATTAATGATCTGTCTGATCATTCCACCAATCCTCCCACCCCAGGCCAAATTCTCTCCCTCATCTCCCACCCTGCACAATCCTTTTCAAGAGAGAGATTTAGCTCTTAGGGCTGAAGGAATCAAGGGATATGGGGAAAAAGCAGGAACGGAGTACTGATTTTAGATGATCAGCTATGATCATATTGAATGGTGGTGCTGGCTCGAAGGGCTGAATGGCCTACTCCTGCAGCTATGTTCCCCTGACCTACACCATGCAATCCACCAGAATGGGGTAAACAGAGTGAAATAGATTTAATTCTTCAGGTCAAAGACCTTTCATCTGATTTTGTTTCTGCACAATCTGCTGAGTATCGTCAGCTTTTTCACATTTAATTCAGATTTTCAGAATTTCTTATTTAATTCAGACCGGCATGGTGACACAGCGGTAGAGTTGCTGCCTTACAGCGCCGGAGTCCTGGGTTTGATCCCGACTACGGGTGTTGTCTGCACGGAGTTTGTATTTTCTCCCCATGACCGTGTGGGTTTACTCTGAGATCTTTGGTTTCCTCCCACATTCCAAAGACGTACAGGTTTTTGGTTGATTGGCTTGGTATAAATGTGAATTGTCCCTAGTGTGCGGGGATCGCTGGTCGGTGCGGATTCGGCAGGCCGAAGGGCCTGTTTCCTAAACCTATCTCTAAACTAATCCTAATTTTAAGCACCCATTGTACTCTGCTTTAAAATGTTGTCGAAGAAGGAACGGTCTTTCAGTTCTCAGCACTCACCTGAACAGAACCAGATGAGGTCTCTCCTGATGAACACGGAGAGTTGCAGCACTCCGTGTGATGCTGAGCACAGCAATACAAAGTAAGGCCCCAAGATCATCTGCAGGCGGATCTCCCATTCTCTCCTTTGCAAAGGGGGGTGGGGGAAGGGGAGGGAATGAAATTAGGTCATTCAAGGCATGATCCTGAAAGGTGTCTGCTAAGACATTAAAAAAATACAGAAACTTGGCTGTTAACACCACCCCTGGGTCCATCGGACGATCCACTCCAGAGACCCATTCTCTCTTGGAATAGAATCCCGAGTTTGAACACCCTTTTCCATCCCACGATCAGAAGCTGCCTCAATAGCTCGGCCGTGGAGGGAGAGCAATTAGCTGCAGTACCTTCAGGGTTGAAGGTAGTCTAGACTAGACAAAGAGACCACCTGATTTGAGGGTACACAAAAGGCTGGAGAAACTCAGTGGGTGCAGCAGCATCTAAGAAGCGAATGAGATAGGGTCTGAAGAAGGGTTTTGGCCCAAAACGTTGCCTATCTCTTTCGCTCCTTAGATGCTGCTGCACCCGCTGAGTTTCTCCAGCCTTTTGTGTACCCTCGACTTTCCAGCATCTGCAGTTCCTTCTTTACCACCTGATTTGATGCTGCACCAGTTTGGGATGAGAGAAGTATATTATGGGACAAGCTTTTTTTTTTTGGAGGGGTTTGGAGGCAAGGGGAGGGTACAAGAGGAATCGATTGAGAACCTGCAAGACACTGGATAATGCCGTGATATTCTGTTGCTATTACTTGTCTGGGATTCCTTCCTGAGTACCGATGACATACAGGTCATGTATGGATTGAGCGTCGGAGGGCAGCAGCAGATCCTCCAGTGAATCCGGAAACTCCTGGGAAAGAGTGGAAACAGCACCGGTTAGAACAGGCTTGCTTCCACCGTGATCGGTGGGAAGAAGAACAAGCTTTCGTTAGCACAGTACAATGTTTTTTTTCCTTCAGACATCCCAAAGTACCATGCAGGGAATTCAATATTATTTTACTCGGATTCACCCAGCGTGGAAACAGGCCCTTCTGCCCAAGCCAACTAAAACGGCCAATCCAAACTGGTCCCATTTGCCGCCAGCTGCCCTATATATCCCTCTAAATCTTTCCTATCTAAACCTTTCCTAGGGCGTATTTTATTATTTAATGTGTGCATGTGCTCTACAATCAGCTGGTAGAGGTGGCACTGAAATGCATTCAGGACCAGATCTCCAACTGCTTTACTTATTCCTGCCACTGGATTGTAAATTGCCATGTGTTAGACACTTGCTCACAGCTGTGCAGCTGTGGCCAAGTGTCTAACACATGGCAATTTAAATGGCTTGTACACGTAAAGCAGAGAGATCACGCTGGGCCTAAATACCAAACCTAAACACAAAAGAGGCCAACTGATTTGGTCTTAATGCTATTCTATATTCAAACTGAAAATTCCGCTTCATGGAGGTTTTGTCCCGGCTCTGTTTCCCATGGTTAGTTGCTCACCTTCTTGCCTTGCGTGTTCCAAGTGGCAATATACACTTGCATCATTTTGTTAGGAAAATAACGGTGCAATTCACTGGCCCCCAAAAGTGATCCGCCAGCCAGGAGATTACTGTCCATGTAACTCCTGTCGAGACACAGAGGCAGATGTTACAGTGCAGGCATGGTATAACAGTCACTAGAACTCGCTATGTTGTTTGCCCTTTTAGCAAAAATCTCCGAGCTAGCTGTCTTTCCTGCATACCATTTGCCCTGCCATATCATTGTCTTCATCTACCTTACACTTTGATCCCAGAGCAGTGCAGTCTGTCAGTGGCATCGTGCTTTCTTCTGCGACTGTGTATAAAGCCCAAACATAGAAAAAGGCACGGAGGCGACGGAAGAAGAGCTCTACGTCGTGGCGGACCCGGAACTCGTTGAGGTGGGGGCGAGGGGAATGAAGGAGAGGCTTCTGTTGAGAACAGACCTTTCCGTATCAGAAAGGGGGCGTCAGGGGAGGATTGTGAAGACACGACAAGGGTGGGGGAGTGGACAAAGGACGAGGCGAGATCTGGTGGGGGGGATGGTGGGTGTTCAGAGAGGAGCGGGGCATGAGGGCTATTGTATGGGTGGGGTGTAGTCGGGGTAACCTGGTTAAAAAAGGGGAAGGGGAAGACCCATCACTACTGAGGTTCCCTGTAGGAGGGGGAAGGGGGGGAGCAATAGGGCCCCAGCAAAAGTTAGACCACGTGGTGCTGGAGTCTGCATTGTGGAGGCTGTGAGCCTGGTGCTGAGCCTGGAACTCTGGCGAGGCCCGCTGGTGGGCGGCCCCGGGGAGACAATGAGTGTCGGCAGCCGCGACGGTTTCAGCAGTCCAGGACTGGGTTCGGCCGGGAAGGCAGAGAGGCGGTGGATGTTGGTGCTGCTCCTTGTGGTGGCAATCTCGGCATCGTGGTTGTCGGGCAGTCCAGCGGTGGAGCCCCGGACCTACGGGTGGTCGAGTCAAGGAGTGTTGGTGGAAGAAGTGGTCTGGAGACGGGCAAGCGTGATCCCTGCTAGAGTCGAGGTTAGTGAGGAAGCATTTGTTTTGGGCGTGGATCAGTGATTGAATGAAGTACAGTTGGGGTCCATTGCAGGTGTGGGTGAGTGAGGCTCGGAGCAGCGGGAGAGTCAGAGCGAGGGCCTGCAGGTGCCGGCGCATTGCAGCATCTGCAAAGCCACTTTCAGTACCTGGATCAAAAAAACCTTGGTTTGTGCAGACATGATTCTACTTCCTCATAACTGATAATTATTTTGATCAGGACAAACCTATGGGCCTTCTAGGGTTTGGATGGGGGGGTGCAGAGGGTGGAATGGGCTGATGAGAGTAGGGGTCGTGATGGTGATTAAGGAGTCCCACAGGACTCACTGGGACATGATGAGCCAGTTTTAAAGCAAGGAAATAATGCTGAGGCTTTATAAGGCGCTGGTGAAGCCACATTTGGAATATTGTGAGCAGTTTTGGACGCCATAATTGAAGAAGGATGTGCTGGCGTTGAGGTGTTTAACATAGAAAATAGGTGCAGGAGTAGGCCATTCGGCCCTTCAAGCCAGCACCAACCATTCATTGTGATCATCCCCAATCAATAATCCGTGCCTGCCTTCTCCCCATATCCCTTGATTCCACTAGCCCCTAGAGCTCTATCTAACTCTTAAATCCATCTTGTGATTTGGCCTCCACTGCCCTCTGTGGCAGAGAATTCCTCAAATTCACAACTCTCTGGGGGGAAAAATTGTTTTCTCACCTCAGTCTTAAATGGCCTCCCCTTAATCTAAGACTGTGGCCCCTGGTTCTGGACTCGCCCAACATTGGGAACATTTTTCCTGCATCCAGCTTGTCCGGTCCTTTTATAATTTTATATGTTTCTATAAGTTCCCCCCCCATTCTTCTAAACTCCAGTGAATACAAGCCTAGTCTTTTCAATCTTTCCTCATATGACAATTTCACAACTCTCTGGGTGAAAAGGTTTTTTTCCTTATCTCAGTCCTAAAAAGCCTACCCCTTATTCATTAATTGTGATCCCTGGTTCTGGACTCCCCCAACATCGGGAACATTTTTCCTGCATCTACCCTGTCCTCTCCGCTTTTTATATTTTTCTATGATCCCCTCTCATCCTTCTATTCCAGTGAATACAAGACCAGTCGACTCATTCTTTCATCATGTCAGTCCCCCCAAAAATTTGTTTCATTTTATATTTAAAGATACAGCCTGGAAACAGGCCCTTTGGCTCACCGAGTCTGCGCCGACCAGTGATCACCCATACACTATTTCTATATGATCCCAGTGTTGCTTCCTACACACTTGGGGGCAATTTACAGAAGCCAATTAATCTACAAACATGCATGTCTTTGGCATGTGGGATGAAACCGGACGCCCGGAGAAAACACAGGGTCACAGGGAAAACATACAAATTGTATACAAACTACACCAGTAGTCAGGATCGAACCCGGTTCTGTGGCGCTGTAAGGCAACAGCTCTACCACTGATCCACTGTGCCAAGATGGTCCAGAGCAGTTTTACGAGAATGACCCAGAAGATGATTGGATTAACATGTGGGGAGTTTTTGATGTCTCCGGGCCTGTACTCGGGTGGAGTTTAAAAGGATGAGGGGGAAGGGGGGGCGGCGGCTTATTGAAACCTACCGGATAATGAAAGGCCCAGAGTGGACGTGGAAAGGATGTTTCCAGTAATGGGAGAGTTTAGAACCAGAGGACACAGCCTCAGAAGAAAAAGACGTGCCTTCACAATGGAATGAGCTGCTGGAAGAGGTAGTTGGGGCAGAAACTATACCAACATTTAAAAGACATTTGGACAGGTACGAGGAGAGAAAAGGTTTAAGGGGATTTGGGCCAAAAGCAAGCAGGTGGGACTAGTGCTGATGTGACATCTTGTGCAGATTTGGTCCGAAGGGCCTGTTTTCATGTTGTATGTTGAATGCGTTTGAGAGGGAAAAATAGATGAGCCATGTTTGAATGGTGGAGTAGACTCGATGGGCCAAATGGCTAAATTTTGCTCCTATGTCTTATGGTCAAAGGACAGAGCACCAGCAAAATTATAGAATAAAATGACACAATAAACAGAAGTCCAGAGGTAAACTGAATGCACAGTGAACCAAGAAATATTAATGCCAATTTATAGACAGTAAACTTCCACCATGAGCACCTTATCTTAGAGAGTAAACATTGCTGACAACCCAAGATAGACCATGCATGCGCCAGTCTAACAACTCTATAACGATAAAATGGCGTAGCAGTGTTGCAGTCCTCTGCCCAGGTGGATAAACCTAGGTCTAAGGTACTCAAGTCGCTGCAGCGTGATGCAAGCCTCCAAGGTGAGAATGTAACCAATTAAGCTAAAATGGACACATTGAATTCTGTAGACAATTTGCAGAGGATTTAATGCAAAATAATTTGCAAACTTGCCCACCTTAGTTGTGGAGATATTCTTACCTGCTCCGAAGATCTTCTGAAAGGATGGGAACCATGACACTGCTTGAAGAAGTCATGGAAATAGAGGATTGACTGTCCTCGGTGCCTTGAGATGGGCTAAGAAAATGGTTTTGCTGGTTTGACTGCACCTTCCCAGCCGCTTGAATGTAATCCACATAATCCAGGTCGATCCGATTACTGGTCCTTAGTGCTGACGACTCTATATTAACAGCAATGGGAGGGAGCAGCTTGGTGTGCACCACTGGGGGCAGCTTCCTCCTGCCCGATGCCACTGGTTTATCAATGGCAGATTCTTTGGGCTCGGAATCCAGGTGGGGAGGTCTGTTCCAGAACTCTGTCATGCTGCCGGCTGACCTGCTGATCTCACAGTCTCGCAGGCTGCCGCTGCTGCTGCTGCTGCTGCTGCTGCTACCCCGAGACAAGAGCTTCTGGGAAGCCGCTGCAGACCTCCCCTTGAGACCCAGCAAGGGGGAGCCCGAGAAATCTCCGTAGTGGGAGCCGCACGACGAGTCAGTGTCCACTGCTTCCGAAGAGCTCTCCTGGCTGCTCCTGACCTTTGCTCTCCGGTTGACCTTCATGCTCTCCAGCGAGTGCAGGCGGAGCAGCCGGCTCTGCCGCGGAGGCTTCGGTTTCACCGGTGGTCGAGGGATTAAAGGCACCTCCAGTCCTTGCACCCCATGGCCCAACTCTTCCGAAGGGTACATCACAGTGTCACCAAGGAATGGGGTGGATCCCTCCATGTCCTCTGGGCAAACTCCGCTGTCCAACTCAGTGATCAGGTTTGAGGTGCCGTGCACCAGCAGTTCCATCTGGTCACTCATTCTCACATTACAGTGCGACTTTATATCAAGCAAAGTGTGTGCGGCTGGGAACCACCTGATGTTAATGCCTCTCCCAGGTTAGTAAAACACTTAGAGGTGCTCTGTTCCCACCGTCAGTGATCCTCTGTTCGGGCAGCCACATCCTATGATTTGTGTGGAGGGACCAGGCGAGATCAACAGCATAAACAGGTGCAGTAGTGGAGTCCTGATTGGTTTCCAGAAGTTCCAGGGACGCCACACAACAGCACCTAACGTAAAACAAACAGAACTGAGAACGTTTGGATTGGATGGCATTATATTTATTCATGTAATGTCTTTAAAAAAAGACCTTCTAACTCAGAAGTGAGAGCATTGAACCACAACTTCCATTTTGGTGATGGGCAAAGGATCCTAGCACATTTGGCAGAGGGGACACATGCCCATTGCTTGTGCAAATAAACATGAAGAATGGGCATTAGATCAATAACGTAGATTTGATTGAGAGAAATTTTAATCTTTGTAAGTATAAAAATCAGAAACCGAGTCAAGAATGGACAAAAGATCTAGCAAGCAGATTCAGTTAGATCTCCCAAAAGCGAGCTTGGCAGATGAAACTCAGTGTTGTCACCAGTTGGTGCTGGTCGTGTGTAATACTGTGCTCCACCTTCTGTTGCCGTCCACTGGGAGAGTGTAACCAAGGGCTTCCCTTCTCTCACCTCACCTCACCAAATGGCACACTGTACAAGTGTGCGTAGTGGTGCCACTTCCAACTCCCAGACGCACCTTTCTCGCATCCGTCCAGCATCGCCGGAGTAGACATGAATGAAGGATATCACGAGGAGGTGCCCATCCGGGTGGGTTATTATGTATTGCCATGAATGCCACCAGTGTGCCGTTTCTCGGGTGAACCGTTTCAGGATCTGTTGAGGAAAAAAACAACTAGAAAGTGTGCAGAGCAAATTGACCAGTAGCGAGGGACTTCCCCGATGTGAAAACATGAAAGAATCTGGAAATATTCACCTTGCCACAAAGGAGGCAAAAGACCGTTGAAAAAGAGGTGTTCAAAATCATTAAGGGTTTTGACAGGGTAAATAAGGAGGAGCAATTTCCATTGGTAGGAGAGTTATGAGACAGAAAGTAGAAGAGGGGACTTAGTTATCATCTGCTGGCACTGCCTGTAAGCCTGGTGGTAGCACATTCAGATGGATACTTTTGGGGAACAATTTGCAGGACATGGAAGAGCAGAGAGTTGTAGGACAAACTGGATAACTGGCACGAGCAATAATGGGCAGAATCGCTGCCTTCCATGCTGTCATGATAATTTTTAGAAAAAAACATTTATAGATAAAACTGCCATTTACACAGGACTTTTTACAATCTCCACATTCCATATGCACGTTTTATTTCCAGTTTCAGGTAAATCACAGCCCCTGTGTCCTGTTCTCTCTTCCCAGCCACCACACACATCTGTTCCCAGCTCCTTATTGCTCCATTTCTTTCCCACCCTCCACACCCACTCCATCTGCCCATCACCCACACACTCCTCCCGCCCTACATAATGAAAGATGAAAATAGATGACCAAAAGCTTGCTCTAAAATCTGAATGCAGAGCAGTTTGGAAAGGAACTTCCAGAACTCGGGCGTTAGGAACATGGAGAGCTCATTATGGGGCATATAAAACTGGGGCATGCATAAACTGGGTAACAGAGGTGATATCAGAGCTTCAGTCAGATCTTATATTTTCAAGTCTCTCTATCTTGAGTTGCTTAAGAGGCACTTTTTGGGAATATGTTTTTGCCTTGAGGCTTGGAGCAACATTTAATACATTCTTGTAAATGGGAAAGAATGAGTCACTGAAAGCATTTGAATACTAAATAATTCTGTAACAATTGTGTCCCCGGGAACCAGATTTGATCAACAAACACAGCGGTATTGAGTGACGAGGAGCTGGTAAGAGTTGGGGTATAGGCACCCAAGTTTTGGATGAGTTGAGGGTGAATGATTAGAGCCTAACCAGGAGACAGATTTGGACCCTTTCAGTTCGGCATCCCTCAGGGCTAAATCAGCTTAGCGATTTCTCGTCAAGAATCCAGGCTTGGTCCTATTTACCCGTGACCACCTCCCTTAACCCGCATCTATCCCAAACCCTGTATCCACGACAGACCTCCCTCACCTGTAATCCACTTCTGACCCCTCTGTATCCACGACAGACCCTCATCTGTAATCCACTAAGTAAGTAAGTTTATTGGCCAAGTATTCACATACAAGGCAAATTCCCAAACCCTGTATCCACGACAGACCTCCCTCACCTGTAATCCACTTCTGACCCCTAAGTAAGTAAGTTTATTGGCCAAGTATTCACATACAAGGCAAATTCCCAAACCCTGTATCCACGACAGACCTCCCTCACCTGTAATCCACTTCTGACCCCTAAGTAAGTAAGTTTATTGGCCAAGTATTCACATACAAGGCAAATTCCTTGCATGTGAATACTTGGCCAATAAACTTACTTACTTATTACCTGTATCTACCTGTATCTGAAGAAGGGTCTCGACCCGAAACGTCGCCTATCTCCTTCGCTCCTTAGACGCTGCCTCACCCGCTGAGTTTCTCCAGCCTTTGTGTCCCCCCCTCGACCGCAGACCTCCCCCTTTACCCGTATCCACCTGAAATCCCTTCTCACCGCCACATTCCAGACACCGTCCCACCCCCGCCTCTTTTCCAGCTTTCTCTTCCCTACGACATTCAGTCTGATGAGCGGTCTGTCGGCCTGTGCGCATATCTGTCGCCCACCACAGACGCTGCCTGGCTCTCTGTCTCCTGCCTGGCGCCGTGTCCCCCGCGGAGGGAGGCTGCCCTCAGCCCCGGAGAGGGGAAGCGGGACGACGGGGAACCACCTCTACCCGCTCCCACCCGACCCACCACCTACCTCACTCGCCGGCCCCGCTCCCGAAAGCCGGAGCCATGAAACAAGCGGCGGCCCCTAGCAACACGGAGCGGCGCGGGGCACGGCGGTCACGTGGAGGACCGGCCCGGAGGACCAAAGATCCTACCGCGGACGGAGCAAGGTAGACCACGCCTGCTAAACGCAACGTGCTGACGTGTGCTACGCAACGGAGCGGGGCGTGGGCCTGTATTTCATCCATTTTAGTAACCCGACCCGCAGCGTGATCAACGTGGGGGGGGGGGGGGGACAGTTTGTGTTAATAAATTATAATTCTGAAAATGAGGAGAAGATTTTTACCAAATAACTTTTTATTTTTACGAGGATGTTTCCGTAACCGGCTTCCGTCTCCACGCTAGTATCTTTGCTCCGCTACGGAATCTTTGGTGCGGAGACGGAAGCCGGTTACGGAAATGGGGCCGGAAATGCCCATGACCGTACCACGTCTATTTCGTCGAGTGATCGATCTTGCTCCGCCATAGGATCTTTGTGGAGGAGAGCGGCTCGGTGCGCGGTGCAGTCATGGATGCTGGAGGACCCAGTGCAGCCTAGGGCAGTCATATGCGTTGAGGTTTATTATTGCCCTGTGTACTGAGGTACAGTGAGAATCTGAAGTGTGAAACATAGAAAATAGGTGCAGGAGGAGGCCATTCGGCCCTTCGAGCCAGCACCGCCATTCAATGTGATCATGGCTGATCGTCCGCTATCAATAACCCGTGCCTGCCTTCTCCCCATATCCCGTGACTCCACTAGCCCATAGAGCTCTATCCAACTCTCTCTTAAATCCATCCAGTGATTTGGCCTCCACTGCCCTCTGTGGCAGGGAAGTCCGTGCAGAGAGTGGTGAGGACAGCGGAAAAAATCATCGGGACTTCTCTCCCCTCAATCGGGGATATTGCGACCAAAGGTTGCGTGTCTAAGGCCAGCAGTATTATAAAAGACCCCACACATCTCCATCACGGACTGTTCACTCTGCTGCCCTCGGGCAAAAGGTATTGTAGCATAAGGGAGCAGAACATCAAGGTTCTGCAACAGCTTCTTCCCACGAGCCATCAGACTCCTGAATGCCATGTAATGGACTGCCACCATTGTCTATTTATCCTTTTATCCTGTTAATTATCGTGTTGCACGGGGAGCCAAATGCAACGGCATCTCGTTTGGAGTTTCATATATCGATGTATTTCTAAATGACAATAAAGTTTGTTTGACTTTGACTTTGAATTCCATAAATTCACAACTCTGGGTAAAAAGGTTTTTTCTCAGCTCAGTCTTAAATGACCTCCCCTTTATTCTAAGACTGTGGTCCCTGGTTCTGGACTCACCCAACATTGGGAACATTTTTCCTGCATCTAGCTTGTCCAGTCCTTTTATAATTTTATATGTTTCTATAAGATCCCCCTCATTCTTCTAAACTCCAGTGAATACAGGCCTAGTCTTTTCAATCTTTCCTCATATGACAGTCCCGCCATCCCAGGGATCAATCTCGTGAACCTACGCTGCACTACCTCAATCACAAGGATGTCCTACCTCAAATTAGGAGACCAAAACTGTACACAATACTCCAGATGTGGGTGAAAAAAGGGCTTCACCCGAAACATTCCTTCCCACTATTGGCCACATCTTTCCCCCTTTTCTGTTTGCCGCAGAGACCGTTCTCTCCGCAACTCCCTGATCAACTCGTCCCTTCCCACCCAAACCATCCCCTCCCCAGGTATTTTCCCCTACAACCTGATGTCCCTTTATATCCCCCCCTCAACTCCATCCAAGGATCCCGACTGTCTTTCCAGGTGAGGCAGAGGTTCACTTGCACCTCCTCCAACCTCATCTACTGTATCCGCTGTTCCAGGTATCAACATCTTCTGTACATCGGCACTCGGCGATAGTTTCGCTGAACACCTCCGCTCAGTCTGATGTCCCGGTTGCTCAGCACTTCAACTCGCCCTCCCATTTCCAATCTGACCTTTCTGTCCTGGGCCTCCACCATTGTCAGAGTGAGGCCCAGCACCTCATATTTTGCTTGGGTTGCTTACACCCCAGCAGTATGAACATTGACTTCTAACTTCAAATAGCCCTTGCTTTCCCCCTTTCTCCATCCCCTCCCCAGTTCTCCCCCCAGGCTTACTGTCTCCGACTATGTTCTATCTCCGTCTTCCCCACTTCCCTGACATCAAGTCTGCAGCAGGGTCTCGACCCGAACCGTCACCCATTCCTTCTCTCCAGAGATGGTGCCTGTCCCGCTGAGTTGCTCCAGCATTGTGTCTGTCTACAGCAGGTAGCCTTGTTTTGTATGCTATCCAATTAGATCAGATAATACTCTACATAAATACAATCAAGCCAAACTCAAGTACAATAGGTATAGCAAAGGGGAAGATAGTTATAATTCTCAGGATTGTAGCACAACTGTTCCAGCGAAAAAGTCCAATGTCCACAACTTGATAAAGATGAATTGGACAGTAAATTAGGGTACATATTTGAGCCCTCCATTAAGGTTCATTGCACCAGTGTCTCCTGCCCATTCGAATACAGAAAACCCTCACAAAGCCTTGCCATTGATTGGGAGCACTGAACAAGTGCAATTTCTGAGATCAGTTACAAGCTATGTTCACAAACTGCAGCCCAACCGGATCACTGGAATAAATGCTGTCCTGGAATAATCTCCGATGAATGAGACTAAATGAGGTGTGACCTGCACGGACCGATCACAACAGGGTGATCGGCAAGTCATTATTTTTGCAAACAAATCAAACTTCTGAGAGTTCAGGTGAATATTAAATGCTTGAGATCGCATGGGAACAGGAACAGGATGCCAGGCCAACAATCCTCAAGCGTCACAATTAGATTAAATGGTCATTACCTCAGATGCTGTCCATGCCAAGTTTGCACAAACTTCAGTGGGTTCTATGTTTTCCTCCACCTCCCACAGATGATTCGTAGGTTAAATGACTCGTAATTTATCTCTAGAGTAGGTGGGTGCTAGAAACATGGTAGATCAACATGTAAGAGAATAGGTAACAAGAACAACTTGGGAATGAGATGGAAGGGACTGTTTGCAAAATAAATTGCAAATATAAAATGACTCAACTTTTAATTGAAACAAAATGGTGGAAATGCAAATGCAGGTACCATTCTGGGACCGGACAGATCCTCAGTGGGAACAGAAAGAAAGAGGGGGGAAACAAATTTGAACACGTTGCAGAGAGTGTGAGGGAAGGGTAGATTGGAAAAAAAGTGAATCTGATAGTGAAGGCCCAGATTGCCAGGTGGTATGTTATCTAGGTCCTTCATTCAATGGGAGAGGCAGAGGATAAAATGTGTTGACCACAGCAAGGGTGTGGATGACTTACAGCAGGACTGGCCACTTTGGATAGATGGAGAATGCACGTCACCTAATGTGTGAAAGACTTCAAGTGGCCAGGCAGGAATTAAGATGCTGTTCCTTCATACTGCACCTGGACATGTTGCAACCTTCCTTTCAACTGATGCCGAGTGTTTCCAGCATTCTGATTTTGTTTTGGTTTTCCAGCATCTGCAGTTTGATTTTGAGACTTTTAAGTATTGCATCTAGAGATACAACACAAATTCCACCAAAAGCCACTGCACAAAATAATTTACATTAATAGCACAAAGCATAATAGTAATTTAATCTGTCCCCCTCCTATCTCAGTTATAGAGAGATGCAGCACCCAAAAGAAGGCTTCAACTCACCAATCTGCACCATCCATCAAGCAAGCCGTTCATTAATCCCACTTAGTATTCGCTCCACATTCTTATCTCCTGCTCTCAGGGTGCTACAAGTCACCTACACAGTAAGGGCAATTTGCACTGGCCATTTAGCTGATCAACCTGCGTGCCTTTGGGATGTGGGATGAAAGCAGAGAGATCACAGAGAGAACATGCAAACTCCACAGGATGAAAGCAGAGAGATCACAGTGAGAACATGAAAACTCCACAGGACGAAAGCAGAGAGATCAGAGAGAACATGCAAACTCCACAGGCTGCTGTGAATCAGCTGAGAAGGTTGTTGGCTGCAACCTTTCCCCCCCCATTGACGAACTGTACACTGCAATTGCCAGGAAGAGAGCGGGTAAGATCATCTCAGACCTCTCTCACCCTGGCCACAAACTCTTCGAAGCACTTCCCTCTGGAAGTCGACTTCGGACGTCAAAGCCGCCACAGCCAGACATAAAAACAGCTTTTTTTCCCCCACGAGCAGTAGCTCTACTCAATAACCAAAAGTCCGTAGCCTCCTTTTGCTCTGGTATTTTATATCATTCACATGTTTAAACTATAATGTTTTATTCTTAATGTTTATATTTTATTCTTAATGGTATACTGTTTGTCGTCTTGTTACTTGCAAGTGGAGCACCAGGGCAAATTTCTTGTATGTGTACATACTTAGCCAATAAACTTATTAATACACACAAAATAGCATTGCACGTGAGGTCAAGATTGAGCCTGGGCCTCTGACTCAGTGAAGCAATGACTAATTAACATCGATCAGAATTGTTACTGCTTTGGTTTAATGTTTGCAAAGAGCACCATCTATGCTGCCCTTCTCGTATGTATGCACCTCCTCTTAAAACCTTTACATCATCTAACTCCTTATCATCACCAGCATCTAGATCCAACAGAGGGTGATTTTTTTTAGTGCAGATTAGTTTTCCTTCATTCAGGAGCTGTTTGGAACTAGATTTTTATCTCAATTTTGAATCGTCCCTCAGACATTCCTGAACAAGATATTTATTTGAACCGTAGTTTCTCGTAGCCAAATCCTCTGGTTGTAGTAAATTTCTCTTGAATTCTCTCCAGGGCTTTGCACTGTTAATAGATTGCAACTAATAGGAGGTCTGCATCTTACGTTGTGCATGTGTACTGCTGTTCCAAGGGCAGCTGGGTTTACATGGGGAATCTCGATGGAAGTGCAGTCACTGTCTTACAACAAAATGCAGTCCCAGCAAATGGTTAAAAGTGTTCCAGAACGCAAAATATTTTATTTCATTTTACAGTGTGCATCCTTAAAACATAAGAAAATAAACTCCTTAGGCAAGAAAGCCTCCGAATTTGAAATACTGTGCAGTCTTCACAAGAGAAAGTAATTCTTTGGAATCAAAAAGTAGCAACATTGGGATACAGTTAAAGACAGTGGGTCTGGGGGTTAGGTTGGAGGCAAGAGGGTAAAGGGGGGGGGGGGGGGGAAAGAAAATCACATTGAAGGGCATTAGATCAGCTGATTTCATTCTGTACATTACGATTCCAAAATTGCACTGTATTTTCATGGTGATTTTGTATGTTGCTGCCTAACATACAAATTTGCATATCACCTTCGGAATACTGTTGAATTTGAGGGGCTTTTAGTTTGAGGCCCCTGCCCCCCACTCCCTTCAAGTAGTTAGACATTTCTAACCACCTCCTGCCATGTCTGTCACGCCATTTTCCAGAATAAGAGAGAGCGAGAGAGAGAACTTCTATATTACATCTCTAAAATTTATTCACACAGTACTCCAGATATTTCAAAGTATTAATGTACAACAGGTGGATCTGGCTATACAGTACTCTTTTACAACAGCCTTATATATTACCTAAATACAAATGGTCAGAGTCAATCTTTTAATTATTTCTATCTGTTAACCCTCCCTCGGAAATACCCCCCTCCAAAGAAAAGAAACTTCAAGTACATTTTTGCTGTTTTGAAACAAATGCTACTGCCGACCTAACGTGTTGAGCTGGGCTCTTCTGGGTGTGCCATTATCTGCTTACGACATTTGGACTTCACGGTAGACAATCTCACGTTTACAGTCACATTCAAAGGGGACGCGTTTCTTGTTAAATCGCAATGCAATGTGACTGCAAGCCCTCCACATACAGCACCTCCCAATGTCTAGAAAAAACATTGTATTTTATACAGGGTCATTTTCAATCCCAAGGCACCTCAATGAGGTTTGCAGCTCAAAAATTGTCCTGTCTTGGAGCCCTTACAATTTTATGTTTCTAAACGTACATCGGTCTGGTTTAATCACCTGTATTTGCCCAGAACACATCACCTGCACCCATCCCTATTAAGGGTTTACAATATTATTTATTCCAGGTTTCATTTTAGATTTCTTTATTTCAGCGTTGGATATTTTCTTTGCCCGAACCGTCCTGGTCGAGAAGCTGTCGTGGGCTGGAAATCAGAGGTCAAATTATCAATTAGTAACATAAGCATAGAAATGAATTATGCTGTTAAACGGTTCTGTCAAGTACAGCTTTCCTAGGGCAGAAACATCACTGATCCAAAGCAGAATACACTTCCTTACTGACCCATCCAATACTGCCAAGCAAGTTCTTCTTCCATTTGATCTCTCCCACACTGTACCAAATAACCCAGGGAAAGTACGGCATGGATTGGATAAAAGTACATTTTGGAAGACTGCATTGGAAAATGCATTTTGGACTGCATGTACAGAAATCCCAGATGGTAAAACATAGCAAAGGAATGGGCCCTTTGGCCCACAGTGCCTGTGCCAAACATGATCTCCTCTGCCTGCAGGCAATCCATTTCCAACATATCCATATGCCTGTCTAAAGGTCTTGTCAGTTAAATAAGAGTCGTAATTACATTTGTTGAAACTTGGAAGAGTAGGTTGCCACGTCAGCTCTGCCTAAAGCTAGTTAGACAACACGAAATACAGTGTGTGCACAGTTCAGGAGTGTTGTGATAGCACTAGAGAGGAGAAAGGTTTTTATCAGATGTGGCAGAGACTGGAGAATTTTAATTGCATGGCTGGACTGGCTAGGTCTTTTCATTGGAACATGAGGCAGAGCAATGATTTAGAGTCAAAGTCAGTCCCACGTTTGGCCGATATCCCTCTAAGCCTTACTGAGATGGATAGGATTATGAAGGACCTGGTAAGGATCGATAGAGGGAAAGTAGCAGGGGGCAAGAACACGTGGTAATCGTTTAACTATTAAAGAAACAACAGGATTTTTCCTCTCCACATCTCACTCCCACCCGGAAAAAGGCATTCCTTGAAACGCAGAACCCCTTAATGCTTTTAAAGGATAGTTCATGAGGTGTGGCTGAAAAATGGGAAAGGGCTGGATGGCTCTCTTGGCCATGATGGGGTGATAGCTCCCTTTGTAGTAACTTCTATAATTCAAAGCACAGCTCTCTTGGAATTGAACATTAAATATTGGGAATTGAATATTTTACAGGTCTAAAACACATGTTCATCGTTATACCAACATTACCAAGGTTTAAATCATAGTCTAAAGCAGAACTTATATTAACTTACTTGGGCAAACTGAGCAGGGTTGTAAAACTGAACAGTTCCTTGTGCAGAGCCTCCTTGCCCAGGAGGAGGGACCTGCAAAACAGGTCAACATTAAACAGGTTGCATCATGGCAAAGAAATGCATTATTACAGCAATTCTCACAGTCTCTACACCATGAAGTGGTGTACACCACAGAGCCCATTCTTCTGTCGTTGTATAGGGCTCTGGAGTATTGTGTACAGTTTTGGTCTCCTAATTTGTGGAAGGACATCCTTGTGATTGAGGCAGTGCAGCGTAGGTTCATGAGATTGTTCCCTGGGATGGCGGGACTGTCGAATGAGGAAAGATTGAAAAGACTAGGCTTGTATTCACTGGAGTTTAGGATGAGGGGGGGGGGGGGGGGGGGGATCTTATAGAAACATATAAAATTATAAAAGGATTGGACAAGCTAGATGCAGGAAAAATGTTCCCAAAGTTCGGCGAGTCCAGAACCAGGGGCCACAGACTTAGAATAAAGGGGAGGCAATTTAAGACGGAGGTGAGAAAAATCTTTTTCACCCAGAGAGTTGTGAATTTGTGTAATTCCCTGCCACAGAGGGTAGTGGAGGCCAAATCACTGGATGGATTTAAGGGAGATTTAGATAGAGCTCTAGTGGCTAGCGGAATCAAGGGATATGGGGAGAAGGCAGGCACAGGTTATTGATTGGGGATGATCAGCCATGATCGCAATGAATGGCAGTGCTGGCTCGAAGGGCCTCCTCCTGCATCTATTTTCTATGTTTCTATGAAGTGTGTTATAACCAATTAAGTTTCTTTTGAAGTGTAGTCACTGCTGCATTGTAATGGTACTAACTGGGATGGGAAGAAGCATTACAGTGGGCTACGCTCATCCAACAAAAACGCCATAGGTTCAAGAACCATTTGAGACACGAGCTTGTAATCCATGGCAGCACTCTGCGCAGGGTGGAGGATTACAAAGCCAAAAATACTATCTATCGGATCAGAACTTAGAAGTCAAACCACCTGCCCGCGGGTGTCATAAAAGGTACAAGTGTTATGTGAAAAGTTCAGTGTGCTGGCCAGTGCTCATCTCTCAGTCAGCATGAGCAGTTTATCCGGAAACCATCTCCCTTCTGTGTATGTGTGTTCGAAAACATTCAAAAACAAACTTCACTGATAAAACCCAAATCTGAAAAATCTAAATCTTTGTCCCAAACAATATGGAGGGCACTGTATGGAATGAGCATGTGATAGTTGGGGCAAGTACTGTAAAAATATTTAAAAAGACATTTGGACAGGTGAATGGATAGAAAAGGTTTAAGGGGGATATGGGTCAAACACAGGCTGGTGGGCCAAGCATAGATGGAGCATCTTGGTCAGCATTAGCACTTTGGGCTGAAGGGCCAGTTTCCGTACCGTATTACTATGACTTGAAGTGCTCGGGCTCAGTGAACCAATATTTGGAATTTAGAAAAACAGAAAGCAATCCATAAGGAAAATTGGTTACCATCTTGTTTTTCTTCCTTCAATCTGTACATAGAGCTGAGCAGCATGGAGACGGGCCATTTTGCCTGCCTTGTCCATGCTGACCAGGTTGTCATATGGGACTAGCCACATTTGCGTGCATGGCACTCTGAACCTTTCCTATCCATGTATCTGTAAAATTGTAGTTTAAAAGTAATTGTATCCATAGCTTCTCCTGGCAGCTTATTCCAGATATAGACTACCCTCCGAGTGAAAGTGTTGGCCCCAAGGGGGCTCTTAAATGTTACCCCTCTTACCTGAAGCCTATGCCCTCTGGTTTTAGAAACCACTATTCTGGGAAAAAGGCTGTGAGCATTCACCTTACTCATGGCCCTCATGATCTTATCCATTTTGATAAGGTCATCCTTTCCATTTTCTGTTACTGAAGGTATCTACTAGTTTAGGTTTATTGTACAGTGAAAAGTTTAGTTTTGCACGCTATCCAAACAGATCAGATATACAAACAAGTCAAGTACAACAGTTAAAGCAAAGAGGAAGGTACAGAGTGCGGAATATAGTTCAGGTTTGTAGTGCATCAGTTCAACAGTTTCATGGTTGGGTGTGTATAGGCTTGCTCCAGATTTCAGTATTTTTATTTCAGGGGAAACGTCTACACTGAATATTACAACGTTGGTCCTCAACCTTTATGGATGTGCAGAGCAGAGCAGATATAGGAGTGATTCACAGAGACAAGTTATGTACTGGCTTCAGTCACCAACCGGTCTGTACCTGAAGGTTGGCAGAACTGGGTGAACACAGAAAGATGCGAGTTGTAAGGGGAAAGGAGACAACTTTCAGATAAGACAATTCTTGAGCCTACATCACCCTGCTGGTACTGTACCACACCAGGAGACAAGGTTTACACCTTCACGGCCACGAGAAGACATCTGGTTCAGTAGGAGCCTGTACCACAGCGAGACAAAGTACTCAAAACATGGAGGGGGGGGGGGCATGCAAAATATTAATGGTAATGGAACACAAATAATGAATTTATCAAGATCTTAATAATTATGAAAGGTTGCCCAGATTGAGAAGACAAAAATTTGTATTTTTTTAATAATCAGCAATAAATCCAATAGACAATTTAGTACCTGGGCCTGTAAATTAGCCTCAGAGTTCATCTGCTCCACGGACTGTGAAATCTCTGCTGGACTTCCTTCAGGAGGTTGAGGTCCCTCTCCTGCAAAAATGGCAAACAGGGGCATTAATTTAGTTCTGACAAGCAGTGTGGCCTAGATAGTTTGAAGAGTGGTTTAAACCACAATGCCAGGGTGGCAACAAACCAAAGATCAGAATATTAGTAGCCGAGTAAGAAAGCAGAAGCAATGAATCTCATGCATGGACCCTTATACCTCAGAGAATTGTTCCAACACACTGACTTCCGACAATTAATAAACACTCTCCAAGCTATTCTACTTCTCAACAGTGGGTATGGGCAGTATTATCAAATTAGAGTCAATATAGGATTCAAGATGATTACCCTGTGCAGCAGAGCTAGACAGGGCTGATGGATAAATATGAAATGCAGGTAGTAGTCAAATGGGTGCAAAATATACCATGGGACTCTTATTGTAAAGTAGGCAAGTCGTCATGTCTTGGACCAATACTTAACTATCAACCAACAATAAAAACTGATTTATTATTTTTTTGTTTCTGGAATTGTTTTCTGCTACATTTAATGCAAGAAATACTGCAACCAAACAATAACCAAGTTAGTTTATTTGCTGCAAATCGCTGACCTGTCCCAAGCATTTACTGGGAAACCCCAGTATTTCAGGGCTGGACGGTAGAGCCAAAATATCCAAACAGTAACAAGAATACAACATAGAAGTGTATCATACCTGGTACCGGCACAAACAAGTTGGTGGGGATAGGCATTGGTGCGAGGGGGGCAAAGAGGTCTATCGGAGCTGGGAGACCCCCATTTGTTCGGGCTCCACTGGGATTCAGTACATCCACATAACGAGCTTTTGTACCTATTGTTCGGGAGGGGGAGAGGGAAGAAAGCAGAAAATTCATTGAGCAGTGTTCAAATAGAGATACCTCTCCGAATACAATGGGTACATTTTCTAAATAGCAAGAAATCCAAATCTGTACAAGCACATAGTTTGAACTTTAGGGATTCACATAAAATATTAAAAACCAGTGTCCAGGAAATGAAATGGAAATAAACTGTCTGGCTAATAGAAAGCAAAGCGAGAGGGGAATTATCCACGTTTGTATTGAACTGCTGAACTACCTACTTTTGCTTTTAATTTACAAAAGAGGCTCCAAGGATCACTGAACCAAAATATCAGGCAGGCAGCATTGTGCAGAGAAACAGTTGAAATTCTCCAATGTTATGTTCTTATGATGGAATTTACTGTCAGAGGAATGGAATAGAGAAAGAAGGAAGTGTTGTTCTGTTGTACAGAAAGAGAGCAGCACAAGAGGTATAACAGAATTAGAGCAAGGTCATTGTAGGAGGCAAAATATATAATAGTGAAAATCTACATCCCAAATCTCTAAAATGCAGTGCCTTCGGGTCGTTTGCAGTCTTTCAAGTCTGAGATAATGTTGTTAGTTCACTATCGAGAATCCAGGAATATAAACAGATGGGCAAATGAATTTGAACCTCAAATCAAACAAAATCCAAACTGAAAGCAAAGCAGTGAACGGCCTCTGCTTCCTCCTGTCTTCCAAAAGAACAGTGACCAAGTGTTCATTGTTAGCACGAGGGGAACCACGGGGTTGGACATTGGAGGTACATGCATACTGAACCACTGACACTGATACCAGCAGTGGAATTACGATAGTGTCAAAAAAATCACAATTCCACATAAATGTGGGTTGAGAGAATTTCTGCTTTTTAAATGTGAAAGATCCCATGGCAGAGAATTCTCCTGTATCCCTTTCTCCCCTTTAGGAGCAGCGTTCCTACCAGTGCTACTGCCTTAGTTGTCTTAGTCAGGTTGGATCCCAACCTCCACTGTTGTCTGTGTGGCATTTGTACAATTCAGTTTCCTCCCAGTTAAAAAATGTGCAGATTGTTAGGTTAATTGGAGCTGTAAATTGCCCCCTCCTAGCGAGTAGCTGATGGCAGAATCTGGGGTGTTGATGGGAAAGTGAGGAGAGCAACATGGTAGGGTAGGATCAGCCTAAATTGGAGTTTGATGGGCAGTGTGGACTCAGTTTCTTTCTGTGCTGTCTCCACCTACCCTGTCCAAAAATGAACCCCTCATCAGGGGCTCCATTTAGACAAAATTGCCTGCCAGATTTTTTGCATAGCATCAACAAATACACTTCAAAAGTACTTCATTGGTCAAGTAGGTTAGGCATCTGAATGAACAGTATATTTTGTGCTGAAATGGGAGTTAGCTAATTCAGTTTGCCAAAGACAGTGGAAAAGAGTTCCTCACCCAAAATCTCACCTGCTTTCCTGGAGAACCTGTTGACAGATGGATGGCTGCCGAAGGACAAAGGACTTGAACCCGAGGGAAGGCCAGCCATGGGTAGGCTTGGCGGCGGCATGAGAGGTTTCCTCTGCAAAATTACAAGTAACGAAGTGCTAATTATGAGCAACCTCCAACTCGCTTCAAAGTCCAAGTGTGGGAAATATTGTTTAAATTAGTTCTCCCATTTTAGGCCGTGCCATATGATACAAATTCCTGACTACTCTGGGAACGGATCGGGCATCAGATGTCAGAACCTGAAGCCCTGCCCCCAATACTGCACCGATAGACTTTGGCAGGTCACCGCCATCAAAGGCCTTTTTCAACCTTGTCCAACAAATCTTAGGACAGATCGCCCTTGAGTAAATAAACTCTGCAGTTTGTGGATAGTGATCGTCAGCAGGATCGACGCTTTCCATATCCTGCACTCAACTACCATCATTAAATGGCAACAAGAGCAGGACCATTTCCCTGGCCCATTGACATGGCATCAAGTGCAATATGACCCACCGTCACTGGTTTAAGACCTGTTAACCTTGCGACTTGGTTAAAGGTTCCTCACGCTATTTCCTCCGGCAGAGTGTGAATATTAAAAACCAAAGGGCCTGTCCCACTTGGGCGTCATTTGCTCATCACGCAGATGGCGCGCAGAGATTTTGTACATCACAAAATCCTGCGAGGTCGTGCGCCACTGCCTATGTCATCACGCACCATGCGCGCATCACGTGCGTGTCACGATGTGTGCGGCGTGACGCGTAAATGATGTCGCGTAAATTACGCGCAAATGACGGCCAAGTGGGACAGGCCCTTAACATTCCTCAGATCATTCAGTCATGACTACAAAACTATGGTTTGAATATCCATTCACATCACACCACGTGCTGTGTGAATTCAATTTAAACGGTATCATAAAGCCCATCTAGATTACTGACAACTGCAGGGAAGATTACTTGCCATCCTTGCCAGCTGTGGACATATGATTTCAATCCAACACTATTGCCGTTGAAGGTAGACACAAAGTGCTAGAGTAATTCAGCAGGACAGGCATCATCTCTGGAGAGAACCCATTCCTTCTCTCCAGAGATGCTGCCTGTCCCGGTGAGTTACTCCAGCATTTTGTGTCTACCTTCGATTTAAACCAGCAACTGCAGTTCTTTCCTACATACCATTGTGGTTGATTTCTACTTACCTGCTGAAGCTGCCATTGAATAAAACTATCAGCAGCATTGCAAGGCAGCAGCAATGCCCACATCACAAAATTGAATAAAGGTACTCGGCAGGGTAATTTCTGCACGCTTACCTCTTCCTCTGGTTCATTCATGTTCACCCATCGCTGCCTCTTCTCATCCCACACAATCTAGGCATAAGATAGGAGGTAAATAGTTCAGATCTCATGTCCCAACCCAAGGCTAACTGTAGTACAGGGTAATCAACCCCCCCTTGTGTATCTGACACCCAGCAGGCATGTTTAGGTGTGGAGAATTCTGCTCAAATGCGCATGTCCTTGCCCAACACCGACAAACATTCGAAGCAAAAAGGACGTTTGTGGAAGAACGTAAAACTACAATCGACACCGTCAAGTAAAAATGTGTCAGCAAGTCAAATAGCAGTTGAGTGTTCCCTCAGAGAGACCACTTCCATCCTCAAGACCATCTTCTAAGGCAGTCTATCAAGTTAGAAGATGACTTGCTTTCACTGAGGAAGAGAGGCTACTTGTGCACCATTTCTTTAATCTTGCGATAGACATTGCAAACCAGCTGCCAAGCAGTCTTGAGGGTGAAATCTTGGTCCCATGGCAGGGATGCCCATGATGATAGGAGACAATGATGCACAGACTTAGCAAACCTACAGTCAGACGGACACATACCAAGTACACACTGGTGCACTCTGGCCATCCACTGAATGCTTATTAACAAACTCTTGCACACATTCCTTTCCTCAGTTCCCCTCCATCTCTCTTCTTCCCCGTCTCCCCCCCCCCCCACCACCAATCATCTCCGTCAGCCCCTTTGGGTGCCTCAGTCTCCCCACTCATTGATCCGCGTCCCTCTCTCCTGGACAGCTGACTCCCTTTTTCAGCCCCTCTCAATTTTCACATACCCTCTCTGCCTTTCCCAGCTTCTATAGCTTAACCTCCGCAAGGGTCCTTCCTATAGACAATTGCCCTTCCAACAACCAATGTCAATCCCAAAAAGATGCACCACACCAAACCTGCTGCTTAGCCCAGAGTATCAGGGCCTTTTCTAGAGGACCTCAGTAGAATCACTATCATCCATCTCCCCCCCCCCCCCCCCCCCCCCCCCCCCCCCCCCCCCCCCCCTCCTCACCACTTCACTGCCTGGACAAGCACTCACCGATTTATTTTTGTCATCTGGTAAATGGGCTTCATTCTTCTTGCTGGTCCGTAACCAGCTTAGCCACCCACCCTGAGGCACAGAGAAAAACCAAAATGAGTGTCTTTTTAAAGGAATTTATTTTTAATTCCCTGCCTAAGGAGGAGGGAGAGGCAGCAGTCTCACCAACTGTGTCAAGTAAACACGCCTGCATTTTCTTCGCGACCCTAGCCGGCATGGGTCAACCTACGTTCAAAGTAATTAGAAAAGATAACTGCTTAACTTTACAGCCTGCAGGACCAGAGCCTTATACCAATACAGCAACAGTTGATACCACAACACCTGCCACCACTCTCCCAGAACAAATGTTCAATTCTTAGACCCAATGAACACCACACCAGCAGATCATTTTGAGACCGGTACAAAATTAGAGTGGTATTGAACTCTTCTCAATGCAAACACATTGTGGATTCAGTTCATCCGAAGAAGTGTAGCGAAGGGAAGTGGAAAACAAATGCAATTCTTGTACGGGTCATGAAGTTTGTGCTAAAGGAGGGAAGGCAAGGAGAAGAAACACTACTCCATTTTGCTGTACCCTATGAGGAACATTTGATTGAATTCCAGGTTCCTGAAATCAAAAATGCTCCATTTCCCAGAAACAATTCTCCGCAACCTACAATTAAAAGAAAGGCCCCAAGAAAGAGTAGACCATCTTAACAGTATTCATATTCATAGATACTATAATTCCTATTGCCTATTAACTAAGAGAGGGTGCCATGCACGGCAGGGAGCATCACTCCATCCTCCTGGGCGGATTCCCTCGGCTACAGCAAGCGTCACTTCACCAGCTGCTCCTCTCCCTGCAACCCCCCCCCCTCCCCCCACACCTTTGGACCATGTACCCATGAAGGCAAACACGATGCAACAAACAAATAAATAGAATACCATCTCAATTCTCCCATTCTGATTTGGAAGTAAAGGCCCTTTGTTGGTGGTGACCATGTGGCTCACTGTTGCCACCTCTCCGCCCTTTCCAGTCAAAGATTAGTTGCATTTGCATCCTCTACATTTTCAGAACATAAGTTGAGCAAACAAACAAATTCCAAGCTAGCCTCTGGATACCGACTAGTAGAAATAGTTTATCCTTTATTTGTTCCATTAAAATCATCAACATTTTCTTCTTGGGAACAACATGCAATTCCTCAATGGCTGCTGCAAGAACTGTAGTGTATCGAGACTGCTGTGACCATTGCAATGCCAACCTTGCCACTTCCAACCCACAGAAATAAACTGTTGGGGATATTTAGGAGGATGTGGAGAAATATATGTTTTAGATCAATGACTGTAGCAGAAGCAGAAAAAGTGTCAAGAGTGGGTTAGGGGCAGAGAGGTCGAAGGTCTGTGTCTATTTGGAGATCAATGGTGTCTAGGTGACAATGCTTTCTAGACCATCGACTAATTTGTCGTAGCTTGTCTTTCTCCCCATATTACAATCAGTCTGAAGGGTCCCGTCCTGACCTGACACATCACTTATCCACGTCCTCCAGAGATGCTGCCTAATCCGTTGAGTTACTCCAGCATTGTGTCTTTTTAAATCAGAGATGCCTCCTGATCTGTTGGGTTACTCCAGCATAGTGTTTTGTTTTTTTTGTCAAAGTATATAACTGATTCAGTAGTCTTTTTACCTTTCCTTTTTTGCCCTCTGGTTGCTCCCGTTTAGGTTCCTTCTTGCCCTCCTGACTGTTGCTGTCAACAACCTCTGGCTGGGGTGGAAGTGTCGGCTGGTTCGCCGCCGATCGATGTCTCTCCCGGCCCATGCTGTGATTGGATGACTCGGAGGTAGTTCTCGAGCGTCTCCCGTATGGCTGAAACAAGACAGACTGGTGTCAAAGCAGCAGGCGCCGTGGGAAAAACACTAGGCAGCCCTCACCCAGATAGAAACCCAGCACGGTGCTCCCACCTGCCTTCTAAACCAGAAACAATCCACAACTCAGCTGGCAAACCAGGAGGCATCCCAGTTTGAATGCGAGCCAGACTAATGCTTCAATGATCTGTCTCCGTCCATCTTAAACTCATTACGTTGCACTTCACAATGGGAATTGTTCTCCTATATCCTTGAGAAAGTCCTGGGGGTTGCGTGAAAACGACTGGAATGTGATTGATAGATGTTTGCTGAAGAAAGGCAGGGCATTAGAGCACCCAATCAATAAGCAGCTTATTTTGTGTGGAGTTATTAACCAAAATGACCAACTTTGGAGTTTTGTATTACTGTTTTAATTGTCTAATGTGTAGATTTAGTATTGACAATTTGCTCTCTATGATGAGACAAAAACTCATTTATCATCACATCACATGTCTATAGGTGTGTGTATGGTTTTTAGGAAATGTGATGGGGCAGGATAAATCCTGCATGCATTTGATCAAGGGATACTGGACTGAAATGTTTTAGACTACACGCCAAATATTTAGCATCAATTTAATCTTCAAAACCACCAAGCTTGCTGGTGTGGGCAATGAAATCATCCAGTTTGTCACAAATCTGCTGCTTACAGTCAGAGGTGGTCAATTATTAAAAAGGTTACAACCAGCCCAGTTCATACCTGCCTCACTCAGCTCTAAAGTAAAGAATTGTAGCTTTCACCTCAGATCTCATTCAATATTTAGTGATGCTTCCCAGAGAGTGAGAAGCAGTGGGTCTGTAGAGGTGCATCAACCCAAAACATCACTGATCCATGTTCTCCAGAGATGCTGCCTGACCTGCTGAGTTACTCCTGCTCTTTGTGTCCTTTGGTGTATTAACCAGCATCTGCATTTTTTTGTTGCGACATTCGGAATTTTGCAGCGTTTGGCTGGAATTTAATAATAAATTGCCTGGAATTCAATAATTCCATCCGAGGGAATGGAAGATAACGGTCAAAGGGGACAGGTCTACCAAAGTTATTGAGGTGCTGTACCACAGCATGGAAACTAGCACTGTCCCAGACACGTTCACTTAGCAGAGGGATTAGCCCACTTCTGGCTGTATATCAATCAATGTGCCAAAATTACTGGCATGCCAAACTGGCCTTGCAATCGGATCTACGAGCAACGATTCGTCAGACAAGGAAGTGGCTTCAACAGCCAAGGATTGTGGATTCGTCACCCAAGGAAGAATGATTGTGGCTTCAAGTGTTGAAGGATAGATGGAAGAGAACGCTCGCACGTACGCAGGAGTGCGTACACACAAGGCGGAGCACAAGAGAGTGGCCGAGGCAGAGAGAACCTTCACCAAGCACGCGCCATGATGGGAATAGAAGCACCAGAACCGTAGCACCGAGAGTCAGGAGTTGCGTACCATGTGCAAAGATGACTGAGACGCTGACCTTGATCTTCTTCCCGGGGCCTGCTTCAGACACAAACGTTCAGCGGTGTTAACCACTACAAGGACATTGAAATAAGCTTACCTTCACATTTAGGTCCCTTCACATGATGACTGGGACTGCAACTTATGGGGACAGGACATAGCTAATGACCTTGGAGGACATTGTGCATTCCACAGTTAAAGACTTGCTGTGTTTCTTGCATGATAAATGGCCATTAGAAACGGTACAGCACTGGCTGTGGGCTAAATCTCAGAGCCTTTAGAAGACATGGGAACAAAAGACTATTTGGCCCAAACAGTCCTTGCCGGTATTTATGCTCCACTTGAGCCACTTTCTGCCTTTCCTCAATGTTACAGTGCGACTAGTTTTTCCTCCTCCCTCCTAAATGCAGTTTCTCTACTACTCCCTACAGTAACACATTCCACATTCACACCACCCAAGGTTTTAATAAACCTGGCCCTGGGGATAGCAGATGTACATACTTGTCGTCTTCAAAAAATTCACTGACTTTTCAACAGTTCCCATGAATGGAAAGTGGCGAATGTCACCACTCTTCAAAAATCAAAGGACGAAGGCAAGAGAGAAAATGAGGCACAACAAACTAGATAGTCCAACATTAATAAAAGGAAGTTGCAATAGGACAATCAGAAAAGAAGAACAGGAGTGAGTAGGCAGAGGCTAACAATAGGACTGTCTACAGGACCCAATAGACAACGTCCACATGGATCCCCCCCTCGGCTCGTGTGTAACCAGACATCAACTACTGGGAGAATTTAGCAAAAACCAACAATTTAAAATAGTGCAATGCTTTTTTTTTCAGTAAGATAGATTATGCTAACAAACTGAATGGCTCCAAAGTCATGGGATCCAGGGCACACTCCACAGTACTGTATCATAAACTGCCAGCTTTAATTTTTCTTCCCTAGACTCCAAGGATAATAGCACTAAACATGCATTCAAGATCAGCAAGCAAACTGTCAACACAATGCTAGGAAAAGGATCAAATAAGGTGGTCTTCTACACGGAGAATAGGGGAGGGTTTCACAATGTTCAATGCCACACTGCAATAGTACAGGATAAGACCAGCGCAGTGCATTTACCCAGTAACATTTGAAACAAATGATTACTTGGAGATTAGCTGCCTTACCATTTTGGCCATTTGATCATAGAAATCCTGCTGCCCGGTTTCCCCGAAGCTGTGTCTTTTTGGCGATATTTGGTGATTGATGGAATTCATGTCTGGAGATCCTGAGAAAGGGGAGAAAATTACTGCACAGGAAGGTGGAAGTTTTATCATGCCATCAAGATTTGATTTCTCTGATAACTATAGAAATAATCGCAAGGGACCATTTACTCTCAGAACTCTAAATTAATCCTCAATTGAAAAGTCTCAAAAAGCAAATTTGTTCCTAATGGTCGAGTTAACATCCATCCGCCAACAAGATTTTAACATTTTGTCATCAGGTATGGACAGCATTTATTACCAGTCCTTAACCTGCCACTGGAAACTATGTATCAACCACATTGATGAGTGTGGAAGCATAAACAGTAAGGACAGAAGACTTGCTTCTCTGAAGGACATCTGTGAATAAAACGTTGTTTAAAAAAAAAACGTTTTCACTGACCATGAGACTAGTTTTTTCAAATAAAAATCCAAATCTATTGCTTGCATTGAAAATTCCCCAACTTGGCAGCACAATGGCACAGCTGCTGCTCCACAGTGCCAGAAACACAGGTTGACTGACTTGACCTCAAGTGCTGTCTGTGTGGAGATTCTCCCTGTGACTGCATGGAGGTACTCTAGTTGGTCAGTTCACTGGCCTCTAAATTGCCTCTAATGCGCAAGGAGTGGATGAGAAAGTGGAATAACACACAACTAGTGTGAACGGGTGATCAATGGTTAGTTTGGACTCTGTGGGCCGATGGGCCCGTTTCCATGTTGTATCGCTAAATTCTCAGCATCAAAGGTAGAAGAAATCATTGCTTGTCCAAATAGTCCAGATATGATTAAATCATTAAAGTTTTGTCGGGGTGATGCTGCCCATATAAATTGGATAAAGCATTTCATTAGACAAATACAATTACATTTGAATAAATATTTACATGAAAATGATTTAGGTGTGAAGTTGTGAAAGCGGCTACAAATACACCTTGTATCCCGAGTACTGTCAAGTTATTAAGTTCCCCACGCAGTTTAGATGCCCTATGCTCCAATACTAGTACCCCCACCCATATATCTGCCGCTTTGCACTAACCTGCATTGACGTGAACCTGTTCTTGCACAGTCGGCAGAGGCTCTACCGGGGGTCCAGGTGGAGGCCCGGACAATCCTGGAGAGAAGGGGCCTTTCGACAGATCGCAAGGTTGCCTGAAAGCGGAGTTGGGCGATTGTCCTGGAAAGCCAGGTGAACTATGAGTGGGTGAATACAGCGGAACGGTGCCATCAGTTACAGACTGTGAGGGAGGGGCTGCCATCAACCTCCCATCCAGTACAGCACGAGGAGCTGCAAGAAAAACAAAGCAAATAGGAGCAAACACAGGAAGAGGCAAAGATGATCCAATGTGGAAGCTGTAACAAAAGGAACAGGAGCACATCATTCTAGTTTATTCTTCATGACTTCATTTCCCACCTCGATTACACACAGTAATAAACTCGTTGAGATGGAAAGATAGATCAGCCATGATTGAATGACGAAGTAGACTTGATGGGCCCAATTCTGCTCCTATAATTTATGAAACTCTGCTGAACAAAAATCCATAATCTCAGTTCTGATTTATTCATTATTAACACCATTTGGGGGAGGCATTTTAAAATTTTCACGAGCGTAGAAAATCTTATACATTATCACACCCAAGGAATCTCTCTGAAGCTGGGGGTCATCAATTCAATTTCAATGATCACAGGCTATTTAGATACGAGGCAATCAGAATATATTCTCTCACTGAGAGAAAGTCCTTGAGGCTCGGCGACTGGCAGGGGATGAATGACATGGCCAAGCCCGATTGTCCTTTGAGGCGACCCCCAATGTTATTACTGTCTACACTGTGAAGACTGTAGACTTCACACCACTGAAGTCTGTGGTCTCTCAAGGAGGCAGCTCCAGGATTGTGGAGCAACAAAGAAACAGTGCCATATAATAATGCAACTTTCGAGGGAAAGTTAAGGTGAACATGCTAACCACTGCAATTTGCAATTTAAATTGTATAAGATGCATTTAAATAGGATGACGGAAGGATAGGCGATGCTGAAAGTGCAAGGTGAATGAAGCAGGCAGCAACTTTTATTCAGCTTTGATACCAGTACAAAGGGGTTCAACGTAATTTTGTAGGTGAAACGTAGAAAAATATGGGCCATGTTTTGTACTTTTCAGATACCTGCTGGCATGAGCTGGACTCCAGGCACTTCTGTCGATCCTGCATCTGGTACAAAAGATGCCATCAGTGGGTTCTCCATTCTTGTGACCTCCTCCTGGGAGCCAGTGGGAAGCTCTTCAGCATGGTGCATCTGATCATACTCTGAACTAGGGGTGCTGGAGCAGAACGGCTGGGGAGTGGCTCTACCTGACCCACACGCAAAGCCACCGTCCTGGAGAAAGAACAAAAAGATAGAGATCTGGTGAGTGGAAAGATCAGGGAACTAGGGAAAAAAAGGTGCCAGCAGTGCACAAAAATCGAATCTCACCTTTATCTGGATTTCAATTTGTCTGAGCTGTTGAATCCAATCTGGCTCCATATGCAACTCCTGTTCAGATCTTTCCTTTGACTGAGGGTCAGAGAATCGCAGCTGAGAGGAAATCTATTGGAGCACAATGAGACCAAATAGTGATGGGAGAAGAGAAAAAAAGGAGTATTAATATAATCATATAATAACCATATAACAATTACAGCACGGAAACAGGCCCTCTCGGCCCTTCCAGTCCGTGCCGACCATTTGTTTTCCCCTAGTCCCATCTACCTGCACTCAGACCATACCCCTCCATTCCCTTCGCATCCATATACCTATCCACTTTACTCTTAAATGTTAAAATCGATCCTGCCTCCACCACTTCTGCTGGAAGCTGATTCCACACAGCCACCACCCTCTGAGTAAAGAAGTTCCCCTCACGTTACCCCGAAACCTCTGTCCCTTAATTCTCATTTCATGCCCTCTTGTTTGAATCTTCCCTACCCTCAATGGGAAAAACGTATCCACGTCAACTCTGTCTATCCCTTTCATCATTTTAAAGACCTCAATCAAGTCCCCCCTTAACCTTCTGCGCTCCAAAGAATAAAGACCTAACTTGTTCAACCTTTCTCTGTAACATAGTTGCTGGAACCCTGGCAACATTCTAGTAAATCTCCTCTGTACTCTCTCTATTTTGTTGACATCCTTCCTATAACTAGGCGACCAAAATTGTACACCATACTCCAGAATTGGTCTTACCAATGCCTTGTACAATTTTAACATTACTTCCCTACTCCTATATTCAATGCTCTGATTTATAAAGGCCAGCACACCAAAGGCTTTCTTTACCCCCTATCTACATGCGATTCCACCTTCAGGGAACTATGCACAGTTATTCCTAGATCCCTCTGTTCCACAGCAATCCTCAATTCCCTACCATTTACCATGTACGTCCTATTTTGATTTGTCCTGCCAAGATGTAGCACTTCACACTTATCAGCATTAAACTCCATCTGCCATCTTTCAGCCCACTTTTCCAAATGGCCCAAATCTCTCTGTAGACTTTGAAAATCTACTTCATTATCCGCAACACCACCTATCTTAGTATCATCTGCATACTTACTTATCCAATTTTCCACCCCATCATCCAGATCATTGATGTACATGACAAACAACAGTGGACCCAACACAGATCCCTGAGGCACCCCACTGGTCACCGGCTTCCAACCTGACAAACAGCCATCCACCATTACTCTCTGACATCTCCCATTCAGCCACTGTTGAATCCATCTTGCTACTCCGCCATTAACACCCAAAGATTGAACCTTCTTAACCAACCTTCCATGGGGAACCTTGTCAAAGGCCTTACTGAAATCCATATAGACTACATCCACTGCTTTACCCTCATCAATTTCCCTAGTATTAATAATATTAATCAAATTAATATAATTAATAAATCCTGTTATATAACTGCTCTTGGTTTCTACCAGAGTAGCAACTGCTCATCTCAAATTGACCTCCCATTGAACTGATTTGCTGAGCTTCATTTCCAACCATGTGAAAACTGGGGTGGGAGATTGCGACCTTCACGTGGTCCGCCCTGTTTCGACTAATGCAATCAACTCGACGTGCACAAACGGAAGATCAAATAGAACAAGTTGTCCAACAACTTTAGGCTGTGCACGCCACACGAAAGAAGAATATGTGAAAACTCGAGTCACCCGTAGGCTGTACCGGGTAAGAATAGCTGCTTTTTACTTCATGGGTATTAAACTTTAAAGTGGAGGGGCAAAGTTTAAAGGAGATATGCAGGGCAAGTGCCCCTCCCCGCACACACCAAGGGTGATGGATGCCTGGAACACGTTGCCAGGGGTGGTGGTGGTGGTGGCAGACACAATCGTGGAATTTTAAATGCTTTTAGATAGGTACGTGAAAATGCAGGCAATTGAGGAATGTAGATCACGTGCAGGCAGATGAGCTTATCTTATCTTGGCACCAAGTTTCCCATCAATTTATTGCTTTCCTTTAACTTTCTCTGCTCTAAGAACAATTCCAGTTCTTCCACCCTGGTACCTCTTTCAGCCTTTTGCTGACCTTCTCTCAGCCGTTTGCGTTCTAAAACGTGGCTCACAAATCCAGAAACCAGCCACACATTTAGAGCTCTCTTTCTGCTGCTAGGCCACGAGTCAGAGAACAGTGTGTTGTAATCTGAGACAGTAGATTGTGAATTCATAACCTTTCAGTTGTTTGATTTAGAAGCCCATTTGGTAGTAACATAAATGATTCAAATCAACTTGCCACTGATTAACTTTCCTTGACACACCATCTTGTATTGAATCTCACCATCTCTCAGGAAGACATTCTTGACATGGAACAGATCCAGAATCATTAGCAGCACAGGTCGACATTTCTCAAGAGCCGAGACGTGGTTGCTGACATGACCAAAGACAAAGGTCGATCCTAATCGCATCATCTGATCACAGGTATCCCAACTGCTTGGATAGCTCTATCCCATTCCTGGTCAACCTCCATCAGCTCACTTGACATAAAAGGGGAGAGCAACCTTTTCCTCATGGCTAAACATTGTTTACTGACCATAGGAAGGAAATCTCCTTCACAGCCCCTTGTCATATTCCAGATCTCGCTCACATTAGTCTGCAGGGCATTGATTTTGTCTCTCAGGGAGATGCCAGCCCCCAGCCACCTGACTTGATCTAGCACCACAGTGAGAACACACAAACATTTCAGATTGCATCTCCACCCAGTTCGACATCACAATCACAGTGATATCACTCCCAGTTCCTGACAATGTTGTTCTAAGATTGAAAGAGTCACTCCAGCATGGACAAGAGACCTTCCAAAAACAAAAGAGGCTCAGTGGTACAGATAGTATAGCTCCTGCTTGATAGACCCACAGAGAAAGGTTTGATTATGACCTCGAGTATTGCCTGTGTGGAGATTGTGCGTTCTCCCTGTACCTGTGCTGTTTTCCTCTGGGTGCTCCGGTTTCCTCCCGCAAGATATGTGGGTGGGTAAGTTAACTGACTACAGTAAATTGCCCCTAGTAAATAGGAAAATCTGGGGGAAGTTGATGGAAACATTGGGAGAATAGAAAAAAGTGAAATTAATGTAGGATTTGTGTAAAATGGTAGCTGATGGTCAATGCAGTATCAGAGAGCCACAGTGCCCATTTCTAAACTCTGTCTTCATCACGTTAGTATACCAAGCCCCCAGCTCGCAACAATGCTTATTGCATCTAACTGTAGCAGGTGGCATCTCCCTGGTTGGTATTCATCCCCTCCCTTCACCAAGAGCTCTGAGCACATCCTTACCCATGCTGACCTCCATCAATCACACATGGTCCATAGGTACAATGCTGCACTGTGGCACGTATTAAGTTTTCAGAATTCCTTTCTTAATGGCATTAAGGGTGATTTGGCTTTTCTCTGGATTTTAAGGTGGTCTCAGCAACAGGTGCAACAGGTAGTGTGTGATGCATATGCACGGTGGGTGGGCTGGAAGGTGCTCTTTCCACTGGGTACACTGAACTTCTGTATGTTCCCAAAAGGAACACAAGATAATGCATCACCGTGAATGGCCAGTGAGAAACATTTATGTTAATTTACTTAACCTCCCATGGAGGATTCTGCAGAGGTGGAGTTGATGGTATCTCTCCGGTAAGCTGCGATGCCTGCAGTGTCAGTAGCATACGAAAGGGCAGTGATCACTGCTGCTTATAATTACATGGACTTCGCAGAAAATGATCATTCAGATCAGCAGGGGCACCAGGTTGTTTATCTTTTCTATTCCCATCTTTCTGCACGTCACCCGACTGGCATAATCTTGCATTCATTTCTCTAGTTTTATATATTTTTCCCTTAAATGCATTCTTTTTCTTTTTTGCCCCATGGGCATTTTCACTTCTCTGCGGTAAAGTTCCACTCAAATTTTTCATTGTGTTTATCTTACATTCATGGCCCTTTGGCTTCTGGGAGAGCCATGTGTTTGAAAAACATATTTACATTCCACAGTCCCTTATCCTACCTGAATGAGCTGTCCCAATAATACGGGAGAATAATAGGCTGGATTCCTGAGGATGGTTCTTGAAATGACTTCACAATAGTGAAAAGCTTGCGCCGCCAAGCCCATCTCAGCCAGCCGACATGCGTAAATGAATTTAAACACCTAAGAGGTTGAAACAAAGTTCACATTACAAAAGCAAGAAGTCGAACCACAACAAATTGTCATTTTCAAGTAACAAGGAGCTTTGTATGGGAGGAAGGATTTTGGGGGAGAGCATAAACATAACTTTGAATTTCTCATACCTGAAAGTTGGGAAGGAAGCACGTTTGGCTGCCCAAAGCCTGTGCATACTCGTAAGCCTCTGTGCGCTGGATGGCTTCATTTGAAGCAAATTTCAGAAATGACCAACTGAAAGTAAAAACAAAATTCAGAACATAATCTGAAAACTGCTGTTTGATGTAGTCATTATTAAATTACTACTGATTTTGGTTCTGCCACATCGCAGACGTAAAATTGAAGACCAAGCAAATGTCCATCCTTATCAGGACCAGTTAATATCCCACACAAAAGCATGCTCAAGATCCTAGCCCACTACCTGGATTCGGAGTGGAGTGTTGTGCACTAGTGCTGCAGCCACTCTATAAGGCCGCCATTGGGAATGATCGCACCTTTTTGTAAAATAAATTAAATGAAAGCCGTGTCCTCACATCGGACTATTCTGAGGAACAGCAAGGGGGCTCTTTTCCAGATCAATGTTATTCATTAAACCACCCGAGATGATTACATTTTGGTTCTTGCTCTGTATATTTGGCTGCCATGTTCATTGGCTCAGACGTAGGAGAAGCACCACATAAATACTTGAAGCTCATCTGCAATAAAGCGGCAGCAAACCAGGATAACAATCATAGAACTGTA
Organism: Okamejei kenojei; assembly: GCA_035221665.1. Taxonomy (NCBI): domain Eukaryota; kingdom Metazoa; phylum Chordata; class Chondrichthyes; order Rajiformes; family Rajidae; genus Okamejei; species Okamejei kenojei. Next base: position 23,930,582 of record CM069163.1, read on the forward strand.
CTGCATTTATTACCGCGAAGAGCGGACAAGTTGAAAAGACATCCAATACTCGTGGCCTAGTGATTTCACAGCCAAGCGAAGGGGCAATGTGTTGAAACTGGGATTATACGCAGGGCATACGACCAACTGTCTAACAAAGCCTTGCCAAGTCCCACTGGGAGATCCAGCTCTCCTCAGGTGGCTTCTCTTGTCAGCATGACAAAGCTACTCTCCATATCAGAAATCGTACACATGCCAAAAATACCAGGTTTCAGATTTGATTTCACACTTACAGCCCAGATATGGCACATCTTGTAGCATTTTTTTCTCTGAATTAGAGAACTGCTGATTTGTAGCACGCAGTTAAACACAATTGGGGCAAACAAATCCTGTGTAATACTGAAGGAGATTCAACTGCAGAAGACGCAGTCTTTGTGGCAAGGGGTGGACAAGATAGGACCACCCCCCTCACCCCTTGCTGGAAGTGCAGAAGAAAATTGCCCCTGGGGTTCCCGCCTAACATTTCTCAAAATGCCACCAAAACATATCCTCTCATTCATTTTTTATTCCTTACAATTTGCTATGCATAAGATGGCTAGTACATTTATAAGAGAACACCCCAGTCTGGGATTCCAAGGGGTTAAAGTTAATGAGTTGCTTCTTACCTGGGTTGTAAATACAAGGCATTACACCAGCTCACCTGTGATTTGAACCAATCAGCACGAGTTTTGTGGATTTTCTAGTGTATACTCCAAATCCAACCTGTGCCATCAGGTAACAGAAATGTGAAGCATCTAATAATCCCTTGACAGCTACGAAGAAAAAGAGGATCACGGCTGTTAACATTGTCTTCATACCTTCATTCAGCCCCTTAAACCTACTTTGCCATTTCATGAGAATACATTCAACCTACATTTCGCCACAATATAAAGTGCTGGAGGAACTCAGTGAGTCAATCAGACAACATCTGTGGAGGGAACGGATAGGCGACGTTTCGTCCATGAACCCTTCTTCAGAGTCCGAAACATCGACCCAAAACATAATTTATCTGTTTCTTCAACAGATGCTGACTGACCCGTCGACTTCCTCCAGTACTTTGTGTTTTGCTCAAGTTTCCAGCATCTGCGGTTCTTTGTCGTGATTTAGCAACAAACCTCCATGACACCCAAACCAGAGATAAATCTCATGAACATTACAATTACCTTCCTCACCAACCTCACAACTTTTTTTTTTGAGGATTCCAGATTTCTGCTACATTTTGTACTAAAATTGTTTAAATGTACTAAATGGATTAATGTACTTTTGCACACTTCAAGTAAAAATTATTAGATTTGTTTACAAGCATGGCAGGACTATTGGGACAATTTTCATTCTTTGGCTGGCCTAACTCTTTGACTTTATATATCACCATCTAAAGGGTTGAAAAACATCACTTTTTCGGAAGCAATTAAAAAGGCGGCTCTCATGAAAAAAGGAGAAAATGGTGGAGGGGGAATTAAGCATCATTATTTTCAGATATTCATAGAACTGGAACATACCAAGCGTATCTCCCATGGTGGTGATGGTTCTTCTGTCCAAGTCTGGTCCGTTGGAAAGGTTGGACAGCACCATGGCGAGGTGGGGTCGCCAGTCTCCCCACTTCTCATCTCCACAACACTGAAAGGTGAAAAATAAGCAAGAGACAGGCATGTTACAGGCTAGAAACGTCTTAACATTACTGAGGTTCCTGCTTCTATGCCAAATCTATAAACAACTGTACTGCACTACCTTGGGTCTGCAATCAAGACTTGGGAAGTGGGTGGAGTATGGAAAGCCAATAATATTTTCTTCAATAGGTAGTTCTTAGTACTGCTCAATGATAAAATATTTCACTTTTCATTGTGCCATTTCATTGAAAGCAGTGCCAAGTATGTCCTATTGAGTTCAAATGTGCTGACTGAGAATTTGATGCCCTTTTCGCCAATGCACTTCCCCGCTAGACATGCACTTTACAGCTGTGGAAATGACAGCAGGGTAATGTTGGAAAAATCCAGAGAATGTAAAGCCCATTGTTGGAAATTAGCATTTAAGATGCCACATTTAAGATGGAACTGCATATACTGGAAAATCGAAGGTAGACAAAAATCCTGGAGAAACTCAGCGGGTGAGGCAGCATCTATGGAGCGAAGGAAATGAGCGATGTTTCAGGTCGAAACCCTTCTTCAGACTCGACCCGAAACGTCGCCTATTTCCTTCACTCCAAAGATGCCACCTTACCCGCTGAGTTTCTCCAGCAATGTCTACCTTCGATTTTCCAGCATCAGCAGTTCCTTCTTAAACATTTAAGATGCCACGATGCTCAAAAATAAATCCCAGAAGTAAACTAGCACAAGAAAGGACCATAGAGCATTTAGATTTTTGAAAATCCTAATGCACCCAAATTGAATTAATTGAAAACAAAATAGAATTTTCTTCCAGAAAAGTAATTGCTGAATTGCTTAAAGGAAAGTCTTGTCCTAAATGTCTACACAAAACTGCCTAGAGTGTAATCAGAATTCAACCCCTCATCAAATTGTCTAATGCAAAAGTCATTAAGGGATGAGACAGGCATCAAATCAAGGAGGACCACCCAACAAAATGACTAAAGGATCAAAAGAAGGAAAATATTTGGATACAAGACAACGGTGACGCAGCAGTAGAGTTGCTGTCTTACAGACCAGAGACCTGGGTTCAATCTTGACTACGAGTGTTGTCAGTACGGAGTTTGTACGTTCTTCCTTGTGACCTGCACGGGTTTTCTCTGGGATCTCCGGTTTCCTCCCACACCCCAAAGACGTAACGGTTTGTAAAATAATTGGCTTGGTCTAATTGTATATTGTCCCTAGTGTGTATGGATAATGCAAGTGTGCGGGGATCGCTGGTCGGTGCGGACTTGGTGGGCCGAAGGGGCTGCCTCCGCATTGTATCTCTAAACTAAACACAACTTATTTTCTCCAGAGATAAGCTGTGCACTACTGCCGTGCCAAGTGTTTGATGAGTCAGTGTTGATAGTTTAAAAAAAAATCTGATTGAAAAGCACAAATCAGACTCACCGTGGCTGCAGCTGGCATGCGGCCCGACATCAACTGGTACACTGTCTGCAGAGGATCATTGATGGGTAGGCTATTGGCAAACCTACAAAGAACGAAGCTTAACTTATTAGACTGTATATTGTATTGGGTAGGATTTCCTAAGGATAAAACATCAGAGCATATCAAGGTGACAAAAAGCAAGGTGTAATTTATTTCCAGCTCCCCTGTTCTGAAGGACAGGGCAGGGTCAATTGAGGACATAATTCTGTTCTTTCATTCCTTAAGCCTGAACAACTCCGATATACCACGTGATACACCATCAACCCAAGACTTCACCCCAGATAAGGACGGTTAGACTACTCATCTTCGCGGGTAACCATTGAGCCCAACCCATGACCAGAGATCTGGATAGCATTCTAGAGCATAAACACTTAGTAGATTCTGCCACTTCACAGTCTAATACTTTGTAAAATGCTCAAGAATCCACTGGACCAGGCAAAGTCTATTCATACCACTACTTGTAGGTTCATGATCACTTGACAGCATCTATTTACTACCTAAGAAACTGATGATAAAATATGAGTGAGCACCAAGCCAATATCATATACTTTTAGTCTTGCTTCACTACAATACTGGGAAAGAGGGAGGGGAATGGAAGGCAGGGGAGGAAGACTTGAGCATGGGGCAGTTTATCATTTAACAAACTCTACACAAGGAGGCTTATTGTGATAATTAACAACCACGTTAGGCTAAAGAGGTGGCACCAATAAGCCCATGTAAAGTATTACAAATATTGAGAGAGACAAATAGACTGCAAGATACTGGACACTCCCGGACTGTTTGATTAAGAGGACAGACAATACCAGACAGCAAATGAAGTAGATCAGTGTTATTTCCAAAATGTATCAAAATATTGACCTTGAGGCCATCTTACATTAAGAGTTTGGCAAAGATTATCAGGTGCAGTTGCTTTCAATCACATTAATCTGTTTTTTATACTCTGACACTCAGGTATATGAAATAATATAATTTTAAATAATTAATGGAGGCTGAAAAGGGACTAAAATCTTTTTGATGTAAAAATCATAGTTGTTTTATGAATTGTACAATGCTTTTGATCCTGTGTGGCAAAACGTTTATTAATAAAGCCCAACTCATTTTGGGACAAACATTTAATTGGACTTCCAGGTGAGTTTATCTTACGTCAGCAACTGTGACTGAGGGATCCCATTCCTACCAGTGGGAGGAGAAGGTTAAACAAGGAGATGCACTGTCCCCTAGTTGGTCAAAGTGGGGTGAAGTTTTACTGTACCAACCCGGCTTTTGCTGACGTTGCTTTAGTAAATGATTCACTTATGAGAATGGTGTGGAATTAAGGTCCTTGAGGTTTTGTTCAAATACATACTTGACCAATAATGTTAGTCACCTAGCACCTTCTCCAGTAGTCTAAAACTCGACATGGTATTGCAAACGTGGTCTACACAGATTTAGCTTTACTACTGCTTTGTAATTCTATTCGTGCACCAAAGATAAATGGGAATTTTGGACAATGTTGAACGGAGACCCTACCTGGTCATAACCTTTGCATGCGTCCGACTGTCCATTTTGCTGGCCAGTAAGAGAGCGTGACCCCACAGACCATGCTTCATTGCAGATTCCAGGGCATCCTGCAAACACATCTCGGTCAACAAGGAATATATGCCACATTGCTCAACCTCCCCCCCCCCCCTTCCAACATTCCTATTGGAACCGGTGCCAGCCCATCAAGGAGATTTAAAGATCTGATTTGGAAAATTACCTTCTTGCGGCCAAAGAGCAGCAATTCCCGGAAACGCTCGGTGTCCTTGCTGGTACACTCTGTCACAATGTTGTCAAGGAAGCTGTCAGTAAGGAGAGAGGCACAGGACTCATCCTCTGCACGCGGAACCAAGTCGTTGTTGAAGTCAATCAGATTGGCTTCATTTGGCGATTTGCCAGGAAGCCAGACGGACCGGTGTTCCCGCAGCAGGAGCTCAGCAATGTCTGTACCAATCACTGTCTGCAATGCACAATGATGCCAAGAAACACTTTCATTTACAATCCCAACTAATGCAAACAGAAAACATGTTTTAAGCTTTGATCTTTGTGGTACTCTGGTTATGGAACTGCAGCCAGTAGGCATTCAATATCATCAACTCCCTAGAAGTAAGAGAGAAATGGAAATAAAATGTACACATAGCAATCAAAAATGTCCCCAAACTCAGAACATCCCTATTGGCAATTTACAAACAAATTAATGCAGTACATAGAATCCTGCACACACGAGATTTCATGCACTGTATTAATTATTGGATAAAATAATGTTTCAGAGATGTTGGCTATGGCATAAATATTAATCTGCCACACTAGGACGTCTCGAAGTACATCTGTTAATTTCTGCAGATGGATGTGAGAATTACCAGGAAACATTTTATCCTCATCTGTTGTTGTACAGTCTATGCATAACACTGCCATCCCTTGTATGTAATCGGTGCATGCGCAGAAAGAAATGAAATCTTAGTCCTACCCAGTTAAGAGGATCACATCACAGTGGAGGCTTTAAATGCAAACCAAGCAATCATTTATCAAACATAAAGCAACCAATGCAAGTGAGATTACGTGGCTTCAATTCCGGAAAATTCATAAAATGCAGAAACTCACCCCATTTTGCCTACATAGCAGGACAATCAGGTCCCATAGCAAGAAGGCCGACTCCTTATCCAGTAGCTCTTCATTTCTTAAGCACTCTGTGGCCTTGTTTTGAGAAAAGTTGATGACATCAACTTTATGAGTCTCTTCCCTGAAACAAAATCAGATTGAACCTTGAACCTTTAAAGTTCACTCAACACAGCAATCAATGAGGAGCAGTGCAGGGAGTTTAGGAGTACACTTAAATAGAGGCAGGCTCGAGACGTGGATTGTGTAAAAGTGGAGGCAAATCAACATTGTGTATAAAGCCAGACAAAAATGCTGGAGAAACTCAGCCGGTGAGGCAACATCTATGGAGCAAAGGAAATAGGCAACGTTTCGGGCCAAAACCCTTCTTTCGGCCCAAAACGTTGCTTATTTCCTTCGCTCCATAGATGCTGCCTCACCGCTGAGTTTCTCCAGCATTTTTGTCTAACTTCGATTTTCCAGCATCTGCTGTTCCTTCTTAAACATTGTGTATAAAGCCAACACTTTCAGATTATTAGAATGTACTCTGATATCTTCTCCAGAGATTTGTATTGGGTTCTAGTTTTTCATTACATACATGAAAAACTAGAATAAAAGGTACAAAGTGTTAAAAAGATATTATAGATGGAAGATGGAAGACCCAGCAAATTATGCAATAGAAATCGAGAAGTGGAGGTAAATCTCTAATACATCAAGTATTAAAACATTATAAAAAATGATAACCATTGTTATGTATCTTAGGACGGGGGGGGGGGGGGGGGAGAAAGCCTCACAAATGTGGCCGTACTGAAAAAGGCAAAACTTACAAAATTCTTAAGGGGTTGGACAGGCTAGATGGAGGAAGGTTGTTCCCGATGTTGGGGAAGTCCAGAACAAGAGGTCACAGCTTAAGGATAAAGGGGAAGTCTTTTAGGACCGAGATGAGAAAAGCATTTTTCACACAGAGAGTGGTGATTCTGTGGAATTCTCTGCCGCAGAAGGTAGTTGAGGCCAGTTCATTGGCTATATTTAACAGGGAGTTAGATGTGGCCCTTGTGGCTAAAGGGATCAGGGGGTATGGAGAGAAGGCAGGCACAGGATACCTAGTTGGATGATCAGCCGTGATCATATTGAATGGCGGTGCAGGCCCGAAGGGCCGAATGGCCTACTCCTGCACCTATTGTCTATGTTTGTTTCAGTACCTGGGCCGGGAGCATGGCACTCCCAAATCCCAACTGAGGACAAAGACAAACACCTCAGCAGTGCGATATTAGCTTTGTTACAGAGACATGCAAATCCATCATTCTGATGCTAATCTTTAACAACTCGTACCAAGACCACTTTACAGAAATGTGGCTTGTATTTAAGTTTGGACGGTTAATGGTGATCTAATCAAACTAATTAAAATGATTAAAGAATTTTCTTCCCTGTAGTTACCCTGTTTGGGGGGAAATAAAAATCATAACCAAGGGCACAAGTTTAATATTTGGGTTAGCCCATTTAGAAGCAAATTTCAAAAAGCACTTCACACTAATTCTTCAAATGGTTTGAATTATTAGGTAAGATTATGAAAAGGACAATTGGAAGTCGGGCAAGAGCAACTTTTAGGACTTTTAGGCAAGATGCACAGGAAAAAAGTCTGGAAAGTTATCTCCATGATTAAACTGCAAAATTAAATCAATGTCACAAGAGTTAATCCTAAGTAAAGGGTGTTATTCATGCATTTGTAATTTTTAATAATTATAAAAAAATTCAAATCTTCATTTTAAGTGAGACAATACAGACTTTGTCATATTGTGTCTCTCCCATACCTCAAAATCGTTTACTTCTGGGACTTGGGTCATTATGAAGACCTGCTAATTATACACAGACAAATTGACCAACTCTGTCAAATGCTGGTCCTGTGTCAGAACCAGTGTACAACCAAAATCTCTCTGGGAGGTGTGGAGTCAAGGAACTTACTTTGCTAATGGCCCTGGGAAGCTCCTTAACTCCTCCTGTTCAGGCATGTGCTGCAACATGGTCTGGAAGCAGAACAATACAAGTCAGTGACACGCAGGACGACCAACAATGTTATCATTATTAATCCATGCCCTCATGTTCAAGGACCATGAAGGTTTTGGGATTTCCTCTCTTATTATTCTTCTCCTTCAATCTAGGAGAGGACATTTCAGCCACATGTACCTCCACCTAAATGTATTCTTTCTCAGTTCCTCTGAGGACAAGGTGCTTTTCTGGCCAGTGTGTGTTTTTTCCCTCCGGATTACATACTTGCCTCCTCTCCCTTCGGTTCAAACCTCAGGTGAAAACTAGGCTCTTTCTTGCAGATTCAGAGATTAAAAGTTAAGGTTTGTTTCGGATGTAAACTTCAATCTCTCTTGCATGCTGACATTTTCTAGCATTTACCTTTAGTTGTTAACCCTTTACCACTGGAGTTTAAATGTTCATGTTCCAATTGAGAAACAGCCAGGAGGTTTGATCTCAATAACTCCTGCATATGGTATAAAAGTTCTAGAATAATCACAAGAGCAGGCTGCCATCACAACACGATCAGCGAAGGATGCCCAATTGTTTCCCCAAATATTTGCCAGTACCGAGATAAAACCAGTGCAGAGAGGGGAGGGGCAAGGTACAGGTGAGGCATGTCCTTCCCTGCTGATCCCCACACAAACCCACCCTATTATCAATGGCAGAAACCAACATCTTTACATCTGCAGTCCAAGCTTACTTGCGCATGATCATTGAAAAATATCAGCACTGGAGATACTCAGCAAGGAAATCTGCATCAGCGAAGGGGGAAGCTTAACATTTCAAGTCTTTCATCAGATCATAATAAAAATAACAAGCTCATTTTAAGTTGCAGAGGTGGGGAAAAGTAAGGGAATGTTAGTGCCCGAAGAAGGCTGACCAAGGTGACAGAGACACTGTTGGTGTAATCTAAGATAGTGAATACTCCAGATAGATCAGCCACAATCAACAAGTATTCATTTCCGTCTCCCTCCTCAGATGCTGCACAATTTGTTGAATAGCTCCAACATTCTCCATTTCAAGTTCAGACCTCCAGTCTCAACAGTGCCTTCTGTTTTACAGCCAGCACAATGATGTAATATTAACACACATGCTGGATGATCCAGAGGAATGAGCAGTAATGAAACATTCAGGCCAAAACAAAAGATATTATGAATGCTAGAAGAGGAGTCCTGATTCCTGCTGTGTATAATCTATTGTACCTCCAGGCTGTGTATTTCAACCAGAGCAGGCTGGCCTTCCGAAGGCAGGTTGCTCAACACTTTCAGCAACTGCCCTCCAGGGCTAAACCGGACACAAAGATGAGGAACTGTAAATTTCTCTGGGGTCACAGGTCTTGGAGGAGCTGGTGGGAGAAAAAAAAAAAAGGTTTTAATGCAGAGGATTGGCTCAAGCAAACATTGGCTCATCTGTAGCTATCCCCATTTACAGCCCCTGACACCCCAATGGTATAGTAGCCTATAACTTACTCCCAGATATGTCACTAACCCTACACCAATCCCAGGTTTTCCACAATTTCACATAAAATTCCTTCAGTGCCGCTCCATACATTAACTTTGAGGTTTCAGTTCGATAACTTTGAGATTTCTGCCCAGTCCATCATCAGCTCTGACCTCCCTTCCATTGAGGAGATCTATCGCAGTCACTGCCTCAAAAAGGCTGGCAGCATCATCAAGGACCCACACCATCTTGGCCACACACTCATCTCCCCGCTACCTTCAGGTAAAAGGTACAGGGGCCTGAAGACTGCAACAACCAGGTTCAGGAACAGCTTCTTCCCCACAGCCATCAGGCTATTAAACTCGGCTCGGACTAAACTCTGAACATTAATAGCCAATAATCTGTTTATTTGCACTTTATCAGTTTAATTATTCATGCTGAGTATATATTTATGCAATGGTATATGGACACATTGATCTGTTCAGTATTCGTGCCTCCTATGTTCTGGTGTGCTAAAGCTAAGCATGAATTTAATTGTCCTATCAGGGACACATGACAATAAAACTCTTGATATACTATGTTCCTGCTTGTCATTTTATGTGACTGTACGTACAGATTTGTTAAACAGGATTAAGTGTAGATGAACATACCTGTCTCCACAGGCTGCCAGCCTGTTTCTGCTGGGTATCCAAACGGATAATCGGAATAGTGAGGTTGGACAGTGTTTTCTGAGTATTGCCCATATGTGTAATTGGCAGCGATGGTTGTCTGACTCGGTTGTTCAAAAGGGACAGCCAAATCCTGTTGACTCCTGTAAACCTGGCTCTACAGAAGATAAAGTCCAGTTAGAGAGTAAGGGGTAATTTGCTTATTTTACAGACATGCATTGTTTTATTTTCATGCAATTCCACTATAAAGTCTCCTGTCCGGAAACATAATGGCAACAAGATGTGCAAACACATGGTGCTGCATCTCTGTCATCCTGCCAAAGTACGTGGCAAGCAATCACTAGACGGCTCACTTACAGCAAAACAGTGAATGCAGGAATAATAATAAATAACAGGAGGTGTATATATAACAAAATCTTATTTTAAGATTTAAAATTATTTTCATTAAAATAAGTGATGAACATCAAATGCACGAGAACCCTTGGAGATGGAGAGAGAAACAGACACTTTCATTGTCAAGCACAGCCTGCATCTGGATTCATTACCAATGGGGAAATAAAACAAAATGTTGTGCAGAAGACAAATATCAACACATCTCAAACGTGAAACCCTCATGACAGCACTTGACGCAGCAAGAAGATATGCTGTCTCACAGTGTCAGAGACCCGGTGCGACCCTGACCCTTTGCTGCTGTCTGTTTGAAGTTTGCACGTTCTTCCTGTAATCGTGTGCGTTTCCTCCGGGAGCACAGATTTCCCCCCACATCCCAAAGACATGTAGGTTTGTAGATTAATCAGCCTCTAAACTTTCCCATAGTGTGTAGGGAGTATATGTGAAAGTGGTATAACAGAACTACTGTGAATGGGTGATCAAATGTTGCCATGGACTGTGCGGGCCAAAGGGCCTGCTTCTGTGCTGTATATGTCAAGCAAAGATGAACAGCTGTATTGGAGGTTACAGCATTCCCACAGATTTGTAATGGGCGGCCACTTCTCCAAGTCCACAGGGCAGGAGCCCCACACTACCTGCTTGAACCATGCTACTCACCTGCTGGGACTGGGAGCTGAAGCTGCTGCGCCGACTTCTCACACTGTGGGAGCTCAGCACACTGTGAGCAGAATGTTCGCTGTGCGTACTGCGCCGATCAAATTCGTCAGGGTATGGGTCTCGTCGACTGCTTTCATCAAAACTACTGTCATATCGAGGGTCATACTGCCAGAGCTCTTCATAGCCATTCCGCCTAGTAAACAAAATGCATACGGATTAATGCCTTACTCAAAGGAAGGTGATATGTATGGAAACCGCTGCCATTGTCTATCACTGCACTCCAAGCTTCAGTGATTGGACAAGCACAAGTGCAATTCCTGATTTATGCTCATTTATTAACAGGAGCTGGACTAGATCATGGCTTAGACAAAGAAAAGCAACAGAAATGAAGGTTCTGTACAGTTGACGCAGGCACTGTTAACTTTAATTATTGGAAGGGGAAGTGAAATTGTCTAGTCATAATAACCCAGGCATTCATGAAGTGGGGCAGGCATAATCAGCAAGGTAAATTTTGTGACTGCAGTAGGTTGAAGTAGAGCAGCAAATCTTAGCTCTTTCTCCAGAGAAACGCAAGTTGCCCCGAGACAGGAATGTACCCAGGCACAAGACTAAAGGGGCTGTCGCATTGCGGCGACCCAATTGGTGAGTTTAGAAGAGCTTAGGAGAGATGAAAAAGTCATGTTGAAGACCTCCTTCGACTATGTAGAAGACCTCCTTTGACTATGTTGAAGACTAGCTTCGACCCAGCTTTGGGAAAATTCAACAATGAATAGTGGAGTGAAGACGACCTCCTTTGATCTCCTTCTACTATGTTGAAGACTATCTACGACTACCTTTGACTATCTTTGATTACCTTCGACTACCCTCGATTACCTACGAATAACATGCCGACCTACTACAACCTACTTCAACTAAACCTACAAATAAAAGATTTTTCCACGGCGACCTTTTTTTACTCGCGAGCATTTTTCAGCATGTTGAAAAATACACAGCGACCTCTTGAGCATGAAGGAGAGTTACAAAGACCTAGGACCTCGGGTCGACCATGCTGCGAGTACGAGTCGAGGGCAAACTCTTCTAAACTCGCCAATTAGGTCGCCGCAGTGGGACAGCCCCTTAACCTGGTGCTCATTGCACCCCACAATGAAATGGGGGCACGCGGATGGGGTTTTTGGAATGAAACTCCAAAGTAACCTGGGATCTGCTCCGAACACAAAGTCAGGATCTATAAGAGACAAAACTAAAGGCAAAACTAAAAAAAAAATCAGCCACATTTTTTCTGAAGTACTACTCTCCATATACCCCAATTCCCTTATCAGAGTGGTACAATTACAGGCTCCAAATCCCAGTAGCTAAATACAGGCAGTTCCCAAAGCCTATTCAAAGCCGCTGCATCTACAAGCCAGAAATGTCCATTTTCTGCAGTAAACCCATATCCCTCTGCAAGCATGTGAGGGATAAAGTGATTAAACCCTATTAAAGAAAGGAGTTTTAAAGAGAATTCAAACAGAGAGGGGCTGGAGAGAGGATTCTGACACAGCAGTGTCTGAAGGCTTGAGTAAGTGATAGCATTGTATAGCTGTAGAAGGGAGAGATCCCTATCAGTGGAAGGGAGTGATAGATGGGACCCTTGTCACTATAGCTTAGCTTTAAGTACTGATATAGGAAAACTGAGAGGGTTCACAGTAAAACTGGGCCAGGTCATGAGCAACTGAGCATGCTTAATAGAATAAATGAATATTACAACACACCCCTGGTCAAGAAATTGCTCATTACCATGAACATGTTTGAAACATGCAATGTATGATATGGGAGGTGCGAGGGGATGTACGGTGGGATGTACCTACAGATTGTGCACCTCCGACCCTGATTGGAGAAGGGTCCGGAGGGGAGGTTGAATGTAAGATTCTGTGTATAAAGGGGAATGATTGCTCTGGCTTCGGTGTGTCTCGAGTTGGAGAGGCACCCGGTCTGCAGACTCGTAAAATAAAGAAATCTCTTGCTTCCAAGATTTAGTCTTTGAGTATTAATTGTGAGCATAAAGGGTATCTCACAAGCACTTGGATAATTCTTTCATTTTGTTGAATAATGATCCCAGCACTCCCCATAATTAAAGTAATGGAACATAAACTTCACTCAGTCTTTAAATGAAACATTATGTTATTGTTCACCTGAATAATGCTAAATGACAAATGGATGTAGGGATCCCACTGCCCCTCATGTTTTGGAAGCATTTTGGAAATCCCCTTAGTGCCTCACATGCTATTCACAGCTGGGAAAAGCCCCACATATTGAACAAAAATACAGAAACTTCAAAAGGGACACAAATCTGTTTTACAGATTTAGTTTAGTTATACGGCATGGAAACAGGCCTCCCGGCCCACCGAGTCCGTGCCGACCAGCGATCACCTGTACACTAGTTCTATCCTATACACCAGCTTCACTAAATCAACTAACAATGGGAGAAGAGGATCAGAGCAATCTCATATTCACCTGTCTCCATAGGGCTCCCGGTAGTAAGGTTCCCGTGCCTGATAAGATCCATAATACCAGTATGGACGGTCATAATCTCTATAGTCTCTGTATCTGGGATCGTAGGCAGCCGGGTCATACCTCTCCCACTGAGCTGGGTCTGACAAGAAAATACTTTAATAGCATAAAGTGTGAAACACAAAGGCACATTTTGAGAATTCATGATTTTGAAACACATCACCAGCTTAGTACGCCTCAAAATGCTTTACAACCATGGACTACTTTTTGCTGTGTTACTGCTACTATAGAGGAAACATGGCTGTCAATTTGTCCAGCACAATCTTCCGCAAATAACCAGATATTCTTTTTGTTTAAATTTGATCAAGAAATAAATAATGGCCAGGGCCAGGAAATCGTGGGAAAACACCGATTTTCTTGAATAGTATTCTTAGCATAAGACTGTGAGGAGTTATTATTAACAAATCAGAGTTTAAAAAAACCGGAAACATCAAAAACATGCTCAGTTACCAGCAAGCAGCAAGACAAGAAGTCAGCTAGTGCTGTATAAAAACTGGCAAGCAGCACTCTAATCACCAAATGAAGGTCACTGGGGCATCTGTTAAGACTATGGAATATTAGGCAATTCTACAAACAAGAGTCCTCTGTTTGTCTCACTGTTTGTCTCACAATAAAATAACTTGCAGAAACTTGCAGAGTGGGATAAGGTGGAATAATTGAACAGGAAATGGAGAGAGCTAATGGGATAAGCACTAGTGTGGGTCTAATGATTCAAACACCTCAGCTTTATTAGCAACATTCTACAAATGTAAAATGCCACATACAGTAGTCAACCCGGGTTAAATATTAACTAGTTTCGGTTACACATTCCTTTTCTGGTTTTGGGCATATGGCAAAGTCAGCACTTCCTGGTACAAAGTCAGCATTTATTGCCACAACACTGAGCAGATGCTTCAGAATCAACTACACTGTGTATACACCAGACTATCAACAAAGGCACATACATTCCTGCCACTAAGGTAATAGGAATGAAGTTGACATATTTTCAGTACAATCACCTTTTTAATAGAATATAAAACATTTGGATTCTTTTTTTTACAATATTCAAATGCTCTCACTGCCATCAGGAATTCAACTAATATCCTTGGGGAGTCCAAAATGTTGGTCTGGTAACATAACCAATATACTATAATCACAGGCTCAGTCTGAAGAGAAAAGAATATCCTCTCACCTTAGTGATGTGGTGACAACCATAAGTAAGTGGTCCTGTTAGCCTAATTAGCCTGTTTCTACACTATGCAATCCAATACACTCTTTATTAGGCCTGAAGCACTAACAGATACAACTGCATAATATATTACATTGCATTTAGACCAAAGAATAGCCAATTAGCCTAACAGGACCACCTACTCCACTCTACCATAATTACATGGACCAACATAGTCCTTTATTCCCTCCTTCCTCACCAGCCCCCCTTAAAAATCAAACCATTTCTTCTGAATTTCCTTTTGAATTTCTTGACAATACTGAGATGATACTTATGGTACCGAAAAACTGTACTTCAAAAGGCCTTGTGGCACTTTAGCAATCTGGTCTTGTGGCTTAGGCTGACATCATATCGTTCAAAACACCAGATCTTTCTTAGAGGCAGGATCCAGTTGATTATAATATTCCCAAGAGAAGAAATACAGATAATTTTCAAAATCTAGGTTTAACCATGTCACAACATGGTGCACAGCCCAAAAAAAACTTTCTGCAGGTTGACATTATCAGTCATCTTACTTCACTGACCACCCCAATAACAACACAGGCTGTCCCACAAAATAGAAAAGGGGCCTTTTCTTACCTCTATACTGATATTGACCACTATAATAATCTGCATAGTAACCAGCATAAGCCTCTCGTCCACTCCTTCCACCGTAGGGGTCTTCGGTGTATCCTTGCCTGAGAAGATTAGCAAACAGAGGGAAAATGTTATTGAAATCCACACTGAGGATTCACATAAGGGCAGCAGAAACAACTGCTCCCGCCAACAGGTTGCTGAGACATTGATCTCATTCATTGCCGCAGCATCACACAGATCAACAAATGGATGGGTAGACACGGGGTTAAGAGGATTGTAAAAACAATTGCCCAAAGTTCAACTGGAATTTAAAAAAAAAGTGAAATTAAGGGTTCCTAACAGAATGAGAGCAGATGCTTAACATATATGGGGGGGGGGGGGTTGGTAGCGGGAAAAAATATCCAATCAATTTGACGAAGGGACTTTGACCTGAAACGTTACCCATTTCTCCTCCCTCTCTACTTGGCTGCAGTCATGGGTGTACAGGGAGTAGAGCAAAGGAACAAGTAACAACACTGAGGGGCACCGGCATGAAGGGTCAGGGTGAAGGAAATGTCTAGCGGACTGAGGTCTGCCAGTTAGAAAGTCCAGTAGGCAGTTGCTGATGGATGCTTCAAGACAAACCTACAGAAATTTGGAGAGGAGTTATTCAGCCATTACAATGTTGAGGGATATCTGTAATCAATGATTCACAGAATGTCATATTATCAAGCTGATCCAAGGCTGACTGCAATGCCAGAGAGATGGCATTCTTTATCGGCCTATCTAGTCCACTTGCAGATTGCAAGTAGACTAGATTGCTCAGAAGACTGACACAGATGTGAACCATTACCAGTCTTCCAAAGCACTTCTCACTATGGTCGATGTTAGAACGAAGGGTGGTAGTCATTGAATCAGGTCACTTTATTTTTCTTGGGTAATGGAATGAATGATGGTGGTTTCCTTGAAGCAGATGGAACCGAAAATTATTAAGTGATAGGTTGAAGATGATGGTGGTCCGTTGATTGGTGCATTATTTCAAAACCCACCCAGGGACTCCATCCAGGCCAGCTGCTTTCCAGACGTACATGGCAAGTCATGAAAGCACACAGAACAAAGAATAGTACAGTCCAGCAACAGGCCCTTCAGCCCACATGCCTGTGCAAAACACGATACCAAGAGCCTCTGACCTGTTTTGAAATTCTCCCTTGATATCATTGCAGAGATCAAGTTTGGCCGCTCTGGAAAGCCTGGGATCTGGCCTTTTGCAGAGAGCAAATCTCTATATTCATCCAAGCTTTCTGGTTAAAATGGACCTCGTTGACTTTATTGGTGTGCAGGGAAGGAATGCCAGGTTTGGAGAGTGCAATAATTAATGACTATTCAGTGATTTGGAAATGATCCCAACTGCCTGCTCATCCTTCTAGGTAGTGGAGGCAATAGCTAGTCAAGGTAACAAAAGTAACCTGTATGAGTATCAGATAAAGCTGCAGGGGTGGAAGATTGCAACCTTCACATGGTCCATCCTGTTTCGACTAATGCAATCAACCCAACGTGCACAAACAAAAGATCAGATCAAGTCAAGTCAAGAGAGGTTATTGTCATGTCCCAGATAGGATAATGAAATTCTTGCTTGCTGCAGCACAACAGTTTGTAAGCATAAATACAGAACAGTTCAGTGTGTCTATATAGCATAGACCATATATATACACATAAATAAACAGATAAAGTGCAATAGGCTGTTATAATTCAATGTTTGTTTGATGGCGAGTTTAATAGCGTGATGGCTGTGGGGAAGCAGCTGTTCCTGAACCCGGATGTACCAGATTTCAGGCTAAATAGAATAGAACAAGTTGACCTACAACTTTAGGCTGTGCACGCCATACGCAAGAAGAAGAGAAACCTGCAGTGGGCTCAGTTACAATGTCCCAGTGGATACATAATACATCGTTAATGTCAAACATGTCAATACATCATTTGGTTGTCAAGGTTCATAATCCATGAGGCGAGGAAAGATCAGATTTTTAGGGAAGGGGCAAAACAAAGAAGCAAATTAAAACATTCTAAAACAATCCTAAAGAAATCTAATAGATGCATCCACTGAAAAGCTGTCATAAGCTACTAAGAATAATAAAAAGGCTCCCTGTTATGAAGTGACAATGAGCATACCTAGAGGGGGGTCTGTCAGAGGATTGACTTGTTCTGGAGCTGGGTCGACTGGTCCTCTCCCTCTCTTGATCCTTGGAACCTGCATTATTGGCATCGTACCTGGCATACTGGACGTTGTAACGCCGGTATGGGTCGCCCTGAGGAACATGCACAATTTAAAACCTGGGTTCTGGCAACCGATCAAAGGTAACAAAATAAAACAAGTTTCAAAAACCTTCGACCAACATCAACAAAACATTAATGACTGCATCTCTTGAGTGCTCTGGCAGAACTTGCTTTGTGCAATTTACTGACCCGTTTGCTTCATCATAACATGCCCATATTTTACGTCCCGCCATACAGGTGCCTAAAGGCACAATGGGCAGTATGTAAATCAAGTTCCCTCTATTAGCCCCATTCATCTCAATCCCGATCCTCTATTCTATAGACCTCAGAAATCAACGCTGTGAGCATTTCTGACTAGCTTCTCCACACTGCCCAGCCTTGGAGCTGCTTCTTGAATCTCCCAAACGCTCCCTCAATTCTCATTTGCGATGCCACCAAATGTTCCAGTTTCAAGAAGCTTTTTCAACACCTCTTCATAAGTACCAGTGCCAAATTTAATTTGATGCCCACTGCTCTGCGAAGCATGTGCTGGTTGCGGCAGAAGAGTGGATGGAGTCCGAGGATAAAAGGCTACAGGGGTGAATAAAATAAAATATAAACATGCCCCCAACCTACCCCACCACCTCCCTTGATTATGAGCAATATATTTAACTGCCGAATAAAGTGATAACTGGATCATGGTAAAAAAAAAAAAGGCAAGCGTTCAGTTACCTGATAATATGGATGGCTGCCTCTGGAACTCATTGGTGGATAAGGCATCTGTTGACCAACTCTGGGATCCACAGGTGGGTAGGATGGATAAGGCACAGCATATGCCTGCTGAGGATCCGTGCTGTAATCCTGATACAGGTACGGATAGGGATAGGTGTAGCCCACCTGCGGCAGCCCCTGAGGGTACGGGTGCTGCAGTGGCACCTCTTGATGCGAGGGCAGCTGGGAGGCTGCTGCTGTTGTTACAGGAGCCGGAGCCACTGATTGCTGCTGTGTAGCAGGCTGGGCAGAAGCCGACTCTGGGTACCCATAGCCCACAGGTACGCCAAGACTGCTGGCCGGCACTGAGCCTGGCTGATGCTGGCCAGAGTCATGAGCCGTGGGTGGGAGGGGCGGGGGCACTGCCTGCTGCCCCGTCATTGTGGCCATCGGCTGTTGCTGCTGTTGGACATCTTTGGTGACCTGCAGATAGAAACCTGGTTTGTCATTAATGCTGAGCCCTGCCACGTACGTCTGGCAAGGAGGAAGGTGCTGTGTGGTATTATTAAGTGGCAGGGAAGCAGGTTGATTAGCATTGGCGATGGACTGATTCGGTGGAGAGCGAGGCAATGTGAAATCAAGCAGCTCACAGTTGGCGGATGACACAGGCTGATGGAAACCTGGATCTCTTACATCGTCTTTACTGATGTCACTGCGTGGCTGAAGAGCGGAGGTCGGGGCAATTATGGTTGCGGCAGGTACTCGGTTAGAGGGGGGGCTGGCAGGGGTGCTCATGTCCCTTGTTGGTGATCCTCCACCTGCAAACCTTGGGTCGAGGTGACCGTCTGCAGCCAGATTGAGCGGTGCCTGGGCAGGTGGCGATCCGAGCGCAGTGGCAAGGCCAGCAGCTGGCGGTGCAGGGCTCGCAAAGGAAACGCTTTGGCCGTCGCCTCGATCTCGCAGAGGCTGGTCGGGGCTGGACTTTGGAGCAGAGGAACTGGTCTGCAGAGGCCGAGCGAGTAGCACAGGTGGGTTTGGCGCAGCCAGAGATGGCATCAGCAGCGTGGCGTAGCTGGAACTTGCCTGGCCTTTGAGGGCTACACCTTCAGGTGCCCGAGGAGGATTCTCCATGTTGCCCACGAGCACTGGGTAGCTCGCCTCCTTGCTGCCATCTTGAGGAGGTTGGCCAACCTCAGCACATGGCTCCTTGGCTGCTGTGGGCACAGCTGGAGCAGCTAGTGCCAGCACAATCCCAGCAGTGAAGTTCGGCAGCTCGTTCTGTGCCCACAGGGTGGCAGCTGGACTCTCCGCTTTTGCACGGGCGGCGTGCATTCTCAAAGGTGTTCTCTTCTCTGACATCTCTGGCATGGGTGGCAACGCATTTTCAGGAGCCCCAGGGCCTGCATAGAGGTTTGAGCGAGTGTGCGGGATTGTGATGTTTTCCAAGTTGTCGGGTGGTTGTTCTAGGTTGCCTGGGGAGATGTCTGATGCAGCTTGCTGCTGCCCCGCAGTGCTGACTGCAGCCTGGCCGAGCTCCATCACTATGTTTGCTTGATCCACTTCCGCACCTTTGACTGCGAACTGTCCGTGTGACCTCACAGGCTCAAACGAGCTGTTGGCGCTGGCTTGGAAGGTGGCCATCGGCTTTGGAGATGTGGGATTGGTGGGATGCGGCAACTGGCTGTAATACATAGTCCGCCCAGCGCTCGCTGCCTCCCTGCCCGGATAGGAGGGGTCCTGACAGAGTGGAGAAGTGTCTATCTGCTCAAAGAAGCAGGAGGCGGCATCGGTCGGTGGCTTCCCGATCTCCTGCTGGATGAAAGTGTTCGGCGGAAGTTGGGAGCGCCGCAGACTTGAGCCGCTGCTGTGACTGGTGCTGCTGTGGTTCGAGGAGATGCTGTCCGATCGCAGAGGGTGAGGTGTCACGTCCGGGGTCTCCTGATTCACAGATGGTCCGCCTGCTGTTCCAATATTTTTGGTGACATGCTGTCCCTGGTTTGCCAAGCCAGGCATGGGCTGGAATCCCACAGAGATCCTGTCAGGTTCACTGGGCAACACTTCCTGGTTTGGTGCAAATTCAGAATTCTCGTCATTTTCCAGTGTCAGCCCATCCCCACCACGCTGAGGCATAGTGGGATCCTTCATCTCAGCAGGGCCTCCAGAACTCTGGCTGTAAACACCGTATGGGGCAGGTGGTGGGGGAAGGAAGCCCTGGGCTTCAACACCAGATGCCCGACCCACTGCCTGCTGCCCTGACTCTGGAGGGGGCAATCCACTGAAGAACAGCCCTTGACTTGGCTGAAAGGCATCTCCAGTCGCAACATCAGCTCCACGCTGAAAGTTGCTTGCCAGGGTTTCTTTATTCTCTACCTCGCCCCCTTTGAAAAACATAGAAACAGTACCTGGGTCAGAGTCTGGGGGGTGGCCTGATTGTGGGGGGAGACTGTCGGGTCTCGTAGATTGCTGAGGACATGGTTCTCGTGGGAAACTGTGTGCCCAGTCCTCTGGGTGGGCCAAGCCAGCGCCTGGGAAATTTTGTTGGTGCTGGGTCGGGTGGTGGAAAGGAGGTGGCCGACTACTGTCCTTGCGCTCTCCTCCAGCGAACTGGGCAAAAGACTCTGGCGGTGGATGCTGCTGCTGGCAGAAGCTGCCAGGAGGCTGGTTTTGGTGAGCTGGAAAAGGTGGCAGCTGGGCTGAAGAGCAGTAACTGCCGAAGCCTTGCGTCTGGGGGTCACTGGGTTGAAAGTAGTTTTGGACGGAGGGAGGCCGACTGCCATGACTCGCCACCCACTGGGAGGAAGTGCTTGGCTGGAGCTGAGGTGAGAAAGCCGGTGCGCCGGGAGGAAAAGGAAGTGGTTCTTGCCCGTGGGAGTTCCTTGCTTGGGAAGGGGTCGCGCCGTGACGTGGCCCAAACTCGCCGCCTTCTGGCCCTAGCCCCGTGTGAAAGTACGAAGGCTCGGGGGGTAGGCCCTGCCCGGCGTCGGGAGGGGACGCGGGGAAGAACTGGCCATCGCCAAAGCGTGACATCGGGGCAAGAGGAGCCGGTGCACCACATGGTTCTGATCGCTCACCCGGTGCAGTGGACGGCCCGGGAAATGGCCCTTGTGGGTTGTGCACAGTGTCTGCGGGCCACTGATGTGGAGCGTGGCTCCCATCTTGCTGACTCGACAAAGGTGGAGGGAGCAGCTGGCCTCCGCTGTTGGCGCCGTGCGGTGCTGCCAAGTCACCGGGGTGGTTGGGCCGACTCAGTCCAAAAGGATCGGTGACCGGTGGTAGCGGGGCTCCGGAGAGCGGCGTGTTGGGCCGTCTGAAAGGGGTGTTGCGGCGAAAGACATTGGGGGTGCCCCCGCTTGGTGGGGCTCCTGCAGCATTGGCGACTCCTGGCGATGATCTCGAGGGTGGTGGCTGCATGGCCAGGCTCTGCATCAAGGCTGGCGCAGCTCAAAACCTGTTCTCCAGGGGGTAGCAGGGGCGTCAGTCGTTCAGTGCCTGTGGGGGAGAGAGACCGACAGTGAGAGATAGTCACTTTTCAGGTTCAGAGAGACAGACCGTTACTTCTCATGTGCACAGAGATTTTCAATTGAAAACTGCCACCAACTGGAGTTTGAAACTGAACATGAAGTTCAAGTAAAATATGTGAAAAATATTCTCACAACCTCAAGACTTAAGAGACACAAAAAGTTGCAGATGCTGAACCTTGAGCACAAACAAACTGCTGGAGGAACAGCGGATCAAGCAGCCCGGGGAAGGAAAGCAGACAACGTCGTCAATATATTATTGACTTGAAATGTCAGTCCACCTGGTCCAAGCCAACCACCGATCACCGTTCACACTAGGTCAACGTTATCCCAGTGTCTCATCCACTAGGGGCAATTTACAGAGGCCAATTAAGCCACAAATCTTTGGGATATGGAGGAGACTGGAATACCGCGGTTTCAGGAAAATCGTGCAAACTCCACAGATAGTACTCGAGGTCAAGATCAAACCCAAGTCTCTGATGCTGAGGAGCAACGGCTCTACCAGCTGCGGAACTGCGCTTTGGTTCAGGAAGTGTGCAGTTCTGTCATTTTAATTCCAAGTTGAATTATCTAATTTACCGGATCTAAAATACTTTGCTACTTTGGCACATTCGCTCATCATGCTGGAAAGAGTGCAGAGATTTACGAGAATGTTGCCAAGACTCGAGGGCATGAGCAATAGGGAGAGGTTTGGCAGGCTACGACTTTATACCTTAGAGCGCAGAAAGCTAAAGGGTGATCTTATAGAGGTGTATAAAATCATGGGGAATAGACAGGATAAATGCAGAGTTTTATATCAAGGGTAACATTTTCACTCGGACGTGGCGGGTATGTGGATTGAGCCACCAGAGGAGGTATTTGAGACAAGTACTATAACACCATTTAAACACTTGGACAGGATCATGGATAGGAAATGGTTAAAGAGATATGGGCCAAAGATGGGCAAGTGGAACTTGCTTGGATGGGGCATCATGGTTGGCATCCTGTTCCTGTGCTGCAAGACTCAATTATTTAAGACGTCTTTCTAAATTGATGCTTCCATTCATATCACACACAATGCCATCTACCTTTGCAAAATCTGATATTTATCCTTCAACCGACTCCAATATACAATGTAATAACAAGGAGCTGCAGACGCTGGTTTATATCAAAGATAGACACAAACGCTGGAATAATTCAGCGGCTCAGGCACTGACCCACGCGTCACCTATCCATTTTCTCCAGAGATACAGCCTAACCGCAGTTACTCCAGCATTTTGTGTCTATCTTCAATTGACAATCAATTGAAGATAGACACAATACCCGTTTAAAGTCATAAGTGATAGGAGCAGAATTAGACCATCCATTCGGCCCATCAACGCCATACACCTCTGCACATCGATGGAGCTGATGTGGAAAGGGTCAGCAATGTGAAGTTCCTAGGACTCCACCTGTCAGATGACCTGACATCCACGACCAACACCACAGCACTGGTCAAGAGAGCCCAGCAGCAACTACACCCTCTCCGAAGACTACGGAAAGCAGGTCTCCCCACTGCACACCTACGAACTTTTTATAGGGGGACAATCGAGAGCACATTAACCTACGGCATCACCTCCTGGTTCGGGAGCTGTAAGGCGTACGAACGGCACCAACTGGACAGGATTGTGACCGCCAGCAGGATTATTGGGTGCTCACTCCCTTTATTGCTGGACTATACATATGAGATGTATTGCCATCTCTATCATCAAAGACCGCCCAGCACAGGATTATGGCTTCTTCCCGCAGGCAATTAGACTGATAAACGGACTTTGCCGCCTGCCAAAGTATCGCGCACCAAACACCGACCTGGACACACTGAAGCAGAGCCATTGTCGAGCCACTGCCGATCGGAACTCGTGATATATGTACTTTTATTCTTTATTTCTATTTATTTTTTATCACACACTGAATGGACACTGGTTGAGAAACGCTTTTTCGTTTTCCTCTGGGTATGTAAATACTCAGAAAAATGATAATAAAGATATACAATACAATACAAGTCAACTATGCCATTCAATCATGGCTGATCTATCTCTCCCTCTTAACCCCATTCTCCTTCCTTCTCCCCATAACCCAACACCCGTACTAATCAAGAAGTTTAAATTGGAACGTGTATAAAAATTAATAACCACTTTTATCACACTGGCTGCCAAGAGTAAACTCAACATTATTGGGTACGAGTACAAAAGATGCCACAAATATGGTGGTGTAGAAATTAATCCAAACTAGCATGTCCACAGGATCAAAATGAAACTGGGACTGCAGAATCAGAAACATTTTCAGCACGGACAACTTACAGGGTTGTGTAGTGCCCACTACATTCTGCTCTCTGCAGAGGGATACAACTTTGTACTAATGAAAATCTGCCAGCTTACCCATCGAAACCAGTGACTCATTCTTACATCAATCCACTGTTCAAAGCATCCATGGAATTAATTTTTTACAAAACTGAAATACACCAAATAAGTTCCATCAGTTAATGTGTATTTTAGAACAAAGCAACACAGCACAGTACTGCAATCTCACTAGTGGAACAACACAGCACAATTGTTCTTTGAAACCTCACGGGTGGAATGGAAAATGCATTTTACAATCGATCTCATCATAATAGGGTTCAGGGTTCAGCGCCCCTGGTGAAACACTAGGGGTACCGCACAATTGGCAGCCCCGTCTACAGTCTGTCTGTTTTGTCATCTTTGTTATTTTCAGTATTTTTAAAAGTTTGTGTTAATGTTCTCTGGTTTGTTTTATGTGGGGGAAGGGGGAAACATTTTTTTTTTTCCAATCTCTTACCTTGCCGGAGATGCGATTGTTTCCCGGGCTGTATCTCCGGTCGCTCTGTGGCCTAACATCGTGCAGCTGGAGGCCTCGCTCGGGACTGACATTGAGCCCCATCGCCGGGCATGGATTTACCATCGGGGCCGACCCCCAAGCTTGCCTGGGATCGACGCTCCAACTGCGGCCTGCGGACTTTACATTGAGAGCTCGCTAAATTATAGTAAATCTGACTTCTCTCCTTCCCATTTACTGCACTGCATATCAGTTCACAACCTAAAATATTCATGTGTCCTTGCAAAGTAGCAAATACTTCTTCCCCCCCACGAAATGCTTGCAGCATCATGAATCTGACATTCCATATATTTTATATATGCTCTGTGTTTTAAAAGGATGTGCCCACTGACATCCAACTGAAAAGGGCTCAAAATGGCACGCAACTAGGTGGAGCAGGTAGTGAGAAGAAGAGGGTCATCTGGACGGTGGTGATGATACAACTCACTAGCCTCAACCAATTTCTTCTAATTATTTTCAGCCCATCTGAAAACATTTATATTGCTTTGAAAACAACCCTAACCCCTCTTCTTTCCATGCCCAAAACAGTGAGAGATGATTTTTCTCACTTCTAATAGATTTATCTCGTATTTTTACGGCAGTGTTGGAATCTACAAGCTAAAAGGTTCCTTCATGTTCTATACAATCTTAAAACTTCAATTGAGTCTCTTAAAAGCCATCATCTTTCCAAAGCAGCAACAGGTACGCTTTTTCCTGATAGTTCTTTTTTTTTTTTTTTTTAAATTGGAGCTCAGCTATTATTCTCTTTGATGCATTCTCTCCGGGGTCAGTATTTTCACATGCAATGAGACCAGTCCATGCGTTTTGAACTTTTGTGATGACCTGGTGTGGAACACCTCATCCTGGGAGCAGATGCGGCGTACCAGGGCCCCATCCCCGACCTCTACCACCGTTACATCGACGACTGCTTTGGTGTCACCTCCTGCAACCACACACAATTGACTGACTTCATCCATTTCACCACCAACTTCCATCCGGCACTCAAATACACTTGGACCATTTCCGACATTTCTCTACCATTCCTTGACCTCACCATCTCTATTGCAGGTGATACACTCCTGACCGACATCCACTACAAACCAACTAACTCCCACAGCTACCTGGACTACTCTTCCTCCCACCCCTGTTTCCTGTAAGGACTCCATCCCCTATTCCCAATTCCTCCGTCTACGCCGCATCTGCTCCCAGGATGAGGTGTTCCACACTAGGTCATCACAAAGGTCCTCATTCTTCAGAGAACGGGGATTCCCCTCCCCCACTATAGATGAGGCTCGCACCAGGGTCTCCTCCATACCCCGCAACACTGTCCTCTCTCCCCATTCCCCCACTCGCAACAAGAGCAGAGTCCCCCAGGTCCTCACCTTTCACCCCACCAGCCGGCACATACAACACATAGTCCTCAGCCAGTATCGCCTCCTCCAACGTGACCCCTTCACTCGCCACATCTTCCAATCTCCCCCCGTCTGCCTTCCGCAAAGACCGCTCCCTCCGCAACTCCCTTGTCCATTCTTCCCTTCCCTCCCGCTCCACCCCTTCCCCGGGCACTTTCCCTTGCAACCGCAAGAGATGCTACACTTGTCTCTTCACCTCCCCCCTCCACTCCTTTCAGGGACCCAAGCAGTCCTTCCAGGTCCGACAGAGGTTCACCTGCACCTCCTCCAACCTCATCTATTACATCTGCTGCTCCAGATGCCAGCTGATCTATATCGGTAAGACCAAGCGGAGGCTTGGCGATCGCTTCGCCGAACACCTCCGCTCGGTCCGCAATAACCAACCCGACCTCCCGGTGGCTCAGCACTTCAACTCCCCCTCCCATTCCGTATCCACGGCCAGAGTGAACAACACCGCCAGTTGGAGGAACAGCACCTCATTCCGCTTGGGGAGTGTGCATCCTCTGGGCTTGAACATTGAATTTTCTTAATTCTGTTAACCCTTGCTGTCCTCCCCTTCCCACCTCTCCCTCAGCCCTCGGGCCCTGGCATTCCCTCTCTCTCTCTCTCTTCCCCACCCAAGTCGCACTAGCTTCTCATTTTCACACTACAAACAGCTTACAATGGCCTGTTTCCTTTATCATCAATACTTTTTTGCATATCTTTCATTCATTGTTCTTTATCTCTCCACATCACCGTCTATATTTCTCGTTTCCCTGATCCCTAACCAGTCAGAAGAAGGGTCTCGACCCGAAACGTTGCCTATCTCCTTTGCTCCTTAGATGCTGCTGCATCCGCTGAGTTTCTCCAGCCTTTTGTGTATCCTCGATTCTCCAGCATCTGCAGTTCCTTCTTTAACAGGTAAATTAATGATCATATTTGCACACAGGAATACATGGCAGTACTTCAAGCAAAGGGCTATATGGCAATGAATCTCACCACGAAAATGAAAATGAAAACACAGGAGAAAGATGACAGCGAGGAGCGGACAGGCGCGTGAGAGAAAGAAGACAGCAAAGGTTAGGGCATGGGAGAAAGGACGGTGAGGGAGGGGATGAGAAAGAGAGAGGATGGCGAGGAGGGTGCAAGAAGAAAGGATTGCGGGGAGAAAAGAGACAGTGAAGGGGCGTGCAAGAGAAATAGGATGGCGAGGAAGGATGGGGAGCAAGAGCAAAAGAGGACGATGAGGGGAACAAGAGAAAGAAAGGATAGCAAGGTGGGGAAGATAAAAAAAGGAGGGGGCAAGGAAGAAGGAGGGCACAAGAGACGGATGATGGTGAGGTGCGAGAGCAAGGATGATGGGGAGAGGATGGCAAGGGGGGGTTCAAGAGAAAGATGAAGGGGAAGATGTGTGGACAAGAGGAGATGGGGAATGAGAATGGGGGGGGGGAAAGAAAACAGGATTGAGAAAGAGAAAGAGCAAGAGCAATCATATGCTGTAGCCTGGCTCTCACACAGGTCCAACAAAGGTCCAACAACTAAAACAAAGCATCTCCCAGTCCAGAAACAATCTGCCAACTGTTCAAATAATCAAACGCCGTCACTGAGCTGCACCCATCCTGACTGATATATTACATACTGCTGGCTTGCCCGGATATCCTGCATTGTAAACACAGCCAGGATTTCAGCCCAGCATCGATGGAATGTGTGTAAATAAAACAAACTAAGATGATACAATCCAGGTTGATATGTAGCACCATTATGACGAATCAGATTACACTGTATGCAACCAGGTACTTCCCATTAAATAAAGCAAGTTTCACTAGTTTAAAATTTATTTTACCATCCATAAATAATTTAAGAATTTTAAGGCTTGACAAATGCCATTTGCACAACAATACGCAACTATGCTACTGTAGGAGCCAAGATTCTTCATCAGTACATCTTTCTCACTAAGTCTGCATATGTTGTATCTTACAATAATTGTTCTGGTTAGCTCAAAACTCTAGTTTTTGCACTAGATTTCAACAAAAGTAAAATATATATATATTCATCTAATTCCTAGTTTATATGTTAGAAGACAGACATTGTCCCAACTATATCCTGTATCTGTTCAGCTCAATTGTAATAGACACAAAATGCTAGGGTACCTCAGCGGGACAGACAGCATCTATGGAGAGAAGGAATGGGTGACGTTTCAGGTCGAGACTCTTCTTCAAACTGATTTCACATCTGAAGGTTCTCGAAACAAAACGTTACCCATTCCTTCTCTCTCGAAATGCTGCCTGTCCCACTGAGGTACTCTAGCATTTTGTGTCTATCTTCGTTTTAAACCAGCATCTGCAGTTCTTTCCTACATCGCTTGATTGGCTTTTCGCTGATTGGATAGCACGCACCAAAAAAGCTTTCCACTGTACATCAATACACATGGCAATACTTCAGAGATAACAGGCCCTTCGGCCCACCGTGTCCACACCGACCAACGATCACCCAGTACAATAGCACTAACCTAAATACTAGGGTGTAAATTTACAATTTACAGAGGCCAATTAACATACAATCCTGTACGTCTTTGGAATGTTGGAGGAAACTGGAGCACCTGGAGAAAACCCAAATGGTCACAGGGAGAGCGTACAAACTCGGTACAAACAGCACCCGTAGTCAGGATCGAACCCGGGTCTCTGGCGCTGTAAGGCAGCAACTCTGCCGCTATGCTACTGTGCCGCCCAATAATAAACTAAACTGTCACAAACAAAGGATTGCAGATGCTGGTTAATACACAACAGGACACCAATTGCTGGAGTAATTCAGCAGGTCAGGCTGTATCTCTGGAGAACATGGATAGAGTACGCTTCGGGTTGAGACCCTTTTTCAGGCTTATCAGTTTGAAGAGGGTCTTGATCCGAAAAGTCATCAATCCAGATGCTGCCTGACCCACAGAGTTACTCCAGCACTTTGTGTTCCAAATGTTTACATCTTCTACTCTAAATGTCTTGTTTATAAGAGCAAGTAATATAGCAGAACAAGCAAACACCAAACAAGAACCGTTGACGACACGGAATCACAAAGAAATATTAACACTGGTGACTAATGCACAACTTAAAATAAAAAGAGGAAAGCATAGAAACATGCTACACAGCTATACACAGAGCTGTAGTTTAATTGCTTTACTCTTCTGTTGAATGCATAGAAAGCCTAAATACCGAGGCAATGACCTAACCATGATAAAACAGAAAATGCTGGAAACACCCAGCGTATCAAAATGCACTTGCGGAAAGAAACGGTTAATGTTTCAAATCTCTCAACCATGAGCAGCATCACAGCAGAGTCCAATCCCATCTTCAACACCACCTCTATAGTGTGGCATATTCTGATCTCAGTCATTAGTTATTTATTTCAAGACAAGTTTGGCCAATTTACTTACAAACCCATTCACTCAATGAGACCAATTTAAGCTTCTCTGTTGCTGAAAACCAAATTAAACATTCAGAAGCTGATAAAAAACAAATGGCACTCAGCGCCCATAGGCAGAGAACATTATTGGTTGATGACTCCTCCACAGAACTGGGGAAAAAGCAAAAAGCTGATAACTTGTTTTTAACGGGGGGGGGGGGGGGGGGGGTAAGGTGGTGAAGCATTATGATAGGGTGGGGGTAGGATTGGTGAGGCATAATGATGCAGATAACATGTGGTTAACAGATTAATAAAGGGTTAGATAAAATAAACACACTAAAGGCAAGTCAAAGTTATGGAAAATGCCCAGATCAGAAAGTATCAGTGCAGAAAGAAATTGAGTTCATAACATAAATGGATAGCCTTTACATACTTTACATAACTGGTGGTCCTGATATGAACAAGGAAAGCAAGTTACATGAAATTGTTAAATTCAATATTAGGTCTTAAAGACTGCAACATGTCCCGGCAGAAGAAGAGGTGCTGATCCTCAACCTTTCATTGGAACAGTGCAGGAAGCCACAGACAGATAGGCCAAAGTGGGAGCAGGATAGAGAATTAAAATGACAGCCAACTAAAAGCAGAGGGTTACAACAGTGGACCGAACAAATGTGTTCTGCAAAGCAATCACCCAGCCAACATTTTATTTCTTGAATATAGAGGCAACCACATCCTCAGCAGTGAGTGCAAAACACTAAATTGGAAATGCTAGATTCCTGACTGTCATCTTAAGTACAAAGCTCCTCTTGGGAGCACATATACCAACAGAGCAGCTTAAAACCAGAAATTTCAAAGCTGTGCAGCATTTTGGCTTTATAGAAAACTCATTACAGCCTCTTGTCAAATCCTGCCTATCCTGTGCAGAAACAAAAAGCAAGATACATTTAGAACTAAAAGGCATTTCCCATTTGGATTCAAGTGAATGCAAAACACTAAATTTGGAAATTTAGTACAAATTTCCTCTTGGTGGCAGATTTAGATTTTAGGAAAGATACATTTGGATCCGATAGGCAATTCCCAATTTGATTTCATTTAAGCCTTTGCTGAATCCACAAACAAACATTCCCTTGGTGAGCTATTTATAGAATCATAGCTTTCTCTTCATCTGACAGCATAATCATTCCGCACGGAAGACCATTTAGCCTCACATGATTCCAGCAGTTTTCCTGGAAATATTCAGTTGCTCCTACTCCCAATCTTTGCAAGTATTTATACAAAATTACCTTCAGCACGTCAATTTTTAATATGCTCCCATCATTTCATGCAGTGAGCCAAAGATGACAACACAATGAAAATACCATCTACCCTCTAATCCTTTTGCAACTTATGCAAAACCTCCTGCTGACAGCAACTATTTCTCCTTATTCACTATCAAAATGCCTGGGAACATTCTATACTTTAAGGAAAACACACAACTCTTCTATCTTACCAGATAACTAAAATCACTTACTATGGAGCCATTCCAATAAATCTCCTTTGCAACCCAAGTAGGCCTTGATGTACTTCCCAAAAGAACCAGAATTAGATCTTTCTAATTAGATCCCGGCTCCCAGGATGTACCATTCCATGGAGCCAAACGAAAAAAGACCCATCAGGTCAACCCCAAAGACCGGAGAGTCAAGGAGGAGAGAGCCACTGGAAACAACAGACAGAAGAAGTGGGCTGGTGGGATCGGGTTATTCGAGTCTCTAGCGCCTTCGAGGTCAGCTGCCGCAGGCGCCCTCAGGACACAGATGTGGTCGGGTGAGGAGATGCACGTCAGTTTGTGGGCTGAGCCAGTCGAGGGCGACGGCGGAGACACTGCGATAGCCTGAGGTTTATCTGAATCGGGAGCTGCTCCAGTACAAAGTGCACGTGGACCAGGCTTTGGGATTTTTGTAAACGGCGCTAAAATATAGAGACTCGTACATGCATGATCCTAAGCAAAAAGCATTTTACTGTGCAGTGCACGTGACAATAAAGCACCATTGAACTAGTGTCTAGTAATGCCATCAGCCAGCTTTGCCTCACTTTCATCACTAGCACCCAGCCATACAGACTAAGCTCCATGCTCATGCCAAAACCATGAAGAAACGTCTGTGCAGAAGTAGTCTTTGGCAATATTGGAAGATGATCCCAAAGGCAAGAGAATGCAAGAAGATAGACAAAGGAAATAAAGGACAAAGCTGGCATATGGTATCCTTCTGTGTTTGCATTTACATAATTAATAGTGTAGTTCTAAAAAGCATCGAGTCCAAATATCCTCAAGGTAATGAAGGTAGTGTACATAATACTGATCTCCATTAGCTAGGGCACAGAATACAACGTTATGGCACAAGTTGATAAAACATTGATTAGACCATGACTGGAATACTCCGAGCAGTTCTGGTTATTGCACAAAGAAAGGGTATGACTGCAGAGAAGATTCATCAAGATGCTGCCTCATTGACAACGATGAGTCGGCCTACAGGGAGGAGGTTCAGCTCCTAACAGCATGCCGACAATAACCTGGCCCTCAACTCCAAGAAGACCAAGGAGCTCATTGTGGACTTCAGGAGATCGAGAGGCTGCACACACAACCCCATCCATATCAACGGCACGGAGGTTGAACGCGTCTCCAGCTTCAGGTTCCTGGGGGTCAACATCTCCGATGACCCCTCCTGGACCCACAACACATCCTCGCTGATCAAGAAGGCTCACCAGCGTCTCTTCTTCCTGAGGAGACTTAAGAAGGTCCACCTGTCTCCCCAGATTCTAGTGAACTTCTACTGCTGCACCATCGAGAGCATCCTTACCAACTGCATCACAGTATGGTATGGTAACTGCACTGTCACCGACCGGAAAGCACTGTAGAGGGTGGTGAAGATCACCCAACGCATCACAGGCTCCTCACTCCCCTCCATTGAGTCTGTCTATAGTAAACGATGCCTGCGCAGGGCGCACAGCATCGCCAGGGACAGCTCACACCCCAACCATAGACTGTTTACCCTCCTCCCATCTAGGAGACACTACTGGTCCCTCCGCTGTCGTACCAGCAGGCTCAAGAACAGCTTCTTCCCTGCGGCTGTCACACTTCTCAATGCTGCATCTCAATACTGCCTGTCTCCACCCCTCCCCCCCCCCCCACCGGGACTATCCAATCACCAGCAAATTGCACGGATACCACTGTATATGTATAGATGTATATACTCATACTACTGCGCAATTCCTTGTTTATTCGTAAGTTCGCCCTTTATGGAGATACCAACTGCATTTTGTTGTCTCTGTATTGCACACTGCACAATGACAATTAAAGATTGAATTGAATTGAATAATGAGAGATTGGACAGGCTGCTGTGTTTTCCATGGAGCAGGTGAGGATGAGGAGGGACTGGATTGATATATAAAAGTATGAGTGGCATAGACAAGGGAGATAATAAGAAATGTTTTCGTCATAGCAAAGGTGTTAAAAACACTTAGATGTAGGTTTACAATGAGGGCATCTGTGTGGATTTCATGTCTCTCCTAATTGTATATGCCTCATTACATACTTTGTATTGAAATGGTATATAGATGAGCACTTGAATTGCAAAGGCATCAAAGGCTCATGGACCAAGTGCTGGCAAATGAGATTAGCATAGAACAGTAATTGATGATTGGCACAGACATGGTGGCCCAAGTGGCCTTTTGCTCTGCTGTATGACTGAAATTTAGTTTACTTTAAGTGAAATGATTTGCTATCCACAAAATTAGTGACACTTCAAAAAGTGAAAAAGTACTTCATATCTAAAACACCTTGCAATTCCCAGAAGTTATTAAAAATCTGTATGAATACACATTTCCTTCCCTTGCATTAATTTGCTCCTGTTGCAAACTGAGCAGTCAAAAGAACAATCACCTTGGTGGTCAGAGTACTAAAAATTGCAAGACTGAAGTGAAGTGATAAAATGTCACCAGGGTACATCCAGCTTGGTCTTGGGTGATTTGGGGATGGTTTAGGAGATTGTGATACCAGCACACCTCAAAAGGCTACCACCATCACCTTTTCAGATCAACTACATGATGGATAATAAACAACTGGTTTTGCCAGCAATGCAGCAATATCCCAAGAATATATTAAACCAAAGTCCCAGATTAAAAGAGATTAAGTAGAAATTGACAAAAGGACAAACACGTTTTTAATACCAAGCAAATGTTTTTAAAATGAGATGCGTGCACTGCCTTGTGCAATACTGAGCCAGTCAGGCAAGGACGATCCAGCCAGTGCTGAGCTGGCAGTTCACAAGTTAAGGGTGTTACAGGTGACATCAGTGTGAAAAATATATTAATGAAAAAAAGAGACAATTTTGCTGCTCTCAACATATGCTGCTAGAATAAAATATGCACAGGGGGCAGATTGGTAATCAACAGCAACACGGGATTAAAGGGTCTGATGGCTCTCTCCTGCTTCTG
This sequence comes from Okamejei kenojei, assembly GCA_035221665.1. NCBI lineage: Eukaryota > Metazoa > Chordata > Chondrichthyes > Rajiformes > Rajidae > Okamejei > Okamejei kenojei. The sequence continues at coordinate 23,964,365 of CM069163.1, forward strand.
TTTGTATTCTTATATCCTGCTCCAGCTGAAACCCACTCCCAGAGTAACCAGTTCACAACAACTGGGCTACTAGTACCAATTTCAATCCACTACAAGTCACAGCATTCTGTAAAATATACTAAAGATCACAGAAACATCAAGACATTGTACTCCTCTGATTCCATCTGACTGATCGAAATTTCACCTTAAAGATCATCCATTTCCCCTGCTCCAAGTACACGTTTGTTCCTGCATCAGAAACAATAGTTGGCCAGCGTTTTAAGCCCATTGAAATGTCAAAGTTAATTATATATTAACTCTTTTCACTTTTCCAAAGTTCCATGTTACAATTAAACATCTATCAATGCCAGTTAAAGACTGACAACTTCCCTCACAATAACATGATAAAAATGCCTTTCATCTGTAAGAAACGTAATGAGCAATGAATAATCAGCTGGGAGAAATAGAAAAGATTACGTGGCATTGAATCATAAAAATTAATAAATAATAAAGGATGTTGTGTGATGAATAAAAATTCACAAGGACAAAGATAACTTCCTAGTCCTTCAAATGCCATCATAAAATATTTTACATTACTCCGAGTGCAGTCCAGGCTTCGGTTTAATTTTGTTCAAAAAATATTAGCCCCAATTGTGCACTGCTTCCTGAACACTGCAGTGCAGATCATCTTGAATTATGAGAAATCTGTAAAGCTGTGTTTAAACTCGCAATCCCTTCACATGCTACTCACTCTGCTGCAGTTGACAATCAAATAGCCTTTGCATGCATGATCAAGCGAATGTGCAATGTTCAAAGGTTTGAACTGTGTGCAGACAGTTTTAATACAGCCCATAAAACAGGTCAGTGTCAGAAAGTGACTGACAGTAGGGAGAAAAATAGATGAAATAAAATGAAAGGATAACAAGTATATTCCGAGGCTGTAGCTACCAATCTGAGCCCCAATTTCCAAATCTCCACCCCATTACAGTAAGTAAAAATCTGAAAATCTCAAATAAAAACAGAAAATGCTCGAAAGAGTCAGCAGGTCAGGCTGCATCTGTGGAAGGAGAAACAGATAACGTTTCAGGTCGAAGACTATTCCCCTTGGCCGACTTGTTGAATGTTTTCAACATTTTCGGTTTACTCCCCAGTCAGACCTACGTAACACACGGCCAACTACCATCCCTCCCCTGCAAAAACACCTAAAGCTTTGCAACTTCCAATCTTAATTTAGTTCAGACCTTGCCCCTTGCATTTTACCATCAGCCTTTGCCCTGTTGGCCACCTCCTTCAACAAACCAGGCAGTCATTCCCACAGGGAGCGAATGAGTGAGGGACCTGGGTCACTGTCAAGAGTGTTTTATTGTCATATGTCCCAGATAGAACAATGAAATTCTTACTTGCAGTAGCACAACAGAATAAGTAAACATAGGACACTGTAAACAGTATAAACAAGAAAAAGTTGTGTATATGGACATACACTCACACACAAAACATACACATATATATGCACATACATTACAAACACATATATATGCACACACATTATATACACACATATATACATACACATATAAACATACACACACACACACATATATATATATATACATACATACACATGAAAGACAAACAATAACTGCAAAATGACAAAACCAATGCCAGCAAGTGTATGTATTTATGAGCTTATTTGGAGGTTGTAGTGTTTAATAGCCTGATGGCTGTGGGGAAGCACCTGTTCCTGAACCCGGACGTAGCAGTTTGCGGTGCTCCTGTACCTTCTTCCCGATGGCTGTGGTGAAATGATTGTATGGCCAGGGTGGGCGGTGTGGGCCTCTAATGATGCTGGCTGCCTTTTTGAGACAGCGACTTCTGCAAATCCCTTCGATGTTGGCCGCCGAACCCCCGGCTTCCACCCTCCCCACCAGGCCTACACATGACAGCCTCCCACCACCTCAATCGAGATGTCATCAGTCTGACCGCCGCCACCTCCTCCTCCTCCGCTTGCCGCAAGACACTCCGGCACAGGAGGGACGCGTCCTCACCTGGTCCAGCGCTGGGATCGAGCGGCTCCGCTCCGCGCCGTTACTGAGCCGACCGAGCGGACAACCGGCGCCATCTTCACTCGCCAAGCGGCGACGTGTACATCGTGACGTCACGCGCCGGGTTTACGTCGCGCGCGCCCGCCCGCCCGCCCGTCGTCGGGTACGTCGTGACGTTACGCACGCCCGGCGTCGTGGCGTCATCATTCCCCCCCTCCCCCCCCTCCCAACCGCCATTCCCAAACGAAGGGAAAGATCTTTCCAGAAAAGGTTTTTTTTTGTTTGTTTTGTTTTCTCTGCAAACTATTTACGCGACTGTTTGGTACAAGATCGTCAAATTATGAGGGCACCATTTTTGTAAGTAAAGTCGGCGCTCGAAGACTTCGGAGTTTCCGTGACGGAATTAGCCGAAGTGAAGCACGAAGTCATCAACGTCATGTCAATAGACAATAGACAATAGGTGCAGGAGTAGTAAGCAAGCAAGTACGTTTATTGGTCAAATATCCACATACAAGGAATTTGCCTTGGTGCTCCGCCCACAAGTAACAACGTGACATACAGTGACAGTTACGAATGAATCAGAAAACACTAAACATTAATAATAATAAAACGTTAATAAGTGCAGGAGTAGGCCATTCTGCCCATTCGGGCCAGCACCACCATTCACGGTCATCCCCAATCAGTACCCCGTTCCTGCCTTCTCCCCATACCCCCTGACTCCACTATCTTTACGAGCCCTATCTAGCTCTCTCTTGAAAGCATCCAGAGAACCGGCCTCCACCACCCTCTGAGGTAGAGAATGCCACAGATTCACCACTCTCTGTGAGAAACAGTGTTTCCTCGTCTCCGTTCTAAATGGCTTACCCCTTATTCTTAAAATATGGCCCCTGGTTCTGGACTCCCCCAACATCGGGAACATGTTTCCTCCCTCTAGCGTGTGCAAGACCTTAACAATCTTATATGTTGCATTGAGATATCCTCTCATCCTTCTAAACTCCAGAGTGTACAAGCCCAGCTGCTCCATTCTCTCAGCATATGATAGTCCCGCCATCCCGGGAATTAACCTTGTAACTTGTCCTGATATCTTGGCTCAGAGCAGGAGCCAGTGCCCTTGGTCTCTGGCCCACGTCTCCTCTTGAAGTATTTAGAAACATAGAAAATAGCTGCAGGAGGAGGCCATTCGGCCCTTTGAGCCAGCCATTCATTGTGATCATGGCTGATCGTCCCCTATCAATAACCCGTGCCTGCCTTCTCCCCATATCCCTTGACTCCACTAGCCCCTAGTGTTCTATCTAACTCTCTTTTAAATCCATCCAGTGACTTGGCCTCCACTGCCCTCTGTGGCAGGGAATTCCATAAATTCACAACTCTCTGGGTGAAAACGTTTTTTCTCACTTCAGTCTTAAATGACCTCCCCTTTATTCTAAGACTGTCGCCCAACGTTGGGAACATTTTTCCTGCATCTAGCTTGTCCAGTCCTTTTATAATTTTATGTGTTTCTATCAGATCCCCCCTCATCCTTCTAAACTCCAGTGAATACAAGCCTAGTCTTTTCAATCTTTCTTTATGTGACAGTCCCGCCATCTCAGGGATCAATCTCGTGAACCTTTGCTGCACTGCCTCAATTACAAGGATGTCCTTCCTCAAATTAGGAGACCAAAACTGTACGCAATACTCCAGATGTGGTCTCACCAGAGCCCTATACAACTGCAGAAGAATCTCTTTACTCCTATACTGAAATTCTCTTGTTATGAAGACCAACATTCCATGAGCTTTCTTCACTGCCTGCTGTACCTGTAAGCCAACTTTCAGTTACAAGGACGCCCAGGTCTTGCTGCACCTCCCCCTTACCTAACCTAACCCCATTGAGATAATAATCTGCCCCTTGTTTTTGCCGCCAAAGTGGATAACCTCACATTTATCTATATTATACTGCATCTGCCACACATCTGCCCACTCATTCAACCTGTCCAGGTCACCCTGCAACCTCCTAACATCCTCTTCACTGTTCACACTGCCACCCAGCTTTATGTCATCCTCAAACTTGCTAGTGTTGCTCCTAATTCCCTCTTCCAAATCATTAATATATATGGTAAACAGTTGCGGCCCCAACACCGAGCCTTGCGGCACTCCACTTGCCACTGCCTGCCATTCTGAAAAGGACCCGTTCACTCCTACTCTTTGCGTCCGGTCTGCCAACCAATTTTCTATCCATGTCAACACCCTACCCCCCAATACCATGTGCTCTAATTTTAGTCACCAGTCACCCGTGTGGGACCTTATCAAAGGCTTTTTTGAAAGCCTAGATACATCAAAGGCTTTCTGAAAGTCTAGATACTATACGATGTTTTTTGAAAGTCTAATTACTAAAACCTTTCTAAGTCTATTTACTATACAATGTTTTCAAGAGAGAGTTAGATAGAGCTCTCAGGGCTATCGGAATCAAGGGGTATGGAGAGAAAGCAGGAACGGGGTACTGATTGTGGATGATCAGCCATGGTCACATTGAATGGCGGTGCTGGCTCGATGGGCCGAATTGCCTACTCCTGCACCTATTTTCTATGTTTCCATGATACGATACCATATAACTTTATTTATCCCAGGAAAGAAATTGATTTCACCAAGTCATAAAACACAAAATACATAAAATATGAAATTAGAGTGACGAGTGGAAAAAATTGGGTATGTTCAAAGATCGAGGAGGGGGAGTTAGTCAACTCCACGACAGAAGGGGGAGGAGTTGTGCAGTTTGATAGCCACAGAGAAGAAGGGTCTCCTGTGGCGTTATGTCCTGCATCCTGGTGGAACCAGTGTGTTGCTGAAGGTGCTCCTCAGGTTGACCAGTGTGTCATTACTTAGGCCAATTACACAACAAACCTGTACGTCTTTGGGATGTGGGAAGGAAACCAAGCACCCGGAGACACACACTGCCAATGCAAAATCAGAAACTTGAGCGATAAACAATCTGCTCGAGGAACTCTGTGAATCAGGCTGTCACCTGCCCATTTCCCGCCACCAATGCTGCCTGACCCACTGAGTTCCTCTAGCAATTTGATTTTTGCACAAATGCACTTTTGATATGTTCCGAAGTGGACTCAGTCGACCAAAGGGCCCGTTTTCATCCTGTATTGCTAAAGCTAAAACAAAAACTAAATTAATTATTTTGAACTCTATTGAATCCATTGCAAGAAGTGCCATTTCAAATTGGCCCAAAGAAAAACAAGTTCATGACAAATAAAGATTTCTCGTGGGGGTTGGGGGGGGGGGGGGTAGTTACAGATGTAAACATTATTGTGGGATGTTAACTGTGCATTTACCTTCATGCGACATGGGTTTTAAAGCTTTGCATCAAACACAGTTTGTTCACCTTCAGTAAAGGATGGAAGCTCTTTGCAGTTGCTTAAGCTTTTCACTGTACCTTGGTACGCGTGACTATATACTAAACTGAACTGAACAGGAGCTTATAATGGCAACATCTGAAGAAATACTTTGGTTCTATCGAAATACTTTCGTTCTTCAGAAAGGGTTTTAGCTTCAACATTAGGTTGGTGAAGCTGAAGTTGTTTTCTTTGGAGTGAACGAGGTTATTGAGAAAAGTTATGGATAAGGTGGACAAGGAACAACTGTTACAGTAATGGTTTGAGGGACACAAAGTTAAATATGCAGCAGAAACGTAAAAATGATTTTTACGCAGCGAGTGGTAATGACCTGGAACCTGTTACCAACAAGGACGATGGAAGTGTGGATGTTCATTGCAATATTTATTTTCACAAAAAGTATTTAATTTCCTACCCTCTCCTCATTCCCCAATATTATTTCTCAATCATCGAACCTGTAAAAGACGCAGATTCATGTTTGCTAAATTTGCTTAGAACCTCCAGTTGTTTAAAGACTTTTGAAATATCAATGAGTCTTAGTACTCTACAAACCAGAAGTATAAAAAGATAGAGATCGAGGCAGACAAATGGTCAGAGAAATAGAGGAACGATTAACAGAGAGTCAAACGGGGGAAGAGCAAGAGAGATGTTTCTGGGTGGTGTTTACCAAAGATGGTGTTTTCTGTGAAATGTGGGACTTTTGGTCCTGCCGCAGTTCCACTCAACTCCAGTCGAGGGCGTCAGAGGCCCAGTGAGCAGCTGCCTGACAGATAGAGGCTCAAAGTCCCTCCAATGTTCAGGAGTGCCCAGACAGAATGTTCTCAGATACGCTGCCAATGTGCCTCCAGCTTATGAACCCTCGTCATGGGTAGCTTACAATCCTGCGGTATGAACATAGAAATCTCCAAGTTTAAGTAACCTCTAACAGTCCTCCCCTTTCTCCGCCATTCGGTCCCTATCTCTCCCCTCCTCTTCCAGGACTCCCACCATTTCCCCCTCCCCCTCCATAGGTCCCTACTCAAAATGTCACCCATCAACATTCGCCAGAGGTGCTGCCTGAACGAGGTGTTACTCCAGCACTTTGGGTCCCACATTCCTTCCTCTGGCTTCACAATTTTCAACTCCCCCCTCCGTCTGTTTCAATCACTGGCCTTTGTTCCAACCAATCCGCCTATCAAACCGTCCTCACCTGTGTCCACCAACACTGATGTTCATCTGGTTAATTTATGACTATTTTGGAGATCTTGCTTCTGCATTTCATGTATCAAATTGTTACTACCCTTCAAAAGCACTTCAGTGGCTGAGGCAATGAATCGGGGCATAAATTTGTTTTTCTAAGATAGACACAAAAAGCTGGAGTAACTCAGGGGGACAGGTAGCATGTCTGGAGAGAAGGAATGGGTGACGTTTCAGGTCGAGACCCTTCTTCAGAAATGTCACCCATTCCTTCTCTCCAGTGATACTGCCTGCCCCGCTGAGTTACTCCAGAGTTTTGTGTCTATCTTCGGTTTAAACCAGCATCTGCAGTTCCTTCCTGCACAATGTGTTTTTCTTGTTGCCTTTGCAATATCTTTAGGTGGCTCATGGACAATTCAGTTTAATTAATGATGTTCTATGGCACAAATAGCGCTCTAGAAGCCTAGGTTCTTGCCTTGGGTGATGCACAAGTTTTAGTTTAGAGATACTGCAGGGAAACGAGCCCTTCAGCCCAACGAGTCTTTGCTAACAATCGATCACTCCTTCAAACTAGTTCTATGTTATCCCACTTTCGTATCCACTCCCCACATACTAGGGGCAATTTTTGCAGAGACCAATTAACCTACAAACCCGCATGTCTTCGAGATGCGGGAGGATACCCAGAGGAAACAATCAAAGGAAGTAGGTGCAAACTCCACACAGGCAGCATCTGAGGTCAGGATCGAGCCTGGGTCTCCGGAGCTGTGAGGCAGCAGTTCTACCAGCTGCGCTACTGTGTTGCCCAAGATGAAGAGAACAAGACCAGGAACTACAAGTCCCCAAAACGACCAAGGAAATGGAGTCCAACAAGCTGTTACGCAGTTCTAGATGCCCTTGGCACATTTATTGTTATAAGTACAGTTTACAAAAGGCAGTTAACAGAAAATACACCATCTTTTTAAACTAGGCCCTTCTGGCTGGTTATTATATTATAATTTCCAGAAGGTTTTACATGGGTTTTACTTGGAGGCTATAAAACACTGTATCACATGGCCACGACATGTTTAATGTCTCACTTACATTGTACAGATTTCTGAAACAAAATCTTTTATTAAACACTGTTTATTTACAAGGTTTACAGAAATGGTGCTTTTGCTTGAACAGCGGAATAATCCTTTTACACAATCTCCTTTTAAAGGTAATCCCCACGGGGCTGATACAGAGGCAGGCGACTCTCAGCACCCCCTCTTTCCTGTGACGCTTTAGTGGAGTTGGGGCCCCTCTCACTCTCCGGAACCTGGGGAGCTTCCCACCTGCCTCAGGCAGCTGCCCCCTGGTCCGCCCTGGTCCTAAATCATCACGACAGGTTCATACCACCATCACATTCAGCTCTGCAGCATCTCAGCGGGAAGTGGAGCGCCAACCATGTCATGAGGCGGTCGAGGGAGGGAAAGGGGGGAACCCAGCAGGGGTGAGGGGACAGAATAAAATGTCACCCATTCACTCACAGCACCTTCTGATCCACACCTTGCACCCCTCCCGCCCCCCGTCCTCAGTCCAGAATAATTTAATTGCCATTTGAGCTTTAAACATAGTGTCATTATTGAAATAAATCAGAAAAACAAAACTTTTGCATAACATGATCACTAAGAACAGAAACTGAAATCAACACTCCCGGTAACCTGTCGACCACCAGTGTTCAGTTTCCTGGAGTTGTTTTCAGGAGGGAGATGACAAGTACGGGACGAGAGTAATCAGAAAACAATCGAAATTATCCCCCCCCCCCCAGTAATACTGAAAACACTACGCGCGAAGGGAGCTGCCGCTGGTTCAAAACGTGGCATCTGCTGTGCCGTGGCCTCTGGAATTCAAGCATCAGATGCCCGGGTGGACGGACCCGACCCCTCTCTCCCCCATCAAGACACACTTGGATGTGGGTGTGAGTGCACACCAGTGTGTGAACGGGTGTGCGCTGACAGGGAGTGAAGGAGGCAGCCCGCGAGTGTGCAGGCAGCTGTGAACATGTGTGTGTGTGTGAGAGAGACCCGGTGTGCCAGTGAGCGATGTGGGTCGGGTTTGCCAGGGCGTGTTGGTGCCAGGCAACCAGCACTGGTCCATTGGCCTGTTGTAGGGGGAGGCGAGAGTCTCCAGACATGCAGTGTGCACACGTTCACATTTACTCTTCAAAGATTCAGAACTCATACATAAATATAAGTCATACTATTTGTATACATTTATCATTACCAACGGATCAGTCGGCTAAAAATACATCGACACAAAAGCCAGCTATCTATTCTTTCTGTTTTTTTTAAAAAGTGTCAGGTATCTATTAAAGGAAAACATTCACTAACCATCAGTCAGGGGCTGAACGGAGAGTTAGCATTGATAAAATAAACCGCCGATTTCTCAAACATAATGAAAACAACAACGTATTAAATAAAATAAAAACAGTAAAAATGTAAAGTACATAAATAAATTAAAGGAAAACACAGAACAAATCTCCACCTCTTGCTTGTTTGCTTAAAATCGGATGCTGAACACAAACTCCACTGATAGTTCATTGAAAGTCCAGTGGATGGGTTCCCGCTGTTGATCTTCTGCTCGGCTGCTTTCCCCCCCTGTGTCGCTGAGTTGCATGGACCCAGGGGTGAGGTGAGCACCAGGGTTTGTGTGGGAGGAGGGTGGCAAGCTTTCACTTGAAGACCTGATCAGAGAGAAGCGCCTTCTGGGAGTGCATGCTGGTCGGGGGACTGGAGATGCCCTCTGACCAGTCGGACATGTTGGAGTGAGGGGAGGAGCTGGACCACTGGTCGGGGGACTCGGGCGAGGGGGTGAGGAAGGGGTGGTCGGCCAGGTGCAGCTGGTGGCTGGGCGTGTTGTCCATGGGGGAGGAGTAGCCGTGCTGGGACGGGGGAGTCAAGAACTGGGTGGTGGCCATCGACTGGCTGATGGAGGTGGGCAGCGAGGTCTGGAGGAGCTGCGTGTCCTGGGCGGAGATGGCGTGGACCTGGAGGCCGTTGCCTCCCAGCTGGGGCAGGTCGGCCTGCCTGGGGTCAGCTCCGCAGTAGCTTTGGCCCATGGGGTGAGGGTTGCCGTTGGGCATGGCGTTGAGGACCGAGACGCCCGGGGGCGGTTGCTGCATGAGGTGCGGCTGCGACAGGGCGGCGGTGTTAGCCAGGCCTTGGTAACTGACGATCTGTGACAAGGAGGTGTTGGGCATCCCGTTGTGTAGAGAGGTGATCATCCCGTGCTGGCTCTGCTGCAGTCCCCTGGCGTGGGCTTGAACCGGGTTCCTCATGGCGTTGTATGGGTTCTGGACCATCCCCGACTGCATCTGCGCCAGCCAATCGCACTGGCCGTTCATGCCACCAGCCCCACCTAGGTTCATGGCCATCGAAGCGTTGCTCATGGGTTGCCCGTTGGAGCTGGGCATGTGGGAGAGGCGAGGAGCCACCGATTCAAAGACCATCCTGTTGGTCCCTCCCAGTGCCTCCTGTTTCCCGCCCATGCCAAGGTGGCTTAGGCTAATGTGCCCGTCCACTGCCAACCCTTGCAGATGGTTGAGTTGGATGGAGGGCGACTGCTGGTAGGGCGGCGTCAGTAGAGGGGGAGAGGCCACGTCGGACAGGTAGGTGTGGGAGGACTCCATGGAATCGACAGGAGACAGGACCGAGGAGCTGTCCACAAGGCTGCCCTTCCCATCCTGGGACTTCTTCCTCTTCACCTTGGCTTCTTTGGACTCTTTGCCGTTGGCACCCTTGGCGCTGGTCTTGCGCGACTTTTTGCCGTGGCCGGCCGGCTTGCCACTGCCCAGGTACCCGTTGGGCGAGCAGATGGGCGGGGAGAGGCTGGTGGCGTTGGCACCCATCTGCAACTGTGGGCTCCGCACCAGGTTGTACTCGTCCAGCAGCCTGACGATGTCATGGTGCATGCGGTCCTGAGCGATGTCGCGGGGCAGGCGATCCATGTGGTCCGTGATCTCGCGGTTGGCAAAGTGCTCCAGCAGGAGCTTGCCCGTCTCATAGCTGCCCTCACGAGCTGCCAGGAAGAGCGGCGTTTCCTCCTGAGAGAGACGGAGAAAGGTGGTGGCTTAGGCAAAGGTCAACGAGAGAAGACATGAGAATGTCACAATCACAATCACACTTTATTAGCCAGGTATGTTTTACAACATACGAGGAATTTGATTTTCCATGTCACATACTCAAAAGTGGGAAACCATGTCAAGGACTCAATTTATCATAAGGAGATGTAAAGAACTGTAGCTGCCAGTGTACCAAACAACAACACACAAAGTGGCGGAGTAACTCTGGGTCAGGCAGCATCTCCGGAGAAAAAGGATGGATGACGATTCGGATCGGGACTCTTCCGACTGAAAGTAGAGGGGAGGGAACTGGAGGTATGAAAAGGCCAGAACAAAGCAGGGCCGGCAACAGATGACCGAGGAAGGGTGGAGGCCATAATGGCTCATTGTTGGCTGGGGCGGAAGTGATAACGAAGGGATACAAGGAAACGACCAGTAGAACTAGTGGGATGACGAGAGAGGGGGAGGGAGAAAATCCAAGGGTCTCGTCTAGTTCAGTAATGCTAGTTTAATTTGGTTGGGACCCTTCTTCCGGCTCAGGCAACGTTTTGGGTGGGGACCCTCCAGGCTCTCAAGAAGATTCTCAACCCGAAACATCGCCTATCCATGTCCTCCAGAGATGCGGCCTGACCTTCTGAGTTACTCCAGCACTTTGTGTGTTTTTTACATAAGAGGCCTCTTTTTCCACTGCTCCTCCACAAGATCAAAGCTGGTGTCACCCATCTCCACCATCCTGCTTTATCTACACATCACTTGAATGCCTTGGTGCCCAAATATGTCTTGGGTTTTGTTGCTGAATATATTCAAGGAAGGACTAATCACATCCAAATATTCACAACCGCTTGAGTAAAGATTGTTCTCGTTGGTGCTCATTAGCACACTCCTTATTCTGAGACTGTCCTCACCAACCCCTTCTCCTAATTGGCAGGGAAACACCTTCTAACATCCACCTACTCAGTTCCTTTTAAACTCCACACACATAACTTTTATTTTTCTGTACCGCCCCGACCTCGAAACTCTTGACAGATTTGTCAACCTGATTCCCCTTTTATTAAACCACACCAACTCTGCGCGATCACAAGGTGATATTTCTGGAGTTCCTCTACTTTGCTTTCACCCAGTGCCAGGCTACGAGACCCTGGTTCTCTATTTCCCTTCCTTCCCCTCTGATATGAGGTCATGTTTTCTACCTTTCAAATCTCACAGTCCATTACTAAAAATCCATGGAATTCTGGAAGGACCCAAAGCAAATGCACTCGTTGTTTCTGCGGCCACTCTCTAAATCACAGGAAGCAAAAGATCAGGCCCAGGAAGTATGACAGTTTCTATTCCCGTTAATTCCTCCAGAATTATTACTTCATGAACTGTAATTTCTCATCCCCACTGGACCCTTGCATTATGCCCCATTGTGCCTGGGACATTGGGACATTATTTGTCATTTTCTCCGCAACAATTGGTAAAATGCTTCCGTCATTTCCTTACTCCCCCATTATAACACTTCCACCCTTTGCCAGAGTTACAGCTGCGTTATCTTTTGGCAATCTTTTCCTTTTCGCTATTCCTCTACAAGGTTTTATTACTTGGTTTTATTTTCTTTGCCGGTTGACTCCTGTACTGCTTCGTTTCGTTTAGAGTTTAGAGATGCAGCGCGGAAACAGGCCCTTCGGCCCATCGAGTCCACGCCGACCAGTGAGGCCCCGCACATTAATCACTATCCGGCACACACTAGGGGCAATTTACAACTTACTATTTTACTGAAGCCAATTAACCTACAGACCTGTATGTCTTCGGAGTGCGCGCGGAAACCGGAGCACCTGGAGAAAACCCATGCTGGTCACAGGGAGAACATACAAACTCCACACAGACAGGATCGAACCTGGGTCCCTGGAGCGGTAAGGCAGCAACTCTACTGCTGCGCCACTGTGCCGTCCTATCCATTTGTCATCATTTTGGCCAACCTTTGCATGCATTCTAAAATGCATCCAATCCTCGGGCTTAACTGCTCTTTTTTGGTCACAGCATAAGTGCTTGTTTTAATCCAATTGTGTCATTGTTTGATAAACATTTCCCACGGGGGGTTTTCTTAAGAGAATAAGCAGATCTGTTACAACATGGAGGCAGCCTGTTTAACAACTGTGTCCAAGCTGCTCTTTACAGAGAGCTAATTAGTCCCATTCCCCCTCGCGCTCTCCCCCGTGCCTCTGCCCTTCGACCTTTTCACCACGTCAAGGATTTATCCAATTTCTTTTTGAAAAGTCGTCCTAAAACAGTCCTCACCATCCCATCAAGGCATCAGGTTTCAGATAGGAACAGCTCACTTTGTCAAAATCTATCTCTTGAACTTCTCTTTGATTTTTCTATCACTGATAACACTGAACCTGTGGCTTGTGCCCACTGTGTGGCAAGTAGACTTTAGACCACCGCCAGCGTAGCTCCAATCTCCTCACCTTGTTGTCCTGCATGTCCTTGTTGGCTCCGTTTTTCAGCAGGACCATCGTGGCCTCCACGTTGTTGACAGCCGCTGCCCAGTGCAGAGCCGACTTCCCTGAGGGCACAAACACAACCCCTCAGTGCTCGACAATCAGGCTCCAGGCAGCCCAGTCCAACCCCAAGGAGAGTGTACTGGGCTTGTACACTCTGGAGTTTAGAAGGATGAGAGGGGATCTCATTGAAACATATAAGATTATTAAGGGTTTGGACACGCTAGAGGCAGGAAACATGTTCCCGATGTTGGGGGAGACCAGAACCAGGGGCCATAGTTTAAGAATAAGGAGTAAGTAAGCCATTTAGAACGGAGACGAGGAAACACTTTTTCTCACAGAGAGTGGTGAGTGTGGAATTTTCTGCGTCAGAGGGCGGTGGAGGTGGGTTCTCTGGATGCTTTAATAAGCTAGATAGGGCTCTTAAAAATAGCAGAGTCAGGGGATTTGGGGAGAAGGCCCATTGATTGGGGATGATCCGCCATGATCACATTAAATGGTGGTGCTGGCTCGAAGGGCCGAATGGCCTACTCCTGCACCTATTGTCTATTGTCTATTGAGAGATTCCCTCCCGGTGGCTGAGCCTACAGCTACAGACCCTCCCAACCACACGCAGTGAATGTTGACCTGGCCTCCTGAGATCATCTCCTCCCGAGCCTCCCATCTCCCCTCGTGCCCTGCCTCTCATAGAGAGTCATAGAGTCATACAGCGTGGAAACAGGCCCTTTGGACCAACATGTCCATGCTGACCAACATGCCCCATCTACGCTAGTCCCACCTGCCTGAATTTGGCCCCTATCCCTCTAAACCTATCCTATCCATGTACCTGTCTAAATGTTTCTAAAACATTGCGATAGTACCTGCCTCAACTACCTCCTCCGGCAGCACGTTCCATACACCCACCATCTTTTGTGTAATACATTTACCACTCAGATTCCTATTAAATAATTTCCCCCCCTCACCTTAAATCTATGTCCTCTGGTTCTTGATTCCCCTACTCTGGGAAAACATCTCAGTGCATTTACCCGATCTATTCCCCTCGTGATTTTGTAAACCTCTATAAGATCACCCCTCGTCTTCGTCCTCCAGCGCTCCAAGGAATAAAGTCCTAGCCTGCCCAACCGCTCCCTCTGGCTCTCGGCCCACAGGCTCCTCCTGTGATGCGGGCTTCTTACCAAAGTCATCCACTGCGTTGACGTCAGCGTGACAGTTGACCAGCTCCTCCACCATTCCCTCCACGGCCAGGCGGGCCGCCAGGATCAGGGGCGTGGTGCCGTCATGCATCCTTGCGTCCAAATCCGTCGCTCGATTCCGGATCAGGATCTGGAGAGGGAGACAGGTCAGGAATATTGACACGGTGAACACATGGGAGCCCGTCAGGGAGACGGAAGGCCATTGAGTCTCTTGGACCATTAACACTAGGACAGATGATTAGTTTAGAGATGCAGCACGGAAACAGGCCCCGGGTCTGCGCCGCCCAGCGATCCCCGCACATTAACACTATCTTACACACACTGGGGACAATTTACAATCTTTAGCGAAGCCAATGATCACGGGGAGAATGTACAAACTCCGTACAAACAGCACCCGTAGTCAGGATCGAACCTGGGTCTCTGGCATTGTAAGGCCGCAGCTCTACCGCTGCGCTACCATGTGATGCCAGTACCGACCAAAACCTAGTGCCCACCTGGAAAACTCCCTGGGCATCTGCAGCCACCGCCGCGTGCAGCGGCGTCCTGCCCATGTTGTCCTGAATGTTGGCGTCGGCGCTGGATTCCAGGAGACGCTTGGCGGCATCGGAGCGGGCATAGCGGGCAGCCAGGTGAAGGGCAGTCTCGCCCGTCCGGTCCGTCTGGTTGTGCAGGTTGGCACCCTGGTAGATGAAGTCAGAGATGAGGTTGCCCGAGGCATCGTCCACTTCCTCCTCGCTGTTGCCCGTCTCCAGGCCGCCTCCGCTGCACGCGGCAATCATGAGCGGAGTGAAGCCGTCTGTGGACACAAACCAGCCGGGGTTTACCAAACAATAACCGCACCAGAGAAACATGTCCTCAGCAGCCCAGCTAATGCCTCGTCCAACCTCTCCCTAAAGCCCATCCTGCCCCCAACACAGCCCACTTCTGCACCCCCAGCTCCAAACCAAACCCCACACAAAACTCTCCACCAACAAACCTACTATTATACCTGGTCACACACAGGCCACTTTGCCACATTGTATCTCTAAAACTAAAAACTAAAACTATTGTACAATATATGTAAAGGCAGAGTTACGGCCCTGTCCCATGGTACGAATTAATTCCAAGAACTCTCCCGAGTTAAAAAAAAATCAAACCCGTGGTAAGCACGGAGAATGAACGAAGCGGGTACGTCGGAGCTCGGGGTCGTCTCTTAGCGGCTCGTAACGCTAACGGCAGGTACTCAGGAAGACTCGCTAACGGCAGGTAAGCACGGGAAGACTCGTGGAGATTTTTCAACATGTTGAAAAATGTCCACGAGAGCCCCGAGTACCGACGAGTGGCCGTTACAGTAAATCTCCGAGTTCCAATCAGGGCAAACTCGGGAGAACTCTTGGAATGAACTCATACCGTAGGACAGGGCCATTATGCCCAGTGACACTCAAGGGTATTTTATATAGACTATGGAAGGGTGAGGCACAGGAACAAGACCTTCCATCCACTTTATCTGCGCCAAACATGGTCAAGATTCATAAGCTTCGGAGCAGAATTAGGCCATTCGGCCCATCAAGTCTACTCCGCCATTCAATCATGGCTGATCTATCTCTCCCTCTCAACCCCATTCCCCTGCATTTGCCCCATAACCCCCGACACACTTACTAATCGGTCACTCGCTAAAATATCCATTGACTTGGCCTCTACAGCTGTCTGTGGCAATGAATTCCACAGATTCACCATCACCACCACAAGATAAACAAATCCCTCCATTCCCAGCGTGTCCATGCACCCATCTAAAAGCCTTTTAAATGCCACTATCAGATAGAATATGAAGCATTGACTAACCTGGGCCCCTAACATTGACGTCCATGCAGTCGGGCTCGATTTCTCCCTGGGGAGGGGTGGGTGCCATGCTGGGCAGTCTCAGGTCGGCAGCGTCCAGGTGCTGCTGAGTCCACTGCCTGTGGTCAGTGTGGTCCTCACGGTTTGACAGGATGGCCTGTTCTTCAAACTGCACAAGAGAACACAGTCGCTCAGCGTCTCAGCGAGAGAGTGTGGTGACAGAAAGGGAGAGGACGGCGGGCGGGGTAGAGACAGGGAGAGGGT
The DNA here is from genome assembly GCA_035221665.1 of Okamejei kenojei. Taxonomy (NCBI): domain Eukaryota; kingdom Metazoa; phylum Chordata; class Chondrichthyes; order Rajiformes; family Rajidae; genus Okamejei; species Okamejei kenojei. The sequence continues at coordinate 23,980,775 of CM069163.1, forward strand.
GGGAGATGGAAACTGGAGTTCCACCCTGGTGCAGCGGCCCAGTGGGAGTGGAGACGGCAGCCGGAGGGAGTTACGCAGGAGGGGAGGGGGAGAGGGGGTGGAAGATTGCGACCTTCACGGGGCCCGCCCTGTTTCAACTAATGCAATCAACTCGATGTGCACAAACGGAAGATCAAATAGGACAAGTTGTCCTACAACTTTAGGCTGTGCACGCCACACGAAAGAAGAAGAAGGAGGGGGAGAGGACTTGCCAAGATCTGCAGAGTATTGCCATATCCAGGGGTCAGAGTGGAACAGCAGAAGGGTAAACACTGTGGGACGGTGACTGTGCGGCTGTCGTTAGGTGCGTTATTGTTACGAGTACCGAGGTACAGCGAAAAGCTTTTCTATTCAACCAGATTAGACAGACCATACATAAATGCAAGCGGGTGCTGGAATTGATCCAACTGGATGGGGTGAATGAACCCTGGGGTTGGGTGACCTGGCAGGTTTGAGCTCAAGAGAGGAGCGTGGTCATCCCTCAACCTCCCCCCCCCCCCCCCCCCCCCCCCCCCCCCCCCGTCTCCCCTCTGCAGCACCCGGGACAATATTCAGGATCATCAAAGATAGGACACAGAAATCTGGAGTAACTCAGCGGGTCAGGCAGCATCTCAGGAGAAAGGGAACAGGTGACGTTTCGGGTCGAGGCCTTTTTTCAGATTGGAGAAATCTCAGTCTGAAGAAGGGTCTCAACCTAAAACGTCATCTATTTACTTTCGCCAGAGATGCTGCCTGACCCGCTGAGTTACTCCAGATTTCTGTGTCTTATCTTTGGTGTAAACCAGCATCTGCAGTTCTCTCCTTTGCATTCAGCATCGTATGTCCAATCCAGCTGGAGATGGCCAGTGGTGCAGGGAGGGGCACGTCAAGGCTGGACACCAGGGAGTGAGAGGGAGTGGGTGCCACTCTGCTTGGTGCACACAGACCCTACCTTAAATCTCTTGGTGTCGATGCCACTGTCGTCACCCCAGTGCTCATTCTGATTGTCGTCCATGAGGGCCCCGTCTGAAACATTCTTCAGCGGCCTGCGGAAAGGTCCCAGGGATGAGTGTGGTGTCTAAACATCTGCTCATCTCAGCTCAGTATCACTCAGCTTAGCTAAAGAGGCCTAAACGTAGTTAGACTTAAACTGTTGAAATTCTCAGTTCAGATTCTGTTTTGCTTTTTTTTTGTTTTCGTTAGTTTAGGGGGGTTTTGTTTCTTCCTTTTTTCCTTTTTCTTTTTCTTTCTTTTAATCTTTGTGTTTTCTTTTCTACATATGTACGTTTTCTTTTAAACATTTAACTATATTTACACAGAGACCGGGAGGTCTATATTCAATGTGTATTTTGACACTGGACTCATATTTAGGTTATGCCTGTTATTAATGTAACCCTGATCCCTATGTATCAATATCATTGTTATGTTTACCATTATTCTTTTTTGTTTTGTTTTTGTTTTTTTGGGGAAAAAAACGAATAAAAAGATTTTAAAAGAAAGAAAGAAAGAGGCCTAACCCCACAAGGAGAGATTCCTCAGAGAAATGGAGAAGGGAAGAGAAAGAGAGAGATCGACACACGTGGAATGGAGAGGGAGAATGTGTGTAGAGGCGTGAGAAAGCAGAGGAGTCATTGAATAAATGTATGTGTGTGAGAGACTATTGCTATTTCTCCCTCAGAATTGACATCTTGGGGTTCTACCAATTGTGGACATGCGATGAGGGACCAGGTAGAAGCAATTTGTTGAATTCTTTTAAAAACTGGCGCATGGAATGAGTTAATTAAAGGTGTTTACATCTCAGTAGTTAGGAATGGGCTAGACAGCTGGCGTCTGGGGTAATTTACTGGTCAGCTTGTTCCAAATCTGTGACAGAAATCTTCCAATCAAATTTCCAATGCAAGATCTGAATTTCTAAATATTTGCAAAACAGTAGCTTTAACAGTCTTTATAAATCAGTTGTTCAATCTTAAATGTGATTTTTTTCCCCTCTGGAGCATACAAGGCTGAGGGGAGATTCGATAGAAGGATATATAACTGTTAGAGGCATAGTGGGAGGGGCAAGGTGTAAAGAAGATGAGCGGGGCAATTTTTTTACTTTGAGAGTGGTGGGTGCCTGGAACGCACTGTCAGATACAAGTGACATTTAAGAGGATTTTAGATGGCCACATGTATATGCAGGCAATGGGGGGGGGGGGAGGGGGTGGGAGGATTATGTACAGGCAGAGGAGATGAGTTTGATTTGGCATCATGGTTGGCACAGACATTGTGGGCTGAAGGGCCTGTTCCCCTGTGTTTTATTGTTCTATGTTCAATAATGTTCTCACAGAGAGTGGTGAGTCTGTGGAATTCTCTGCCTCAGAGGGCGGTGGAGGCCGGTTCTCTGGATGCTTTCAAGAGAGAACTAGATAGGGCTCTTAAAAATAGCGGAGTCAGGGGATATGGGGGAGAAGGCAGGAACAGGGTACTGATTGGGGATGATCAGCCATGATCACATTGAATGGCGGTGCTGGCTCGAAGGGCCAAATGGCCTCCTCCTGCACCTATTGTCTATTGTCTATTGTCTATAATGTATTGTATGGAGGTTGTCTTCATTGGTTTCTTTAGTCAGAGTGTGATGAATCTGTGAGATTCATTGCCACAGAAGACTGTGGAGGCCAAGTCAATGGATATTTTTAAGACAGCGATTGATCGATTCTCGATTAGTGCGGGTGTCAGGGATTATGGGGAAAAGGTAGGAGATTGGGGGTTCGAGCAGGAGTGGGGAAGATAGATCAGCCATGATTGAATGGCGGAGTGGACTTGATGGGACGAATGGTCTAATTCTGCTCCTGGAACCTATCAACTTATGAAAGGACAGTTCAATGAATTAGTTTAAAATGATGAAGGAAGGAGATGGAGTAGATAGAAAAAAACATTTCCAGGATTAAGAGACTGTAGAATTGGATACAGAGATAAAATTATACAGCGAGCAGGAAAATCCTGTTTATACAGTGTGGTTTCTGCAACAGTTAGACAGAAGCATGTCAACACTTATCATTGGATTACTCCTGCATTTTGTGTCTATTAATGGATTGGATAGATGTTCATGGGGAATAAGGGGGATGGAAGTCGGGTTAGTAAGAATGTTAGTCATGTAGAGGAGCAGCAAGGACTGGGGATAAATCTGAGAGATATCGAGAGACACGGAGTGGGAACAAGCGGTAGATACCCAGCATCAGTGCTTTTATTCGTGGCTTTACCCGCTGCTACGGTGTTCGGCTCCTCTAAAAAAATATTTTGTCTTCTGGCCTCCTGACACATTTATTTATTAAAGCTGTTTATCTACAAAACATGCACTGCCCAGTATACACGCGTAAATAGGAAGCTGAGCACTGAACTGTACATGTTCAAAAGTGGGTGAGATAAGCAAATGAAGGTAATGAACTGAGGGGAAAAATGCCCAGATAGTCAGAGAGACAGGCAGACAGACGGACGGACGGATGGCAGGAGAGAGGTGGCTGGACTGGCACATATAGACAGACAAACAGACACTGACACTCAGTTAATCAAACAACCGTCAACAAAAAGGCAGGGAGGTCAAAAGACGAACAGGCAGGTAGCCAGATAGACAGACAGACAGACAGTCACAGTCAGACAGACAGTTACAGTCAGACAGACAAACAAACACATAAGCACACTCGCAGGGGGACAGTGAAGGGCGGTGAGGCAGACGGAAGCAGACACAGCGTCTGGCAGACAGGCACGTAGACATGCTCAAACATACAGGCAGAAGGGTAGACGGAGGGGGGGGGGGGGGCTGACAGTCTAGACGCTCGGACCTCACAAACAATGACCCGCAGTAGCCGGACAACTGGACTCTGACATTTGGAATTACAAAGAAACGAAAGCTCAGGAACGGGCGGCTGAATTTAACCGATCTATGGCCCGGCTCGGGGATCTGGTGGAGCTGTGGTGGTTGGCGAGAGGAAGGGGCTGCACACAGAATCAATGCTACACAATGCACCTTGCTAACCTACAGAGAGGACCCCTCCCACGGGGGCCCTTTACACTGAGCTGCTTCAATAAGCACACGCCTTCGGAACGGACAGGTCATGGCTGAACGTTAAAACCGCCAGCGCACGGAGACGGGGGCAGTCTCCTTAATCCGGCTCCACCTCTGGGGACCAGAGAACCCATGCAGCAGCAAACGGGGTAAGGCCCGACTTACTTCAGCCCGACGGAGTCCTCGCCCACCGGCTCACGACGCTTCTTCTTGCTCGACTCGGTGACCTTGAAGCCTTCGGGGAACCAGAGCTGCCCGTGCTCCCGGTGCCTTTTCCGAGACACCAGCACCCCCATGCCAATGAAGGCCAGGAAGATGAGCACCGACACCACCACGTACATGGGGTAGAGGTTGACGACAGGCAGATTACCTTTACCTGCGGACAACGGAGGAGGTGGAACTCATCAATCTGTACAGCGTAATCCGGGAGCAAAGAAAGAGGAGAGGGGGAGGTCGGGGTGGTGGGGCACGGAGAGGTGGAGAGCGAGATACAGGGAGAGGCCCCGATGGGGAGAGACAGTGAGCAGGAGGGACGGAGAAGAGAGAGAGAAAGAGAGAATGCCAACGAGCAGCAGCAGGAGCGAAAACCGCGCGCGTTACTGTTTGCACATACGCACAAAAAAAAATTACAATTCAGTCAGTGTTATAAAACAAGGTCAGTTAAACGGAGGATAATCAGAATGCAACCGGAAAAAAATGAGAGAGAGAAACGTCCCAAAACGCTCCCAGGGTTTGTTGTCTTTCCTTTAGACTTGGAGAAAGTCGAACTCTTCTGCCTCTCGCGAAGGGAAAGGATTTAGCGATCATCAAATTAGTGCAGTGGTATTAATCTGTGAAAAGCCTAGGAATTACCGATGGATTCCAACTACAAAGACATCAACTTCTCCAGCGCGCCGATCAATTCTTTCTTTTGCTTTAATGATTTGGCAGCTGATAATGGGTTAGGAGATGCCCTTCGAGATGTCGTTAATTATACCGTTGGAAAACACACCATTTTACCCCGTCCCTCTCCTCTCCCTCGCTTTCTCGGGTTGGGGGAGGTGGGGCTGATCATCAAGGGAGAAGGGGAGCTCCCACTTACTTTTCACAACCTCTATCTTGTACGGGAGCTGCAGACTGCCGCGGGATGCCATGGCACCCAGGAACGCTGCCACATCGGTCGCACTGCTGAAGCAGTCGGAGAACGTCTGGTAACATTGACGGTTGTCAATCTCCAAGAATACGATTGATCTTGAGAAAGAAAAACATAAAGATCGCAAATTGCAAGCGTTTTACAGTTAATGAAGTGTTGTTGAGGAGTGCAGACCCTCCCCGTTAGGTATGAATCCCAGCGGGCACTGGTGAACTTCATCCAGAGCGCTGCACCCACATGTCTGTGTGGGCCCTCAACACTAAATTACCCAGGTGTAGCTAATACAGTCATTGTGCCAACTGATCCTCTGTATGTTCCTTAGTTTATTTTGATTTAGAGATATAGCATAGAAACCGGCCCTTCGGCCTATCGAGTCCATGCCGACCAGCGATCACCCTGTACACTAGCACTGTCTTACATTCCAGGGACAATTTACATTTTTTACTGAAGCCAATTAACCTACAACATGCACATCTTTGGAGTGTGGGAGGAAACCAGAGCACCCGGAGAAAACCCACACAGTCACGGCGTGAACGTACAAACTTCGTACAGACCCATAGATCGAACCCGGGTCTCTGGCGCTGTAAGCCAGCAACTCTACCGCTGCGTCATCGTGCCACCCACATGTGTGTGTGTTAGTGTGTGACTGTTAGTGTGTGTACGCGTGTGGGTGTCAGTGAGTGTGTGTGTGTTAGTGTGTGTGGGTGTCTTAGTGTGTGTGGGGTATGTGTGTGCATGTGGAGTATGTGTGTGTGTTAGTGTGTGTGCGCGTGTGGGTGTTAGTGTGTGTGTGCTAGTGTGTGTGTGTTCGCCTGGGTGTGTGTGTGTTAGTGTGTGTGCGCGTGTGGGGTATGTGTGTCTGCCAATCAACCCCCCCTCAATCACCCATCTGCCAATCAACCCCCCCTCACCTATATCCACCTATCACTCCACCCTCTCACCAACTATCAGTCCGCAGAAGATTCCTGACCCGAAGGGTGGCCTGTCCATTCCCTCCACGGATGTTGCCTGAGCCGCTGAGTTCCTCCAGCACTTTGTATTCTGCTCGAGATTCTAATACCTGTAGTTCCTTGTATTTCTATTCAACTTTTGATTAAAACGTGATATATGTCTTGAGGCGTCTGGGATAAATGTGGGGAAGCCAGGACTCAAGGTCACTGGTACAAATAGCCAGTGTGACCATCAAGGGTGGTGGTGTTGACACGTACCCTTTGACCTCTTGCTCGTCCAGCTCTCTGCGGGCCCTTGGGTTCACCATCGTGTAGAGGGAGCGCTTGACGTTGCTGAGGATGCCGGTAAGCTGGCTGTTGATGTCCTCCACCGATCTCTTCACGTGGTGTTTGTGCAGTTCCGCCTCGTTCCCAAAGTAGGGGTAGACCATCTCGTCGCCTTCGGGGAGCTTCTTGAACTTGACGTTGGTGTGGAGGACGCGGCTGAGCTCGCGCAGGAAGCTGACCGAGTCGTTGCGGAGCTGCTCGGGGGGCACCAGCACGATCAGCACCAGCGTGCCGTCCGCCAGCTTCTCCGGCTTGTCGTTGGCGCAGTCCAGCCCGTCCCACTCGCACTCCATGTTGTTGCAACCCTGGTCGCAGTGTCCGTCCCCATAGTGGTCCTTGCAGTACTGGTCGTAGAGTGGGCTGTGGGCGGGGACAAGCAACAGCTCCTTACTCTCAACAGCACATCAACACCCGGGTGTTGCATATCCCTCCATCCCAACAAGCCATCCCAACATCCCAGTCCATAATACCACCCCACCATCCCGATATCTCATTCCACTAAACCATTCCACTAAACCATCCCACCATCCTACTAAACCATCCCAACATCTCATTCCACTAAACCAGGGGTGGGGAACCTGCGGCCTTCTAGGCCATTAAGTTCGGCCTTTTGTATGATTCCAAATGTTGTAGAACAAATCCTTTTATTTTTATTAATATGTTTTTGTTTGTCTTTTATTATTTTTATTTTAATCTTAAAATGAACGTATTTAAAATACGAAAGAGTACAAGAAGATTCAACAACATAATCCTATATCTAATTGAAGTTTCTTGGATGAGGCCGTATTAGATTACAGCTAACTTGATGCGGCCTTCCAACGTGAAAAGGTTCCCTGCTCCTGCACTAAACCATCCCACTAAACCATCCCAACATCACATCCCACTAAACCATCCCACCAAATCATCGCACCATTCTATCCCAGTATAACATACCCCCCCACCACCCCTTCCCTCAATCCCAACATACAAACCATCCCACTATTCCACAGTAATCCATGCCCAAATCCATCGTACAGTCCATCACACTATTCCATCCCATTATTCTATCCCATAATCCCATCCCACAATCCCAATCCATAATCCCATCCTCACGAGGACTTTCTCCCCCTCAACTTCCCGACATATCCACTCCTCCCTTTGGTTCCTCTTTCCGTTTCATTCTTTGTCTCTCCCTTTCCCGTCCTCCTTCACTTCCTGAGCAGAATGGAAACCTTCACACCCTGAGTTAGCCCTCCCCCTCCTGCCCGGACCCACCCACCCACCCACCCACCAGCCAAGGTTGCCTCAGTGCCCGCTGCCCATCATTACCGTCCTCCCTCTACCCCCTCCACGCCAGCCTTGGCTCAGTGCCCACTTCTCTGTGTACCCCCGCCACCCTGCCCCACCTCACCAGCCCATTGCTCTTTGTTTCACCTCCCCTTATCCCCACCTCACCAGCCTTGGCTCGGTGCCCCAGTGCCCACCACCCTGGTTGCCCCCAGCTGCCCGCAGCCAGACTCACTTGCACTGCGACTCCATGCTCTGACAGTCGAAGCCATCGTACAGGCAGCCGGGGTTGTTGCATTGCTCGTCGCACTTGCTGTCACTGAAGTAGCGCCAGCACTGCAAGGCCTGCGAGCAGTTCTTCCAGGGGTCGGTGAAGTTGAGGGAGCAGTCACCGCCGTCCCAGCCACAGGCGTGGCTGTTGCAGCGGGCCTCGCACACGCGGTTGGCGGCAAGCCGGGTGCACTGCGGGTTCTCACAGCCCACCTCCACGTCGGGGGGCAGGGTGATGTCCTGCCCGCGGCCCCCCACAAACTCGTAGTCCAGGATGAAGCACTGCAGCCCGTTGAACAGGCGCGGGCAGCGGCAGCGGTAGAAGGGCTCAGCTGTCGTCCGCTCGCACGTGCCGCCGTTGTAGCACGGCTGCGACTCGCAGGGGCTGCTGGTGGGCTGGCGGCAGTCGGGGCCCCCTCGCCCCGGGGTACAGGCGCAGTACGGCAACCCCCCCGCGCTCACCACGCACGTCCCACCGTTACGGCAACGCAGGGTCCGGCACACATTCGCCTGGTTCTCGCACGATGCTCCCTCGTAGCCCTGCGGGGGAACGGGAGAGGTCACATGTGATAGGAGAAGAACCAGGCCATTCGGCCCATCAAGTCTACTCCGCCTTTCTAATCCTGGCTGATCTATCTTTCTCTCCTAACCCAACTCTCCTGCCTTCGCCCCATAACCCCTGACACCCCTGAGAGGGGAGAGGGCTTTCAGTCAGTCAGACATTAACCTAGAACAGTACAGGAAGAGGCCCTTCAGCCCACCATGTCCCTACCAAACACAACGCCAAGTTCAACTATAGGGAGGAACTGCAGATGCTGGTTTATACCAAAGACTGACACAAAAAGCTGGAGTAACTCAACTGGTCAGGCAGCATCTCTAGAGGCCCTTCTTCACCCTCCTCCCAAAACGTCACCTCTTCTGGGATGCTGCCTGACCAGGTGAGTTACTCCATCTATTTGTGTCTGCCCAGTTAAATTAACCTCCTCTGCCGACACATGATCCATATCGCTCCATTCCCTGCATATCCTCACGTCTACCTAAAGATCTCCTAAACACCACAAGCTCACCTGCCTCCACCAGCACCCCTGGCAGCGTGTTCCAGGCACCCACCACTCTCTGTGTAAAAAAAACCCACACCTCTCTTTTAAACTTTGCCCCTGTCTCACCTTAAAGCTGTGCTCTCCAGTCTTTGATATTTCCACCCTGGGTAAAAGATTCTGAATGTCTTCCCCATCCATGCCTCTCATAATTTAATATATTTCTACCAGGCCTCCCCCCCCCCCCCCCCTTCTCTCACGCTCCAAAAAAAAATCCAAGTGTCCAATCTCTCTATGTAGCTAATACTTTCTAATCCAGACAGTATTCTGATAAACCTCTGCTGCACCTCTCCAAAGCCTTCACATCCTTCCTGTAATGGGATGCCCAGATCTACATGCATTACTCCAAACGCATCCTTTAAAGCTACTAGCTTCCTCACTCATATACTTCATGCCCTGACCGATGAAGGCAAGCGTACCTTATGCCTTCTTCACCGACTTGGTTTGCCACTTTTATGGAGTGATGCATTTGGACCCCAAGATCTCTCTGTGCATTAATACTGTTAAGAGTCTTGCCGTTAATTGTCTATCTTCACCTTACATCCGACCGCCCAAAGGGCTACATCTCACACTCCTTCTGATTAAACTCCATCTGCCATTTCTCTGCCCACTTCTGCAGGACAGGGGACGGGGTGTAACGCCACGGTGAAGCTGGTAAATTAATCAGAGAAGAGGTGGTGCAGTGGGTGAAGCCGCCACCTCATAACCTCAGCAATTTTGCTTCATTCACAACCTCGGGTGCTCTCCATGTGGAGTTTGCACGTTCTCCCCACAGCCGCGTGGGTTTCCTCATGGTGCTCCAGATTTGAGCCATCTCTTAGGAAAGATGTGCAGGACTAGGGGGCTAACACTAGGATAACAGAGATCTGTAAATTCCAGGCACAAGAGACTGCAAATGCTGTAATCTTCAGCAAAAAAGACCAAAGTGTTGGAGGAATTTGGCGGGTCAGGCAGCATCCCTGGGGCAAGACATGTACCAGCCCTAAACATTGCCTGTCTTTAGACCTGCTGAGTTCCTCCAGCAGTTTGTAAATTGCCCAGAGTGGGTGGGTGAGGGGTCGAGCGAGGGGGCGTTAATATGGCAGAGTAGGAGCATGAATGTAATACTGGGGTACATGGCTACGGACTGGGTGGGCTGAAGGGCCAGTGTCAGTGCCGTCGACTCTGATGCCGGCTGCATGTTGCAAGAGCAAGGTGGCAGAGAATGTCACGCCAACTGCCCATGGAAGCACGTGAGAAATGCACCAGCCCACAACAAATGCACAGGAGCAGAGTGGGGGAGTCTAGGGCCAGAGGTCACAGCCTCTGCATTAACAGAGGTTCCTTTAGCAAGGAGGAGGGATTTCTTTAGTCTGAGGGTGGTGAATCTGTGGAATTCAATGTCGCAGACGGCTGTGGAGTCCAAGTCAGTGGATATTTTTAAGGTAGAGATAGTACGGGGCGTCAGGGGTTATGGGGAGAAGGCAGGAGAATGGGGTTGACAGGGAAAGATAGATCAGCCACTATTGGATGGCGGAGTGGACTTGATGGGCTGAACGGCCGAATTCTGCTCCCTGAATATATGAGCTTACAACAAATGCACAGGACAACTGAGTAAATGCACCTCATGTGAGGAGGGGGGTGTGAAGAGGAGGGTGGGGGGATGGGGGGGTCACTCACCGAGGGGCAGCGGCAGATGAAACCGCGGGCGGTGTTCCCGGCGACGGAGCAGGTCCCACCGTTACGGCACGGCCGGCTGATGCAACCGTCAAACACCCGCTCACACCGGACACCTGCCGGGGGCAACAATGGGGGCAACAAGTCAGCGGTGGCGCGCGGCGAGGGTCAGTGATCGAACGCACCCCCCCTCCCCATCCACCGTCCCCACCCCTCCGGCCATCCACCCCCCCCACCCCTTCGTCCGTCGCCTCCCCTTCACATCTGTCCCCTCGTCCCCCTCCTCCCCATTCAGCCCCCACCCCTCTGACCATTTCCCCACCTCCCTGTCTGTTCCCACCCCCTCCCCCTCCCCTGCCCCCTTTCCCCACCCATCCCCTCCCTCTCCATCCATTGCCCCTCTCCCAGTGGACCACACCCCCATCCTCCCCCCAACTCCCCTCCCCGTCTCCCCCCCTCCCCATCCACTGCACCTCACCCCGCCCATCCGCTCCCTCCCACTTCCTTTGCCCCCCCCTTTCAGTCCCCCGCCCCCCATCTTCTCCAGTTCCCCGCCCTCCCCCGTACCCACTCATCCACGGCTTCCTCTCCCCATTCCCCCCACATTCCTCACCCTCCTCCTTCCCCATGAGGTCCTCCCCTCCCCCCCCCCCCCCGCCGGGCTGCACCCTGACCTGTGAACCCCGGCCGGCACTCGCAGCGGAAAGCGTTGATGAGCTGCACACAGTTCTGGGTGCCGCGCGGCTCGCAGGGGTTGGACAGGCACTCGTTGACGTCGCCCTCGCAGTGCTCGCCCACGAAGCCGGCGGGACAGTTGCAGCTGTAGCTGCCCACCCGGTCCACGCACTGGCCCTTGTTGAAGCAGCGTGGCTCCTGGGTCAGCGAGTCCAGCGGGGGGCTGCAGTCATCCAGGTTGATCTCACAGTGCACACCTGTGGGCGGAGAGAGTGCGGGCGTCAGGAAACGTGGCGGCTCTGTCTGCTCACAAGGGTGAGGGGGGATCTTATGGAAACATATAAAATTATAAAAGGACTGGACAGGTTAAATGCAGGGAAAATGTTCCCAATGTTGGGCGTGTCCAGAACCAGGGGCCACAGTCTTAGATTAAAGGGGAGGTCATTTAAGACAGAGGTGAGAAAAATCTTTGTTGTGAATGTACGGAATTCCCTGCCACAGAGGGCAGTGGAGGCCAAATCACTGGATGGATTTAAGAGAGACTTACATAGAGCTCTAGGGGCTAGTGGAGTCAAGGGATATGGGGAGAAGGCAGGCACGGGTTATTGATAGGGGACGACCAGCCATGATCACAATGAATGGCGGTGCTGGCTCGAAGGGCCGAATGGCCTCCTCCTGCACCTATTTTCTATGTTTCTAACCCCAGTCTCCTGCCTTCTCCCAATAACCTTTGACACCCGTACTAATTAGGAATCCGTCGATATCCGCTTTAAAATTCCCCGCCTCCCTCCCCTCCGCCCACGCGCCAACCAACAGCCCTCGTCTTGCACAAAGACTAGGACTGGGTGGAGATCGGAGGGTGTAATGGAGGAACCTCCTGGTGCAGGAAGCCTGGCAGAGACAGCCCCAAGGCTTGTCCCCAACAACCAGACCAGTGACTGGAGGCCAGGTGGGGGTTCGGGTTAGCCGGGTCAACGTGACACAGATTTAGAACAAGGGTTAGACACAAAATGCTGGAGTAACTCAGTGGGGCAGGCAGCATCTCTGGAGAGAAGGAGTGGAAGATGTTTCGGGTCAAGACCCTTCTTCTTCAGACTGAGAGACAGGGGAGAGGGAGACGAGAAATATGGAAGGGTGAGGTGTGAAGACGACAGATCAAAGCAGACGGTGATCACGGAAATGTAAGGCAGAGATAGATAGATTCGTGATTAGAACAGGTGTCAGAGGTTATGGGGAGAAGGCAGGAGAATGGGGTTAGAAGGGAAAGATAGATCGGCCATGATTGAATGGTGGAGTAGACTTGATGGGCCGAATGGCCTGATTCTACTCCTATCGGTCATGACTTATAACAGGGGAGCATGCGGAGCAGTTGGGGACAGGGATGTTCACGGTGATCTTACCTTGAGTGCCCCGTGGGCAGGAACACTTGAAGGTGTTGGTCAGGTCGATGCAAGTGCCCCCGTTCTGGCAGGGATGTGAAAGGCATTCGTTGATCTCCTCCGAGCAGTTGATCCCGTGATAGCCAGCAACACACTGCAAGCGATCGGATGGAGAGAGAGAGAGAGAGGCTGGTGACTAACCCACTCTGAACGGCAAGAGCCACATCTGCATTATTCCAAGAAATCGGAGCAGGGAGCATTCCGTGGGATGTTGATGAAAGGAACAACTGCCTCCACAGTGCCTTGGCCACAGCCAATACTGGATCATTGGGACCACCTTTCCTTGATTATCATTGCTTTTTGCATATCTTTCATTCATTTGTCCAGTGTACCTTCTATATCTCTCGTTTTCCCTTTCCCTTGACTCTCAGTCTGAAGCCTTCAGGTCGAGGCCCTTCTTCAGACGCAGAGCAGGTATGTTACAAAACTTACCTTCAGCGGCGCTGCAGTTCTGTCATTGGCCGTGTGCGCGGCTTTGGCGCCTTTGCGGGGGGGGGGGGGGGGTTAAAATGCGGTTTTCTCCTGCCTGCTGGAGTTTTATTTTCTCGAGCTGCTAGCTTATGCTGAAGAATTGTTCCGACGGCCGTTCTGTGAATGTTTCATCGCTGGACAGTTTCAGCGCTGGAGTAAAATAAAGATCATCTTCTAATGCCATCAACGCCGACAACGGGGACGGATTTCACGTACGGGACAGCTAAAGGTAAGCCGTTTATTTTACATATAGACGTGCTTCTTAAGGATGACCTTAATCCAAATTTTACGTTGCGAAAAGGTGATTTAGGCCCCATACGAACCAGCAGTGTTTTTCCTGCCGATATGGGGTTTAAATTCACCGCAAATGCAAAGTTCCCATCGATCGCGCTCCCCAAAATCTCACTCGCAAGATGATTAAAATGGCCATTAATTTACGGGAATTAAACACTAAATTCCTTCCATTTGGCCTATAAATTCATGGCAATGAGATTTAAAAATCATGTTATATTGTGAATTCTTGCGTGAATGTTATTTGGACACTTAGGCGATTTAAAAATGTTAATCTTTTCTTAAGACATGGATAGATGTTTAGATCTAGTAATTGAATTTTGTAATTAGGTAACTAACTAATTATATGCTTTAATTTCAGGTCATCCAAGTAAGATTGTTTCATATTTGTTTCAGAATGCTTCAATTTATAATAACTGAAAATTTGTTTCAGTTCTCTTAATTTTTAAGAAAGTTATGGGCTTTTGATTGTCCTCGATCACAGCTTTTGTGTTCAGTCAATGGAAAAGCAATAGGGAACAAGATGCTAATTTCTGAGTATGAAAATGGCCATGACCTTTTTTAATACTTAAGATATGAAAGTGAATTAGGTGTCAAATTAAACGTCTTTTTATGCTTTATCTGGTGGGATAAATTGCAGACTTGATTTTTAAAATCTCAACATTTTGTAACATTGCTACTGAGAGTCAGGGGAAAGGGAAACGAGAGATATAGAGGGTGACGTGGAGAGATATATGAAAAAGAACATCTATTATTGCTTGTGTATACTGCTCTTACAACAAATGTAAAGCACTTTGGTCAACGAGAGTTGTTTTTTAAATGTGCTATATAAATAAATGTGACTTGACTTGATTTGATTATATAGATAATTAATAAATAAATGGTTTTGTACAGAGAGCGTTGATCCATTGACCGCACAAACTGAACCGTAATGACACTGAGCACCCGCACGCCCGCTCACCTCACAGGAGTAGCCGCCCAGGTAGTCCGTGCAGGTGGCTCCGTTTTGGCAGGGGTTGGGAGCGCACTCGTCCACCTGCTCCTCGCAGTAGCTCCCCGAGTAACCGGCCTGGCACTGGCAGCGGTGGGTGTTGCCGGCGTCGATGCAGAGGCCACTGTTGCGGCACAACAAGCCCGACTCCAGCCCTGGGGAGCACAGCGTCAACCAGGAACGGTGAGACAGAGGGAGGGAGGGAGGGAGGGAGGGGCAGGAGGGTGGGGACGCAGGACAGGGAGGTGGGCAAAACTACCTGCGACTGGGAAGCGGTAACTGCTAACGGCGATAGGCAAAAGTGCCGGAGAAACTCAGCGGGTGCAGCGGCATCTATGGAGCGAAGGAAATAGGCAACGCTTCGAGCCGAATCTCTTGGGAAATAGGCAACGTTTCGGGCCGAAACCCTTGGGTTTCGGCCCGAAACGTTGCCTATTTCCTTCGCTCCATAGATGCTGCTGCACCCGCTGAGTTTCACCAGCGCTTTTGTCTACCTTTGATTTTCCAACATCTGCAGTTCCTTCTTAAACTGCTAACGAGGTTCACTATCTGTGATGGACGGAAACGACGGGGTTGGTCATGGTGACGGTGACGGTGACTCAAATGGTGGCGAGGTTGTTTACGATGGGCTAACGATGGGGGAGGGGAACGGGTGGGATACAGAGGGGTGGGGGGGGGGGTTGTTGTCTACCTTGCTGTTTGGCAGCCACCTCGCAGGAGACACTGGGCACGTCGCAGTAGAGGCCGGTCCAGCTGCTCTGGCAGTCGCAGCGGTAGGTGGTGCCCGTTTGCCAGCACTTGCCGCTGTTCTTGCAGGGAGAGGAGTCGCACCAACGCACCAGGTCCTGGGGAGCAACCCGGCAGAAGGTCACCATCGCACCGCACCGACCTCCCACACACTGCCAGTCCTCACACTCACTCACTCCCACACACACTCACTCCCACACACACTCACACACTCTCACACACACACACGCACACTCACACACTCTCACTCACACACTCTCACTCACTTCCACACTCACTCCCACACACACACACTCACACTCACACACTCTCACTCACTTCCACACTCACTCCCACACACACTCATTCACACACTCACTCACTCCCACACACACTCACTCCCACACACACTCACTCACTCCCACACACACTCACACTCACTCACTCACTCTCACTCACTCACTCACTCACTCACTCCCACTCTCACTCACGCACTCCCACACACTCACTCACTCACACTCAAACGCTCACTCACTCCCACACTCTCACTCACTCACACTCACTTAAACGCTCACTCCTACACACACACACTCACTCACGCTCACACTCACACGCTCACTCACTCCCACACACACTCACACAAGCACACACTCACTCCCACACACACTCACACACACACTCGCTCCCACACACACACACTCACTCCACACACAGTCTCACACACACGCATTCGCTCCCACACACACACACACTCGCTCCCACACACACACACACTCACTCCCACACACACTCACACACTCATTCTCACTCCCTCCCTCACCGTCCCCATTGCCCTCTCCCACTGGCACAATGAGGTTGTCACTCCCTGGGCAGGGGGTGAGAGGCCTGTTCACATGTGGAAGGTCTCGGTGCCCCAGGGTGCGGTGGGGCCGGTATGTGGGTGGGTCGGGTAGGCAGCACCTACCTGGCAGTTGACCCCAGTGTAGCCCTGGGGGCAGGTACACTTGTAGGTGCCGTAGCTGTCCTGGCAGGTGCCCCCGTGGAGGCAGGGCCTGGAGTCGCACTCGTTGATGTCGTGCTGGCAGTAGTTGCCGGTGAAGCCGTTGGGGCAGAGGCAGGTGAAGGTGTTGATCCCGTCCACACACGTCCCACCATTGAAGCAGGAGCTGGAGGGAGGAACACACTCTGAATCATGGAGCTGATGGATGAGGCCATTCATCCCCTCGTGCCTCTGCTGGCTCACTGAAAGATTCTGTCATATTTCTAACCCCGAGTAGATGCAGAACGCTGGAGTAACAGTGGGTCAGGCAGCATCTCCCGAGAAAAGGAATGGGTGACGTTTCAAACCGAGACCCTTCTTCAGACACGACCAGAATCGTCACATATTCGTTTTCTCCAAAGATGCTGCCTGACCTGCTGAGTTACTCCAGCATTTTGTTTCTATCTTCGGTGTAAACCAGCAGCTGCAGTTCCTTCCTACACATTCTAACCACACGTGTTTATCTACTACACGTTGGAAAGCGATTGCCAAATCTGCTTCTACCACTCATTCATGCAGCACAATTCCCAGCCTCAACAACAATTCGCAACTTTCCTTGATCTTAAGCCAGATAATATGAAACTGTGTTCTCTAGTTACAAATTGTCCATCCCGCATATAGTATATCAAAACCATCTCATAATTGTAAATACTCCATGGCCCAGCCTCTTTCCCCCCCCCTCACTGTCCCATCCCTCTCACTGCCCTCACTCCCACACTGGCTTTTTCACCACCCTTACCCCTCAGCCCCTCTTCCTTGAGTTTACTTAGATCAGCGCAGAAATAGGCCCTTCGGCCCATCGGGACCGCACCAACCAGCGATCCCCGCACACTAACACTATTCTACACATACAATATACAATGATACCAAGCCAATTAACCCTCAAACCGCCTTTGTCTTTGGGACGTGGGAGGAAACCCGGAGCACAGGGGAAACCGCACACAGGTCAAGGGGAGAACGTACAAACTCCGTCCAGACAGCAGCTGCAGTCAGGATCAATCCTGGGTCTCTGGCGCTGTGAGGCAGCACCTCTGCCCCTGCGCCACTTTCACGACCTCATTCACGACCTCTGCCGAGTTTGCCCTTGACTCGTACTCGCAGCATGGTCGTCACGAGGTCGCATGTAGGCCGTGAGGCTGGTCGTAGGCACTCGTGGCATCAAGTAGGTCGGGCCGTTTTTTCAACATGATGCAAAATGTCCACGAGTAAAAAAGGTTGTGAATTAGGTCGTGAAAGTGGGACAGGCCCTTAACTCTCCCAGAGAGAATCCGTCTCCCCACACTGTCTCTTTACCCCCACTCTCCCGCACCCCCTCGCCAACCTGGCCCCCTCCCCCTCCCCCTCCGCTCGCGGCTGGCTGCCCTCACCTCTCGGTGCAGTCGGGGGCGTTGTTCTCGCAGTGCATGCCACTGAAGCCCAGCGGGCAGGTGCAGGTGTAACTGTTGACGCAGTCGGTGCAGTTGCCGTTGTTCCTGCACGGGTCACTGGCGCATTCGTTGATGTCCTCTTCACACTTGGGGCCGCCAAAGCCCGGCAGGCAGAGGCACAGGAAATTGTTCACACCGTCCGAGCAGGACGCTCCGTTGTGGCACGGGTCTGCGGATGGATAAACCACGGGCTTACTCCCAGCCCACTCCTCTCCCACCCAGTACAACCCCCCCGCTACACCCTCCCACCATTACACCCCCCCACACTACACCCCCCCCACACTACTATTACACCCACACTACAACCACCCACACTACACACCCCCCACTACACCCCCCCACACTACAACCCCCCCTACACACCCCCTCCCACACTACACCCTCCCCCCCACTACACCCACCCCTGCACTACACCCCTCCCAGACACACTACACCCCCCCCCACTACACACCCCCTCCCACACAACACCCTCCCCCCCACTACACCCCCCCCCCGCACTACACCCCTCCCACACACACTACACACCCCCCACTACACCCCCCCCCAATACACCCTCCCCCCCAATACACCACACCCTCCCCCCACTACACCCTCCCAACTTAGTTTAGCATCCTTTTAGTTTTAGATGTACAGCACGGAACTGGCCCAGCAAGTCCACTCCGAGCAGCGATCCCTGCACACCACTACTATCCTTCACACTTGGGACAGTTTACAATCTTTACCAAAGCCAATTAACCTACCAAGCCGTACATCTTCAGGACTATACTACACACTTGGGACAATTTACAATCTTTACCGAAACCAAATAACTCTCAAACCCACAGGTCTTTGAAGTGTGGGAGGAAACCGGAGCATCCAGTGAAAACCTACGCGGTCACGGGGAGAACGTGCAAACTCCATACACTCAGCACCCACGGTCAGGATCGAACCCAGCTCTCTGGCGCTGTAAGGCAGCAATTTCTACCGCCGCGCCTCCGTGCCACCTCAGGCTTATGAACACAAGCCTGGGCCCCAAGCGAGAGCTTGGCCGCTCTGTTGAAGTGGTAGCACTGGATAGTTGGAGGGGCATCTCTCTGGGAATGGTCTGCTGTGACAGAGGCAGTTCTGGGGGCGATTCTGCACTGGAATTACCCAAAACCCTATGTAAACATAGAAAGATAGAACACAGAAACTAGGTGCAGGAGGAGGCCATTCAGCCCTTCGAGCCAGCACCGCCATTCAATATGATCATGGCCAATCATCCACAATCGGTACCCTGTTCCTGTTTTCTCCCCATATCCCTTGATTCCGTTAACCCGAGGAGCTGAATCTAACTTTATGGACCATTGGAGGGATTATTCTGATCCACTGGAAGGTCATTGATGAAACGCCAGACTACTGCAGTGGGAATACTGAGCAAGTGCTGTTATCCTGTTTGGGTGACGTGCTCCACCTGGCACATCTCCATCTGAACCGACCGGTGCTCCATCGGCCCTCTCAGTTGACTGTGAAGTATCCAGGGTATCGCGGGACAAAGGGCTAATGACCTCCCCCGGTAGCCGGCACCAATATTTCCACAGCCGCCTGCACTCTGTCGGCGTCCCTGCTTCCCACGAGTCTCTCGCTCCTGCCCCACCTCCCTCTCCCTCGTCTGGCTTCGCCCCTCGCTCGCTCCACTTACTGGGCAGGCAGTCGTCCACATCGGTCTCGCAGGTGATGCCGGTGTAACCCTGGCGACAAACGCACTGGAATCCACCCATCGAGTTCTGGCAATTGGCTCCGTTCTGGCACGGACTCTTCACACACTCATTCACATCCTTTTCACACGTCTGGCCTGGAGATAACGGAGATTCAGTCGAGAGCAGACACCACATCCCGCACTCTGTACCTTCCCCTTTGCTCTACCTATTGCACTCGAGTTTGACTTGACTGTATTAATGTACAGTATTGTGTTAAAGAAGGAACTGCCGCCTGGGGAGTCTGCATCCTCTGGGCTTGAACATTGAATTTTCTCAATTCTGTTAACCCTTGCTGTCTCCCGTTCTCACCTCTCCCTCAGCCCTCGGGCTCCTCCTCCTCCTTTTTCCTTTCTTCTCCCCGCCCCCCCTACCTCCCATCAGTCTGAAGAAGGGTTTCGGCCCGAAATGTCACCTATTCCTTCTCTCCATAGATGCTGCCTCACCCCCTGAGTTTCCCCAGCATTTTCTCTCTGCCTTCTGTGTTCAGCAGACTGACGCTGCTGCAGTATCCTATCTTTTGTTCTTTTTTTTAGAGGTGCAATATGGAAACAGGCCCTTCAGCCCACTGAGTCCATGCCGGTCATTGATCATCAGTCACCCTAGTTCTATGTCAAACTTTCGTCCACACCATAAACGCTAGAGGCCAATTAACCTACAAGCACACCTTGTTGGGATGTTGGAAGAAACTGGAGCACCTGGAGGAAACCCACTTGGTCACAGAGACAACGTGTGTGTGTATGCCACGCGAGCCGTGTGTGTGCGCTGTATAGGACTCTGTGTAGTGTGTGTGTGCCATGCTGTGTGACACTGTGTGTGTGTGTGTGTGTCTGTGTGTGTGTCTGTGTGCTGTGCAGGGCTCTATGTGTGTGTGTGTGTGCATGCCATTGCTGTGTGTGTGTGTGTGTGTGTGTGTGTGTGTGTGTGTGTGTGTGTGTGTGTGTGTGTGTGTGTGTGTGTGTGTGTGTGTGTGTGTGTGTGTGTGTGTGTGTGTGTGTGTGTGTGTGTGTGTGTGTGTGTGTGTGTGTGTGTGTGTGTGTGTGTGTGTGTGTGTGTGTGTGTGTGGTGTGTGTGTGTGTAACACTGTGTGTGTGTGTGTGTGTGTGTGTGTGTGTGTGTGTGTGTGTGTGTGTGTGTGTGTGTGTGTGTGTGTGTGTGTGTGTGTGTGTGTGTGTGTGTGTGTGTGTGTGTGTGTGTGTGTGTGTGTGTGTGTGTGTGTGTGTGTGTGTGTGTGTGTGTGTGTGTGTGTGTGTGTGTGTGTGTGTGTGTGTGTGTAACACTGTGTGTGTGTGTGTGTGTGTGTGTGTGTGTGTGTGTGTGTGTGTGTGTGTGTGTGTGTGTGTGTGTGTGTGTGTGTGTGTGTGTGTGTGTGTGTGTAACACTGTGTGTGTGTGTGTGTGTGTGTGTGTGTGTGTGTGTGTGTGTGTGTGTGTGTGTGTGTGTGTGTGTGGTGTGTGTGTGTGTGTGTGTGTGTGTGTGTGTGTGTGTGTGTGTGTGTGTGTGTGTGTGTGTGTGTGTGTGTGTGTGTGTGTGTGTGTGTGTGTGTGTGTGTGTGTGTGTGTGTGTGTGTGTGTGTGTGTGTGTGTGTGTGTGTGTGTGTGTGTGTGTGTGTGTGTGTGTGTGTTGTGTGTGTGTGTGTGTGTGTGTGTGTGTGTGTGTGTGTGTGTGTGTGTGTGTGTGTGTGTGTGTGTGTGTGTGTGTGTGTGTGTGTTGTGTGTGTGTGTGTGTGTGTGTGTGTGTGTGTGGGGGGTGTGTGTGTGTGTGGTGTGTGTGTGTGTGTGTGTGTGTGTGTGTGTGTGTGTGTGTGTGTGTGTGTGTGTGGGGGGTGTGTGTGTGTGTGTGTGTGTGTGTGTGTCTGTGTGTGACACTGTGTGTGACACCGTGTGTGACACTGTGTGTGACACTGTGTGTGACACTGTGTGTGACTGTGTGTGTGTGTGTGACACTGTGTGTGTGTGTGTGACACTGTGTGTGACACTGTGTGTGTGTGTGTGACACTGTGTGTGTGTGTGTGACACTGTGTGTGACACTGTGTGTGTGTGTGTGACACTGTGTGTGTGTGTTTGACACTGTGTGTGACACTGTGTGTGACACTGTGTGTGCTACTGTCAGTGACTCTCTGCTCCACCCAGGCCGTGTTGCCGGTGACGACCACCCTGCCGGTCCGCTCACCTTGCCACCCCTCCGGACAGCCGCACGAGAAGTTTTCGTAATCCTCCGACTCGTGGCAGACGCCCTGGTTTTTACACGGCTGCCTGGCGCACGGTGCCAGCACATCCTCACAGTTCACCCCTGCACACGAGAGGACAAGCAACGTGCAACGTACAACATGGTCAGCACAGCTGGCAGTGTGCCCACCCCCGAGGTAACAGAGCCCACCCTCCCCTGGGTAACAGCGACTCCCCCACAGGTAACAGTGCTCCCCCCACACACAGGTAATAGTGTGCCCCCATAGGTAAAAGTGCCATGCCCCAACAGGTAACAGTGTGTGTGTGTCCCATAGGGGTCAGCAGTGTGGAGGGGCCCGGTGTGGCCAGGTCTCGCTCTGTTAGGGTTGAGCATAAATTAATAAATTCAAGGAGCAGAATTAGGCCATTCGGCCCATCAAGTCTACTCCGTCATTCAATCATGGCTGATCCATCTTCACCTCTCATTCTCCTGTTTGCTCCCTGAACTGATCAAGAATCTTTCTATCTCTGCCTTAAAAATACCCATTGACCTGGCCTCCACAGACGCCTCTGGCAATGAGTCCCACATAAAACAGAGGGGTTACCGTGTGGAATAAGATTGTTAAGGGCTTGGACACGCTAGAGGCAGGAAACATGTTCCCGATGTTGGGGGACTCCAGAACCAGGGGCCACAGTTTAAGAATAAGGAGTAAGCCATTTAGAACGGACTCCACTCCTCCACGGGGATAGTTTAATCCAGACACAGATACTCTCTGCAGGTCCCATCATTTGATGGTTAACCGTGGGTGGATTATTGTGCAGTAAGTGTCACTGCTGGTACCAGCCAACAAGGTGACCCAGACCGCCACTGGGACCACTGCGTGTGAAGTGTGTAGCTAACACTGATCTCAGCTCCACCAATGGCCACGCGTCAGCCAGCTTGGAGACTGACCCTTCGGACCTCCCGCCCGCGGGATCCCACTTAGTTTAGTTTAGTTTGGAGTAATTCTACGCAAATCCCATTATATTCTCGCTGCACTGTCATCAACTTCCCCAGTGGATCATCCCACTCACTGACACAGAAGGGGGCGATTCATAGCGAGGAAATTAACCGACCAAACTGCATGGCATTGGGTATGTGGGGAGGGGGGGGGGGGGGTCACACCACTGGAGCTGCGAGGCCACGAGTTCACCAGCAGCACCACCACACCATCCACTAACTGTTCCCCAAAAAGTCAGTGGGTGTGGAACCAAGAACATGTTCCTCGCATTTGCAGCTGTGGGCAACATTTCCCAAGGCAGCTATGTTATTGGGCTAGGAGTCCCCCCACACACACACACTGACCCTCACTGGGGTACGGGTCCCACACACACTGACCCTCACTGGGGTACGGGTCACACACACAGACCCTCACTGTAGCTGACCCTCCAGCAGGGGTCAGTGGTCACTGGGTTGGGAGCTGAAGCATGACCTTGTGGTTTATTTTCCCCTCAGCTTGGGACCAGAGAGAGAGGTTGGACCAGGGAGTCCCCACTGCCCTGGATGGGAGACAGTCCCTCATCACAGCCGGAGAAAGGGACACTTCAATTTGATTTTAAATAAAACTGATGGCAAAGTGTTGCTGGAACACGGATTTACAATTTGGGTTTGGGTTAAATGTTCCTGAAGCTGAGGTTCCTCTGCCTTTGTTGCGTCCTGGCCTCTGCCTTGACGAGTTTGCAGGGAAACACGGCAGAGACAGGAAGGGTGACGCTATTTCCACCAATTGTTCCCCGTGAGCAGCAGGAAGCCGGGAATCAGCAGCCCCTCGGCAGGAAACCTGCGCACTGTTTTTTCCAGCTCCCACCGGACCCGGCTCCCCTCCCCACCCCACACTGCAAAGCCTGAAGCTTTCAGATGGCACAAAGCGTTGGCGCACAGATGGCGGAAGCGGAGGTGCCCTTGAACCGATTAGCTCACCAAGAACAGTGCCTCTTCAATTGTTAAATAGGAAAGACAGATATCAGTGGCGTCAACCCTGCCGTAATCCTGCGGCCTTACATCTGGGTTCCAGCTACAGGAGATGTGCGGGGCCATTTCTTTATTTCCAGAGGCATTGACAATCGGTGGCTTTTTCCCAGGGTGGAGACGTCAAAGGCCACATAGAGGGCGTAGATTTTCACGTGAGAAGAGCAACGTTGAAAGGAGAGTAACCTACTCCAAGGAAGGGTTTCGAGGAACTCCTTCAAAGTTTAAAGGAGGAGGAGATTCTCCTTCCTCTATAAAGGAGATGTTTTGCCCCAAAGTTTAAAGGAGGGGCAATCTTGTTTTACACAGAAAGTGGTAGAACTTGCTGTTTGGGGTGGTGGTGGGGGAGGCAGATATGACAGTGATGTTTAAGAGCGCCTTAAAGAGGCACGTGGATATACAGGGATTGGCGGGATATGGATCACACGCAGGCAGGGGAGATTAGCTAATCTTGGCATCGTGTTCGGCACGGACTTTGTGGGCCGAAGGGCCTGTTCCTGTGCTGTACTGTTGTATGCTCTGTAACCCAGGCTGGCCAGTCTGACGGAGGTAACTGCCTGCCAGTTGAGGTTAAACTAAGACCACCTCACCCTCTCTACGTCGCACACGGATCTTTAGTCAGAGGGTGGTGAATCTGTGGAATTCTTAGAATGGGGTTAGGAGGGTGAGATAGATCAGCCATGACTGAATGGCGGAGTTGGCTTGATGGGCCGAATGGCCTAATGCTGCTCCTATCACTTGTGACCTTATGACGTTAAAGATCCCCTTACAGAGAAAAGATTCACCTGGATGATGCCTGGACTTTAGTTATGGGGGAGAAACAGGGCTGCATGTGAGTGAAGGAAGCACATGTACTCCTGTGAGTGTACCAGGGGAGGTCCCTGGTCCCAGCCCACTAACCCTTGCAAGGTGGCAAGCCCCGGCCTCTCAGCTCCTTACCTGTGTAGGGCAAGATGCAGTTACACTTATACCCCGCCACATCATCGATGCAGCTTCCCTGATTCAGGCAGGGGTTGGACGCACACTCGTTGATGTTTGTCTGACAATTTGGGCCTGAAAGAGGAACAAATACATCAGTTCAGAAACTATACAGTGTGAGAGGGAGAGTGGGGCGGGACGGAGAGGCAGCGAGGGGAGAGAGGACAGTTTCTTCCGATCTTCGTTTAGTTTAGTGCAGAGATACAAGTGCGCAACGAGTCCACGGGCTCACCTCTGAACCCCGGCCGGCAGTCGCACAGGTAGGCGTTGTTCATGTCCCGGCACGTGCCGCCGTTGGCGCAGGGCTGCGACTCACACTCGTTGACGTTCTGGTCGCAGTTGGTGCCCGGCCCAGCCGGGGCTGCACTCACAGCTGTACCTGTGGGCACAGAGGGGGGCAGGGTCAGTCCGAGCAAACCCACCACGCTGGCAGAGCCGAGCCCCCAACACACACACACGCACACGCGCGCACACACACACATACAGACACACACACGCAAACGCACACTCACACACACCAGGGCCCGGGCGCACACACGGGGTGGGGGGGGGGGGGACACACTCAGCCTGCCCCAACCCATCATTATCAGGGCCAAAGATAGGCACAAAAACAGCAGGACAGGCAGCGTCAATTCTTCAGAATTGAGAAGGCTCTCGACCCGAAACGTCACCCATTCCTTCTCTGATGAGTTTACTCCAGCTTTTTGTGCTATCTTCGTTTAAACCAGCGTCTGCAGCTCCTTCTTACACTTGCCAGGGCCAAGCGAGTATACGTCCACACAGTGGCGTCCGAAACGTTGCCTATTTCCTTCGCTCCATAGATGCTGCCTCACCCGCTGAGTTTCTCCAGCATTTGTGTCTACCTTCACTGGTAGCTAGGGTGGCCAAAAAGACCATACGGCACATTAGCCTTCATCAGTCAGAGCACTGAGAATAGCAGTTGGGAGGACATGTTGCAGTGGTGCGAGACGTTGCCGAGGCCACATTTGGAGTATTGTGTCCAGTTTTGGGCACCTGTGTTGCGGGAAACATGTTTTTGGATTGTGGGATGAAACCGGACCACCCGGAGGAAACCCACGCGGTCACAAGGGGAATGTGCAAACTCCTCACAGACAGCCCCTGTAACCTGGTTGGAGTCGGGGTATCTGGCACTGTTCTCCCAGCTGCCACCGGGCTGACCTGTACTTAAAAGGTAAAACGCGGCGCCTGGAAAGTGCCGACTCTTTCTGTAGACTTTCATTCGAAATGCAAAAGTTCTTACACTATATTCGTGGCACACTTGCACTTGGGCACGATTGTGCGTATGTGTAGCATGGTTGTGGAGGGTAGTGAGCAGAGTTTCACAGTGTCGTAGAAACATAGAAAATAGAAGCAGGAGGAGGCCATTCGGCCCTTCGAGCCAGCACCGCCATTCATTGTGATCATGGCTATCAATAACCCGTGCCTGCCTTCTCCCCATATCCCTGGACTCCAGTAGCCCCTAGAGCTCTATCCAACTCTCTCTTAAATCCATCCAATGATTTGGCCTCCACTGCCCTCTGTGGCAGGGAATTCCACAAATTCACAACTCTCTGGGTGAAAACATTTTTTTCTCACCTCAGTCTTAAATGACCTCCCCTTTATTCTAAGCCTGTGGCCCTTGGTTCTGGACTCGCCCAACATTGGGAACCTTTTTCCTGCACCTAGCTTGTCCAGTCCTTTTATAATTTTATATGTTTCTATAAGATTCCCCCTCATCCTTCTAAACTCCAGAGAGCCCCCCCCCCCATCAATCTGAGGAAGGGTTTTGGCCCGAAACGTTGCCTATCTCCTTCGCTCCGTAGATGCTGCTGCACCCACTGAGTTTCTCCAGCATTTTGAGTAACCT
This sequence comes from Okamejei kenojei, assembly GCA_035221665.1. Classification (NCBI taxonomy): domain Eukaryota; kingdom Metazoa; phylum Chordata; class Chondrichthyes; order Rajiformes; family Rajidae; genus Okamejei; species Okamejei kenojei. The sequence continues at coordinate 24,007,328 of CM069163.1, forward strand.
CCAGTGAATACAAGCCTGATTGCGGGGACAAGTGATAATGAAGGGTTTGGATATGGAGTAGAGCACCCTGTACACATCCCCAAGGTGTGACTAAACCCCCCACCCCCCGTCACCCTGTCACTGCCCGGCGGAGGGTACACACCCATTGAGGTTGTCCCTGCAGTCTCCGTGAATACAGGGGTTGCTGTTACACTCGTTCACCTCCGAGAAGCAAACCAGGTCGTGGTAGCCCTCGGGGCAGATGCAGGTGAAGCTGTTGATCGCATCCTTGCACGTCCCTCCATTGTGACAGGGGTTCGACACACACTCATCGATGTTAACGTTGCACATGGGCCCTGCAGCACACGGTCAAAAACATTCAAATTAACAGGACAGTAATGAATAAATGAATATCAATCAGCCCGCGGTGCTAAAACATGCACGTTAATCTCATTGTGGTGAATGCATGGACGCAGACATGAATATTAATGAGGATCATCGTGGCAAATAAATGAATGGCATTAAAGAAATCAGTGCAAATCAATGCAAATCAATGCAAATCAGTGCAAACATGCAAATCAATGCAAATCAGTGCAAATCAATGCAAATCAGTGCAAATCAGTGCAAATCAATGCACATTTTTGGATGTGGGAATATTGCGGCACCAGGTGTCACAGAGTCCTGCAGCCACACACTGTGACATGAGTGCAGCAAAGGATCAAACCCTTTTACCCAGAGAGGTCATGTTGTCAGCTGGTGCCCGAGCCTGAGCAGGGAGAGGCAGCATTCCCGACTACTGGGTTAGTGTGGAGGGTCTCCGGGCGTGAAGCAGGGAGGGGGAGAAGGGCAGGGAAAGACTTTGACAGTGCCCGACACTCACAAAGACTATCGTGGTTGGCAAAGCACTTTTTCTTGTTGCTGCTGCTGCTGCTGCTGTAACAGAGAAGGGTGACCTGAAATCACAGCGCAAGAAGCAGAGGGCAGGGTGGAAATGTCAAGCACGGTGGCACAGCGGTAGAGTTGCTGCCTTACAGCGCCAGAGACCCGGGTTCCATCCCGACTACGGGTGCTGGCTGTACAGAGTTTGTACGGTCTCCCCGTGACCTAGGTGGGATTTCTCCGGGATCTCTGGCTGCCTCCCACACTCCAAAGATGTGCAGGTTTGTAAGTGAATTGGCTTGGTATAATTGCACGTGGTCTCTGGTGTGTGTAGGACAGTGCTAGTACGCAGCGATCGTGGACACGGTGGGCCGAAGGGCCTGTTTCGGCGCGGCATCTCTAAGCTAAAGTAAAGGACAAGCTTTAACAAGCTAAACAAGAGGACACAGCTTTAAGGTCAGAGGGACAAAGTGTAAAGGAGATGTGTGGGGCAGGTTTTTTTTTAACACGGTGTTTAAGAAGGAACTGCAGATGCTGGAAAATCAAAGGTAGACAAAAATGCTGGAGAAACTCAGCGGGTGAGGCAGCATCTATGGAGCGAAGGAAATAGGCAACGTTTCGGGTCGACCCGAAACGTTGCCTATTTCCTTCGCTCCATAGATGCTGCCCACCCGCAGTTTCTCCAGCATTTTTGCGGGATGTTAGGAGCCTCTACCAGTGGTCAGGCAGATGCATTTAAGAGGCTTTTGGTAGGCCCGCATGTCTTTAGTTTTTTGTACAGCATTAAAAGGGCCTGTTCCTGTGCTGGCCCCCCCATGTTGTTCTTGCCACATAGAAATTAGGTGCAGGCCATTCAGCCCTTCGAGCCTGCACCGTGATCATGGCTGATCATCAACTCAGGTGCCTGGAGGGCCACATCCAACTCACTCTTAAATATAGCCAATGTGGCTGTGGCAGAGAGTTCAGAGACACACCACTCCTGTGTGAAAAAAAGTCTTCTCATCTCGGGGATTTCCCCCTTATCCTTAAGCTGTGACCCTTGTCCTGGACTTCCCCAACATCGGGAACAATCTTCCTGCACTAGCCTGTCCAACCCCTTAAGTGTAAGTTTCTATGCAGAGAGTATAAACCGTGTAAGAATCAGTCTGGTGAACCTTCTCTGTACTCCCTCTATGGCAATAATGCAGATTTGGAGGTACGCAATATCCAGGACCCTGTACAACTGAAGTAGAACCTCCCTGAGCTATGAAAGGCACTGCCTGCTGCACCTGGGACTGGGGACACCAGGTTCCTCGCTGATCGGTAATATGCCACCTGGATTATATGCATTCAGCCCATAGAAGTCACCTTGCAGAGCATCCTCCTCACAGCTAACACTGGCTTAGTGTCATCCGACTGACCTGAGCCCTCGGTACCCCACTGTCACTGCCTGCCGCCCCATGCTTCCTGTTTGTACTGAACCCTAATTATGCATTAGTTTGATTATGATAAGAGGAGCTGGAGAGGTGAGTTGATGTGGGAGGCGATCGGCTCAGTGCGGGAGGATATTTGGACAGTGTCGGAGGGGGTCGGCTGTTAGTGTGGAGGGGAATTAGTGCAGGAGAGACAGCAGGAACGTAGCCCCTACTCTTAATTGTGGATTGCAAACATGTCCGAGATGCTACATCTGAGACTTGTCTTAGCAGGAAAATCTGAGCAATTTTCAAAGACATGGGTTCCTTTCATTGATTCATCACAAGGATAGTATGGTGCAACACAACTTCGGAATTAAACCGATTTATGGACTGGGCGATGGGCGGGAGGAGAAATGAAGCAGGTGTATCAACACTTTATTTTTTTTTCCCCGTTTTTGTCTTTTTATTTCTTTAAGTTTTTCCTATTTCTTTTACTTACTCACTCCTTGACTACACTCAGTTGGTAGTTTAGGGGCTCTATTCTCACACATTCACGCTCTCATATATTTTCTTTCTTTCTTGCTCTTTCTCTCTTTTTCTATTTCATCTTTGCTAAAATTAAAATGGAAACTTTACAACAAATGGATTATGTATCACATGCCATGGTTTATGCTTATGTACACTGCTTCTAATAAAAATATAAATAACAAAAATAAAAAAAGAAATAGGTGTAGGAACTTGTATGTAAACTACTAGAAATATAACCCCAGTGAGGGTCAGTGTGTGTGGGTCAGTGTGTGTGTGTGTGTGACCCATACATCAGTGACATGTGTGGTTCAGTGTGTGTGTGTGTGTGTGAGGGACCTGTACCCCAGTGAGGGTCCGTACAGTGAGGTCCAGTGTGTGTGTGTGTGTGTGGGACCCTGTACCCCAGTGAGGGTCAGTGTGTGTGTGTGTGTGTGTGTGTGTGTGTGTGTGTGTGTGTGTGTGTGTGTGTGTGGGACCCGTACTCCAGTGAGGGTCAGTGTGTGTGTGTGTGTGTGTGTGGACCTGTGTGTGTGTGTGTGTGTGTGTGGGACCTGTACCCCAGTGAGGGTCAGTGTGTGTGTGTGTGTGTGTGTGTGTGTGTGTGTGTGTGTGTGTGTGTGTGTGTGTGTGTGTGTGTGTGTGTGTGTGTGTGTGTGTGGGGGTACCCAGTGGAGGGTCAGTGTGTGTTGGGACCGTACCCCAGCGAGGGTCAGTGTGGGTGTGTGTGTGTGTGTGGGACCTGTAACCCAGGAGGGTCAGTGTGTGTGTGTGTGTGTGTGTGGGGGGGGGGAACCCGTGTGTGTGTGTGTGTGTGGGACCTGTACCCCAGTGAGGGTCAGTATGTGCAGGAGGAGGAGGAGAGATCCAGAGAGAGTTGCTGAAACACTATCCGTGATTCCGTGTCTCCCGTCCCGCTACTTCTCACTACTTCCCAACATAAAGTTCAACGACATCGCTGCCTGACGGATTCGGGAGTGACGCAAAGTGAATAGATTCCCTTCAGAGTTAAATCTCTCCTGAGCACCAAGACAAAAGGAGCAACATTCGAGGCCTGGGATTTCTCATGTTACGTACGGGCTTGTCTTTTGCTTCACCTGCCCCAGACCTTTGAAAGCATCGCGTGGGGCGCTGGCGAGGCTTGGCCCTGAAACCCAATCCAGCAGATGGGCCGCTGCAGAATAATGGGCCCATTATTGAGCCTCCCCCCTCCATGGCTCTGTACCCCCACCTCACAGCCCCTGGGTGTGTGGAGTGGGGGGGGGGGGTGGGCAGTGGACAGGCATCCCAAATCCCCACCCCTCCACCACACGGTGGTGGCGCAGCTGGTAGAGCCGCTACCGGAGACCCAGGTTCGATCCCGACCTCGGGTGCTGTCCGCGTGGAGTCTGCACGTTCACCTTGTTACCCACGTGGGTTTCCTCCGTCCGGGTGCTCCGGTTTTCCCCCACAACCTAAAGATGTGCGGGGTGGCAGGTTAATGAATTGGCCCTCGGTAAATGGCCCCTAGTGTGTAGGGGGAGTGGATGTAAAAGTGGAGCATCGTAGATCTAGTGTGAATGAATGAGTTGATGGCCGGCGTGGTCTCGATGGACCGAAGGACCGGTTTCCGTCGAAGATAGGCACAAAATGCTGGAGTAACTCGGCAAAGCTGGCAGCCTCTCTGGAGAAAAGGAACAGGTGACGCTTTGGGTTGAGACCCTCCCTCCTCCAGTCTGATGGAGGGTATCGACCCGAAAAGTCACTCGTTCCTGACCCGCTGAGTTACTCCAGCATTTTGTGTCCATCTTTGGTATAAACCTGCATCTGCAGTTCCTTCCCACACACGGTCTGTTTCCGCGCTGTAGCTCTGAACTAAACTAAACTAATCTAAACTACGGGAGGGGGAGCGAGGAGGTGTGAGGGGGAGAGAGAGAGAGAGAGAGAGAGAGAGAGAGAGAGAGAGAGTGCGCGAGTTTGAGAGCATGCACTGAGGCTGGGAGAGGGAACAAGATACTCCTGAGAGTCACCGGGCTCTGCCTGATTGATGACAGTGGCTCTTTTCACTCCGGCTCCTCCACTTACCTGCTCCCATTGACTGGGCCTGGCCACAGCCGCAGTTGCCCTGGAAACGGCAACTCAAATGCTTCTGCTCGGCCTTACGGCCTAGTAAAACAGCATTGAAGCCGCCCCCTTTGTGGGCGCCCACCTTAAAAGGGGTGTGTGTGGGGCCCACTGGTGGCAAGGACTGTGCCCGCTTGGCGATGTGGCATGGTCGGGCCCAGAGGCATAGGGCTCCGTCTCTCTCTGTTCACAGTGGGGGGGGGGGGTGACTATACCTCAGGGGCAAAAGTGGGGAGGCGGAATGTGGGGGTCACTGGCGACTGAGGGGAGAAAGGGGCATTTGGGGAGTGGGGTAAAATGATGGGGGAGTGGGTGTACGCAGGGCTATGTGTGGTGAGGAGGAGGCAGCAGGTCAGGACTGGATAGTGAGGGATGAAGAGGAATGAGGCAGGATGGCTTTGAGGGACGAAGGCAGTCGAGGAAAAGGGGATGAAGGGTCCCAACCTGAAACGTGTAGCACCCCTTTGCCTCCTCAGATGCTGCTCGGCCCACCGTTGGTCCAGCGGTTTATTTTTTTGGCACCAGATACCATCAGACGTTGACAAATTCTTGATTAGTAAGGGCGTTGAGGGTTACGGGGAGAAGGTGGGTTGAGGGGGAAAGATGGATCAGCCACGATTGAATGGCGGAGTAGACCCGATGGGCCGAATGGTCTAATTTTCCTCCTTGAAGTTATCCTCAGTTTCTTGTGTCTCCACAAGATTGATGGGATTGCTCTACCAGGTGCGGAGGTGAAAACTGGCAAACGGGTCTTACCAGTGTAGCCCATCTCACAGACACAGTCGTAGCTGTTGATCTGATCAATACAGTTGCCGTACTCGCAGGGGTTGCTGGCACAGTCATCCAGGTTGGTTTCACAGTTCACACCTGTGGGTACACAATGCAGTAACTAAACCTCGTGAAACCCAATCCCTCGCCAGCCAGCACAATGAGAAAACGTGAATGCAAGAACCTTTCAGTTCAAAGGCGTGCACTTCCACAGCAACTTTCATGGGAACGTTCCCAGCGCAGGTTCCAGCCATCCCAGCCAATCTGCTTCAGGAAAGCAAGGAGGCTCGCCAAGCACAGCGCGTTCCCACAAACAGTAGCGGGGGGGGGGGGGGGGGGCGATGGGCCGAGTGTCCGCTCCAAAGTTGTGGTTGAGGGACGTGTGTCAGATGGATTCACGGGAGGAAAAATAAGGGCAAGGAAGGGGAGTTCTTCTGGGAAGGGGATGGTGGATGTTGGGATTATGGAGCTGGTGGCAAAAAGGTTTGTGAGGGAGGAGGAGGAGGGAAAATAAGTGGAAGAGAGGGGAGGGCAGCGAGAAAGAGGGAGAGAGGGGGAGGGAGAGGGGAGGGAGGGGGGAGGGAGGGGGGAGGGAGAGGGGGGAGAGAGGGGGAGAGAGGGGGGAGAGAGGGGGAGAGAGGGGGAGAGAGAGGGGGGAGAGAGGGGGAGGAGAGAGGGAGGAGAGGGAGAGGGGGGAAGAGAGGGAGAGAGAGAGGGTAGAGAGAGGGAGAGGGGGGGAGGGAGAGGGGGGGAAGAGGAGGGGGAAGAGAGGGAGAGAGAGAGGGGAGAGTGAGGAGGGAGAGAGAGGGGGAGAGGGGGGAGAGAGAGGGGGAGAGGGAGGAGAGGGAGAGAGGGGGGAAGAGAGGGGAGAGAGAGAGGGGAGAGAGAGGGGGAGGAGAGGGGGGGAGAGAGGGGGGGAGAGGGGGGAGAGAGAGAATGGAGGTAAAAGGAAGAGGGCAAGAGAAAGCAAGAGGCATAAAAAGATAAAGAGGGAGCGAGAGAAAGGGACAATAGGAAGAGAATAGGGGAGAGAGAAAGATGAGAGAGACAGACAGAAAAGACGATAAGAGAAAATTAGGGGAGACAGGGAGAGAAAGGTGGAGGATGGAGAATGGGATGAAGGGGAATGAGGAGGAGATGAGAGATAGTAAGGGGTCATGTGTAGATGCAGAGGGGCAGGGATGGTTACCTGAGGTGCCCTTGAGGCAGGAGCAGGTGTACCCGTCCACTCTGTCCTGGCAGGTGCCCCCGTGCTGGCATGGTTGGCTCTGGCACTCATTGATGTTGATGTCACACACCCGGCCGGTGTATCCCGCAGCACACACGCAGGTGTAGGTGGCGACGCCATCCTTGCACACGCCGTAGTGACAGGGGTCCTGCTCACACTCGTTGATGTTGGTCTCACAAAGGGGACCCGTGAAGCCTGGAGCAAAACTGAAGTCATTAACCGAGAACAGAGAGAAGAACAGGAGAAGCAGGGAGAGCGGGAGAATAAAGGAGAGGGGAGAGAATGGGAATGGGAGCGAGAGAGAGAGAGAGATAGAGAGTGCAGAGAAAATGAGAGAGCCAGAGAATAGGCAAACACACGTACATGCATGCGTGCAATCATCCGTGTGCAAACACGCTGACACGCACTCACACACACACTCACACACACTCACACACACTCACAAGCAGATAGACCCACATGTGTAAACATACACTCACAGACTAACACACTCACACACACTCACACACACACTCACACACACACACTCACACACACACTCACACACACACACACACTCACTCACTCACACACGCACTCACACACACACTCACACACACACACTCACACACACACACACACACACTCACACACACACACTCACACACTCACACACACACTCACACACACACACACACACACACACACACACTCACTCACACACACACACTCACACACACACTCACACTCACACACACACACTCACACACACACACTCACACACACACTCACACTCACACACACACACACACACACTCACACACACACTAGGATGACGCAGCCTTGGCAACCACAAGAGTGTTGAGAGCTGTGTGTATCAGAAATGAACGATATTTATTTTTAGTGGAGAAAAGCAGCTTTAATTTAATGAGGGAGAGAGCCGGAAAAGCAGAGGTCCAGAGAGCTCAGTCCAAACCAGACAGGATGAGGCTGAGAGGAATAGGTCAGTTCAGAAAAAGTGATGATGGTGAGGTTAGATGAGGTTTGGTGGGAGCAAAGAGCAGACTGAGGGGGGGGGGGGGGCAGAGTGAGGACTGGGGGTGGAGTGAGAGGATGGAGATGTGTGCACTGACCTTCCAAACATTCACAGTGATATCTGTTGGGTCCATCGACACACCTGGCTGCGT